>JH720002.1:14612-26155 GCA_000231845.2 Tetrahymena malaccensis 436 | reverse complement strand
ACACTACAGACTGAATCGTTTTGTCCAATTGTTTATTCTTTCTCAGTTGTAAATCCAGGTTAACAAGACTTGCAACCTTCACCTAAACTTTCTTCATCAAAGCCACTCTTGCTGTAAAATCCTTTTTTACAAGCTTTTACACTACAGACTGAATCGTTTTATCCAATTGTTTATTCTTTCTCAGTTGTAAATCCAGATTTACAAGGTTTGCAACCTTCACCTAAACTTTCTTCATCAAAGCCACTCTTACTGTAAAATCCTTTTTTACAAGCTTTTACACTACAAACTGAATCGTTTTTTCCAATTGTTTATTCTTTCTCAGTAGTAAATCCAGCTTAACAAGGCTTGCAACCTTCACCTGAACTTTCTTCATTGAAGCCACTCTTACTGTAGAATCCTTATTTACAAGCTTTAACACTACAAACTGAATCATTTTATCCATTTGTTTTCTCCTTCTCAGTTGTAAATCCAGGTTTACAAGGCTTGCAATTCAAACCTTTACCATCTTAATCATAACCACTATAACTGTAAAAACCTTTTTCACAAACTTTAGGCAAACAATTTTTTTATTTTTCAGAATCTTTTTTTATATTGAATTCAGTTTATATTTATTTAATGTTAAAAAAATAAAAATTTTTGAAAATAAAAAAAATTATTTGAATTAATATATAGGTGCATCCTTTAGATTAATTACTTTTCATAATTCATAAGTTCTAAAAAAATAAAATAATATAACATTAAAATAAAATAATTTTGAATCCAAATTAGTAATTTTGGGTTTGAAATGTAAATGATCAATACATTTAAAAAATAAAGTACTATTTTTAATAAAAATATTAGAATTAGCTCTGAAATATAAAAAGAAAAAATTAATCAATTTTGTTTAAAATACTTTGTTTTAAATTATTTTACAAAATATTTTAAATTAATTTATTCAAAAAATTACCTTTTTATTAGCATTTGGTACATCCATTCCCTTTCCCATCAGTATCATAGCCATTTTTACTAAATGTTCCTATTTAGCAAGCTTTTAAAGGGCAATCTTTAGATTATATTTAGGAATTAAAAGTCCCGATTTCACAATCTTTGCAACCTTAACCATGACCATCTGTATCGAAGCCGTTACTGCTATATCTACCAATTTCACATGCTTTTATTTCACAACATTTTTAACCATTTGAGCATTTAGTTTTTGTACTTTTTGTACAAGTACCTTTTTCACATTATGTGCAGCTACCTTAACCTATTAATTACCAAGGTACTTCTCCAGTCTTACTATAAGTACAAATAGGACAATCTTCTTATAAAGAGAAGTGAAACAAACAAATAAAAAAGAGAAATTTTATTATTTTAACAACCATATTTTCAATTCTTTTTATTTTTTTTGTTTTAATGTGATATTTCTTTTTTTAATCTATGTATTTTACAAATAATATTTATTAAAAAAATTAATAAAAATCAAATTATATTCTGTTAATTTTAAATCAAGTCAAATATAAATAAGTGTTAAAGGTATATATTTTGGATTAAGTTCTATTAAAGATAAAATCATTAATTAATTTAAGTATTTAAATTTGTGGTTTTTAATTAAATAACAATAAATTAGTTAATTATTTTAGAAAAAGAATAAAATTTTAGGATAAATGTTTAAGTAATAAAAAAATAAAAATTTATCCTAAATTTTAAGCTCTTTTTTAAAGTGTATTCATCTTATTTAATTTTAGCTTAAACTTAACTATATAATATGATGATTTAATTTTTCTTTATTAGTAATGCGAATATTTTGATTGTTCAAAAATCACATTTTAACTATTACCAGCATTTCTTTTCCTTTTAAGGAAGATAATTTAATAAAATTCTAATAATTGAGAAATTAGTTAAATGCTAGAACAATACATTACTAAAAATCATATCTTTTTATATCCTAGGCCAAAGATTGGTAAAGTATTTCTAGCTTTTTGATGTTTTATAATTTTTTTTACATATTAAAGAAAAAAAACCCTAATATAAATAAAATATTTTTAAACTAAATAAAAAATTGAAGAAAAAATAAAATACCTTTCATTTCAATGTTATAATTTTATTAATAAATACTCAAGAGCAATATTTTCCTTCGCAAGTATTTAAAATTGTACTATAAACTAAATAGAAAAGTGTAAACAAAACTAAATAATTTTAGTAATAGTTCAAAAATAAGAGTTAGACTCTTCAAGTTGTAAGCTTAAGATCTATCAATTCTTTAAAAATTTTAGAGAAAAATAAAAATGATTTTTCAAAACATTTCATACAAAATAAAAATGTAATAATAATTATAATAGCATTACAAACATGAAATTTAGATTAATTTTTTTTATTTAGGTTTTATCAAATTTTAAAATCAGAGTTGCCATGTAAATATTTATAAAAGGTAAAACTAAAAATGTATTTATGCATGTAATATTAATAGTTTTTTTCAAATTTAGTTACTAATGAATAAATTAAAATATTTTTAATTTTTTTAAAATGGATACCTTAACTTCAAAAATAAAAACAACAATAGATTTAATAATATAGGGAGTAACTTATTAAAGTTATAAAATAAAGCTTAAACATTTATAATTACCTATAAAATTTTAATTTTGTTAGGCCTAAAAATTTTAAATAAATTCTAATATGCTAAAAGTAAGTGATAGAAGTATATATAATTATTTTTGTTAAATTTCTTTAAACAAATGTTTTAATAATTTAAGCAATTTTAATTACAAAAAAATTAAATAAGAAGTTTTAAAATAAAATAATTTTTTTAATCTAATCTTTAAATTTTATTTATATTTTATACTAATTCTAATTTTAAAGCTAATAGTAAAAATATATAAATATCTTCTAAATTTATACTTAAATTTAACTAATAAACTAGTACAATAACTATTTTTAAAAAGTTAAGCTAATATTTACTTACCTTAAAATGATAAATTATTGCAATTACTAAAACATCGTCTCCAACCACTAAAAAAAGTTAATAAAATTATAAATTGATTGAAATGATAAGCTAAACACTAGAAAACATCTTAAATATTCATTTTTTTCTTATCCTTTAACTAAGCTTAGGTAAATGACAAGAGTTTTTTATTAATGAAGTTACTTAAGCAGTTTCTAACATATCTACAAAAAAAAGTATTATTTCAATATTTAATATTAATAAAGCAATTTTAAAATAATAATTAAAACTATTTTAATATTGATATCATCATAAGATAAAAAGATAAAAATAACAATTATTACTCTTTACACATCTTCATACCTTAATAATAATTATAAAGTAAAATTAATGAATTATTTCCTTTCAAGTTTAATATTAAAGTTAAGTTATTCAAATTTGATCATCATCATTTAATAAATTTAAATCAAAAAGAAAGAAAAAATAGATAATTTCATAAGGATTTCAAAGCATTATAAATTGAATTTTGATTAAAATCGTAAACAATTTTACTGATTTTTAAAAGAAAAATTAAGAAATTAATAGATATTTAATTAAAATTAGAGTGTATCTATAAATATATTATCACTAAGGGGGATATTTCTAAAAAATTAATAATATTGCTACTTGCAATAATTTATTTAAGTGTTAGGGATGATTGAAAATTTCATCTTTCCTAAATACCACATTCCCCCCATTTATTAGCAGCCTAAATCTAAACAATATATTAAAATGGTATTGATTTATTTCACATTTAAAATATAAGAGGAGAATTTAAAAATTTGCAAATTTGAAAATTATTTTTAAAAATAATCTTAATAAATTTATAAATTTAAAGAGAAGTTTAAGTAAATTTTATATTTTCTTAATCAAAAATTTTATAATATGTTACCAAGAACTAAATCAAATATTTTTGCTAGTACAAAATCAAATATTTTTTTAATTTAAGCTTTTTCATCATGGTTATACAAAATATTTTTAATTATTTAACATTGAAATATGTATGTATTATTAATTTTTCCTAAATGATAAAATCAAAATGAAATATTTTACTATATAATATTTATTTTATGAAATGCTGCTATAATAAATGATATATTCCTTTAAATACGCTATAAATTTACAAGTTTATTCTTATTAAAAAGCGAAAATATCTTTTTCAAATTTGGATCAAAGAAATGAAAAAGAATGACAGCACTTTTTTTCTTTCTTCCCTCTGCTTACTATTTTAATTTTTAAGTAGAATTTATTAAATTATCGCCCTTAGTGGTAAAAGAAGTTTTAATAATAATTAACTCTATACAAGCAAAATATTTGCTTAGCTTTTTCTAAATCTGTACTACTTTATTAGTAATATTTAAAATAAAATTAAATAATCTAAATATATTTTTTTAATATCTTAAAAGTTAAGATAAATGATGCATAATTTAATTAAATATATACTTAAAAATTAATTTTAGATTGATCAAAAAATTAAATCTAATATATTTAAATAAATAAATTGAAATTACTTAAATAAGGAATAGTTTTAAATCTTACTTAAAATAAAATAAAATTATATTATTTTATTAACTACTAATACCTTAATCTTTGATTTTTAAGTCCTACCTAACTTAACTAATTCTTAAATTTTGGAAAGACTTAACAGAAGAGCGAATAAGAAATAAATATTTGAAATTATTCCAAATATATAGTTTCCACACTGTATATTTTCTATCTATTTTTGTTTTGAATGTTTCATAAATAATTCGACATAAAGTTGGGTCTATGCTAATTTAAGGTCTTTGGTTTAATAGGTAAGCAATATTAGGATGTAAAACAAAAAAAATTAAGCCAACTAACCTCTCAATATATTGTCAAATATTTTAGTAAAAACTTTATACACTATATAATCAAAATCTCATGGTTATATTTCAATATAGGCTTTAAAGATTACTAAATATATTTATTTTATAAGAGGTTTCTGAGCAACCTCAAATATATTATTTGTTTTTAAATACCTTTTTTAATAACAAACTTTACTCTTATGTCTATTTGAACTGATCACAAGCCTATTTAATTTAATTAATTACATTTTTGTCATTTTAATTGTAACACTAAGTCAAAATCTTTCAGGAAATTTAGAGGTTTTAGCTGCTTATTAGCTCTTTCTTTTGAATAAATAATTAGGACGGTTTAATCTAATCTTAAAAACTACATAATACACTCTTAATTTTCAATAATAATATATTATACTAATAAAATACTTTTTTAATATTACCTTACTTTTTTATTATAGGATTATTATTTTTATTCATCAACTAAAGATAGCCTCTTCTAAAAATTATTTAATCTAACAGTACGTAAATTAATACTTTAAGATTATAATTTTTATGTTAATAATTATTTATCAATCAAATAAAATTGAAACAGAAAAAAGGTATTCAAAATGTAACCAACCATAAATTAAAATTCATTTTTTTTTCAATTTTATTACTAATAATTTTACAAATTTTAATTGATAAATCATGGAACTACTTTTAAAGATTAAATTATTAGCTAATTAATATAATTCATTAATTTTTATTAAATCCAATTTAATAAACTCAGAGATCCATAAAATTATTATTTTAAAAATTAAATTATAAATTCTAAATAGCTTTAAACAATACTAATGTTTTAAAATCAAGCAAATAAGTATAGTTAAAATACATATTTGAGCTAAATTGTTCATAATATTAACCTTTTCATGCTATAATATCCTGTAGGGCATTTATTGAGTTAAACATCACAAGCAGATTAATCAATTCCTACAGTCTTTGTTTTTGAAGTTGAAGTTCCTATTTTACAAGGAGTACAACCATTTTTAGATTCATTATTAAAACCTGTTTAGCTATAATAAGAAATTGGACATTCATCTAGATTTATATCACAGCTTCTTGAACCTTCTTAGGCAGTAGTTTAATTATCAGAGCATTTTTAACACTTTTGATCTGGGATATCATACCCTGTCTAGCTATAAAATCCTTTAAGACATTTATAGAGTTAAACATCACAAGCAGTCTAATCATTTCCTAAAGTCTTTGTTTTTGAAGTTGAAGTTCCTTCAATACAAGCTGTACAACCATTTTTAGTTTAATTATTATAACCTGTTAAACTGTAAAAAGAAATTGGACATTCATCTAAATTTACATCACAGCTTTTAGAACCTTCTTTGGAGGTACCTTAATAAATTTAAAATTATTTTATTTATTTTTTAAATTAAATAAATAAATCTAGTTTAATTTATATTTAAAGTATTAATAAAAGATGCGTTATGATTGTTTGAATATGTATTTTAACCATTAGGGTATTAAATTAAAATATCAAACTAATATTCAAATGATATAATTTTAAGGATTTTAAAATTGCTAGAGAAATAAAAGAGTTTTATAAACCTGAAAGTCTAGAATTTAAAATACTTCAAACCTATCAAAAAAATTTTTTAATATTAAAATTATCTAAAATATAAATAAACAAATAGATTATATTTTAAAAATGATAAAATATGTTAGATATTAATTATCAAAAGGAAAATACTTAATTTATTTTAAATATAAGTGAAATATTTTATAAAAATACTAGTACCTTAACCATTAGGACATTGAATACAACCTTCAAGCTTCTTATTTAAGTAGTATCCAGTTGTACTATAGGTGTTAAATGTGCAATATTTAAATTTCACATTACAAATATTAGAATTACCTTAGCTTCCTTCATAATTAGTACCATAACCATCAGGGCATCTAGTACAACCTTGAAGTTGAGTATTTTAATAATAACCAGTAGCACTATATGTATTAATTGGACACTTTTGTAAAATCATGCTACATAATTATATATCTCCTTTTTTTCCATCACTGTTAGTACCTCTACCTTTAGGGCACATCATACAACCTTGAAGTTGAGTATTCAAATAGTAACCAGTAGCACTATATGTATTAATTGGACACTTTTGTAAAACCACGCTACATAATGATATGTCTCCTTTTGATCCATCACTATTTGTACCTTTACCATCAGGGCAACTAGTACAGCCTTGAAGTTGAGTATTTTAATAATATGCAGTAGCACTATATGTATTAATTGGACACTTTTGTAAAACTTCGCTACATAATGACATGTTTCCTTTTGTTCCGTCACTCTAAGTACCTTTATCATCAGGGCACATAGTACAACCTTGAAGTTGAGTATTCAAATAGTAACCAGTAGAGCTAAATGTATTTATTGGACACTTTTTCAAAGTTACTAAACACTATGTATTGTCTCCTTTTGTTCTATCACTGTTAGTACCTTTACCTTCAGGGCACATAGTACAACCTTGAAGTTGAGTATCCAAATAGTAACCAGTAGCACTATATGTATTAATTGGACACCTTTGTAAAATCATGCTACATAATGATATGTCTCCTTTTGTTCCATCACTGTTAGTACCTTTACCTTCTGGGCACATAGTACAACCTTGAAGCTGAGTATTTTAATAATAACCAGTAGCACTATATGTATTAATTGGACACTTTTGTAAAACAACTCTACATAATGACTGGTCTCCTTTTGATCCATCACTATTTGTACCTTTATCATTAGGGCACATATTACAACCATCCCCTTTTCCATTTGTATCATAACCATTTGTGCTGTAAGTGTTAATTGGACATTTTTCCAATTTAACAATACACAAATTAGAATTTCCTTTTGCTCCTTCATCAGCAGTACAATAATAATCAGGACAGCTTTAACATGGCATCTCACCAGTTTGACTAAAAGTGCAAATTGGGCATTTTTGTTAATAAGAGTATATAATTAGTTATATAAACAATAAATATTTAATTATTCTTTGGCTCATTATTTTTACTTATTTTATGAAGTTATGTATATTTTATGTAATTTTTATTTTATTTGATCTTTAACTTATTTTTTATCAAATTAATTATTTTATTCAGGCCTAAAAATGTTTCAATAAATTTTAATATGCTATAAGTAAGATAAGTAAGTGATAGAAGTATATATAATTATTTTTGTTAAATTTCTATCAACAAATGTATTAATAATTTAAGCGATTTTAATTAAAAAAAAATAAATTATAAGTTTTAAAATAAAATGATTCTTTTAATCTAATCTTTAAATTTTATTTATATTTTTCACTAATTCTAATTTTAAAGCTAATAGGAAAAATATATAAATATCTTCTAAATGTAGACTTATATTTAACTAATAAATTATTACAATAAACTTTTTTTAGAAAGTTAAGCAAATATTTACTTCCCTTAAAATGATAAATTATTGCAATTACTAAAACATCTTCTCCAACCACTAAAAAATGTTAATAAAATTATAAGAATTGATTGGAATGATAAGCTAGATAAACACTAGAAAAAATCTTAAATATACATTTTTTTCTATTCCTTTAACTAAGCTTAGGCAAATGGCAAGAGTTTTTTAATAATGAAGTTACTTAAGCAGTTTCTAACATATCTAAAAAAAAGTATTATTTAAATATTTAATATTAATAAAGCAATTTCAAAATAATAATTAAAACAATTTTAATATTGATATCATTATAAGATAAAAAGATAAAAATAACACTTATTACTCTTTACACATCTTCATACCTTAATAATAATTATGAAGTAAAATCAATGACTTATTTCCTTTCAAGCTTAATATTAAAGTTAAGTTATTCAAATTTGATCATCATTATTTAATAACTTTAAATCAAAAAGAAAGAAAAAATAGAT
Source organism: Tetrahymena malaccensis 436 (assembly GCA_000231845.2). Classification (NCBI taxonomy): domain Eukaryota; phylum Ciliophora; class Oligohymenophorea; order Hymenostomatida; family Tetrahymenidae; genus Tetrahymena; species Tetrahymena malaccensis. Next base: position 17,443 of record JH720002.1, on the reverse strand, counting down.
AATTTCATAAGGATTTCAAAGCATTGTAAATTGAAGTTTTGATTAAAATCATAAACAATTTTACTGATTTTTAATAGAAAAATTAAGAAATTAATAGATATTTAATTAAAATTAGAGTGTATCTATAAATATATATTATCACTAAGGGGGATATTTCTAAAAAATTAATAATATTGCTACTTGCAGGAATTTATTTGGTATAATTAAAAAATTTTTGATTTTTATGAATTTATAATTTTATTATTTACGTATGGTAAAAATACTTATTAAAATTATATTTTTTATTCTATATTGTAAAAATAAATTCTTAAAATTAGATTTAAATAAATGAACCTTTTATATGATTGATTTTCAATTTTTTGATAAAATATTTTCGAAAATTAAAAAGATTTGCAGTAAATAAACAAGAGTATTAAGATATCTTACCAATCAATCAATAAATAATAAAACTCTAATTATCATCGGAATAAAAAGCAAATAAAAAAGATTCTCAATCATCATAACATCTAAAATATATCTATATCTATGTTTGATTACTTTTTATTAAAAATATGTAAGTAATTTAGAGCATTTTTATAATATTAATAATGAAAAATTTTAGAATAAAATAAGTTAAAAAAAATACTTTTATTTAACATAATTATTAATAAATAAATTGTTTTAAAGAACAAAAATAATATTTTTTATTTTGTAATAAAAGCAGTAACTTAATTTTACAAATTTCAATTAAAGCACTCAAATTAAAATAGTGTAAGTAAATTAGTTGAGGATTAATTACATTTAACAATTTTTCTGCTCATTAGTTTCTAGTTTTTTAATATCTTTCATATCTAAAATATGTGGATATTATTAGGTATTTAAATTAAAAAAATTGTTTGTGATGATTTTATAGTTTGATTACAAAAGCTAATTACTAATTTCCCATAAAATTATTTAAGATATTTTAATATATTTATTTCATCTTTACCATAGTTTAAATATTAATATCTTAAACTTTTTATTACAAAAAATAGTTTACTGTAACTCCACTAAAATCTAAAAATGAGTTAAAAATTTATGTTTCTTAAAATTGAAATAAAATAAAAATATATTTTGAAACTTAAATGAAAATTTCTAAACAGTTTAAAAAAAAACATAACTATTATATATATAAATCTTAAAAAAATATAATATTTTAAAATATCTATCCAACAAATAAGCTCATAAATCTTTTTCTGTGAGTTGACTATCTTAAATAGAACTTATATCAACAATAGCCCTTTTATTATTTGATGGCTCTGAGATTTAGTCAAGCGTTAGGTTTGTTTATTCAAGTTTATTTTTTGATACTGCTTTTTTCCTCAAGCAAATAAATATTATTAAAATAAGTATTAGAGCTACAAATGAGCCTACTGATATTAAAATAATATTTTTTGTAGATAATTAAGAACTCTCTTCTTCATTTTTACAAACTGATTTGTTAAGAAATTAGCAATCTTCATCATATATTACTGATGTATTACCGATGAAAGAGCATGTAATTGAAGATTCATCCTTATTAGGTGTAGTATTTAGAGATATTGAAGGATTTTAATTAGATACATCTAAAGTTATACAAGCATATTTGTTGATATTTTTTGTTGTTGTATCAACAGGTATTGAAACCTTTGATTCAACCTTCTCTTCTTATAGTAATCTCTTTTTAGTACCAAAACTAAAAGTAATGTAGGGAGTAATTAAATTAGAAACATTATTCAAAGTATTTGATGCCTTTGAAATGATAATTGAAGCAGACTATGAGCTAATTTAACCACAATTTGATTAATCACTTTAGTTTAAAATCACCTAAGATTGAATGTTTCCTTATTTATCTAATTCAATGGCACAATTGAATTTTTGAGATTGATTTAAAGTTGATAAAGTAACAGAATAAGTATCATATTCTAATTTTATTTGTTTTGTTTACTACTCTGAACTTTGTTATGATAACAACAATTCTACTGATTTTTAGATGTAAACAAATTTTTATGCTGAATTAATTTAGTCATTTGATATTTAAGTTACTGCATCTAAATATTAAGAAATTTATGTTGTAACTTAATCATTAGTTTAATTATTGTTATTTGATTAAATATTTTCCTTAATTTTTTGTAAGGTCTTATCTAAATCACTTTAAGAGATTTAAGACATTTTTTAACATTTGTTCTATATAACTTTGCTAAGTTCTTAGAAAGGTGGGCATTTATCAAAGCAATATTTTGAATCAGCAGAAAGAACTCCTTTACCATCACAACTTTAAGGGGTATCACATTTTCTAGAAAAACTATTTGCAATTTTTTCAACGTTTGAACAAGATTAAACACAAGAATTTAGTTAATTGTCATAATAAAATAATGCTGAGCAAGTGCATTAATTTATTTGGTTTAGAATTTAATAAGTTTAATTTATACCGCACTAAGATTGACATTATTTTTAATCTATGCTTAAATATGACTATTATTATGTGCATTTAAAACAATTTTTAGATCCAGGCATATAATTGCTTAAGCCATCTAAACATTTAATACAACCTTTACCTTTTCCATCAGTATCATATCCTGAGCTACTATAGTATCCTTAAATACATTTGTTTAGTTTAAGATCACAAGCTGACTAATCTTTTCCTACAGTTTTTGTTTTTGAAGTTGAAGTTCCTTCATTACAAGCAGTACAACCATTTTTATCTTCATTATTATAGCCTGTTTTACTATAAAAAGAAATTTGACATTCATCTTGATTTACATCACAGTTTTTAGAGCCTTCTTAGGAAGTAGTTTAACTATCAGGGCATTATTAACATTTTTAATCTAAGG
>JH720002.1:0-11466 GCA_000231845.2 Tetrahymena malaccensis 436 | reverse complement strand
AGTGGTTTAACTATCAGGGCATTATTAACATTTTTAATCTAAGGGATTAACATAACCTGTCAAGCTATAAAAGTCTTTAGGACATTTTTAGAGTTTAACGGTACATGCAGACTAACCATTACCTGCTGTTTTTGTATTTAAAGTTGAAGTTCCTACAGAACATGCAGTACAACCGCCTTAATTTGGATTATTATAACCTGTTGAACTATAATAAGCAATTTGACACTCATCTAGAATTACATCGCATTTAGTTTATCCTTCTGAAGTATTAGTTGTACCTTTATTAATTTAAAATTATTATATTTATTTTCAAATTTGATAAATGTAAAAAAAATTTATTTTTTGCAAAATTTAAAAAATATTTATATTTATTTATATTTAAACTATTAATTAATGCTTAAATATGTATTTAAACCAATATTTATGTTAAGTTAATTTATTAAATTAATAATAAATTGATAAAATTTTGGCAATTTTAAAATTAAGGCAAGAATAAAAGAGTTTTATAAACCTAGAAGTCTAAAAAATATTAATAATATATGAAATATTGGAATTTTTTGAAAACATGAAAAAATAATCTAATTTAATAAAAAAGTAAACAGGTCAATTTTATTTTTTAAAATAATAAATGGCCTTATATATTATAACTGAAATAAAAATTATTATAAATATATTTTCATTTTTTAGAAATTTAATAAATAATAAAATTTAATTTAAAATATAAATGAAATATTTTATAATAATACCTAATTTGCAGTCTTTACACTGTTCATCTCCTTCGTAATCATAACCTGTACTACTACTTTAGCCTTTCAGACATTTTTTTAACTAAACCTAACATATATCATCATTATCTCCTTTTGTCGATGTTGATATAGTTGACTTTCCAACTGGGCATTTTTTGCATTAACGTTTTAAACTCAAACCAGTTACACTGTAATATCCTTTTGAACATTCACAATATTATTATCCAGTTTTATTTTAAGTGCTTGAACCATCTAAACATTTTTTACAACTAGTGTTTTAATCATTATCATCATATTAGCCAGATTAATTGAATGTATTTGCGGGGCAAGGAAGTATTTTTGAAAAAGAGAACATAATTAATTACATAAAAATTAAATATGTAATTATTTTTTTACTCATTTTTTTACTTTTTGTTATTTTGTATATATTTCGTACTTTCTTTCTTAATTAACTCTTTTGTATTTTTTTATTAAGTTAAATTTTTTATAAAATCAATAAACTTGTTTTGGTTTTTAATGTAATGGCTTTCTAAATTAAGGCAAATTTGAGGTAACTAAATAATAAAAGTATTTAATTGCTAATTCTCAAATCAAAAATTGTTTCAATAATTTGTGTTTTTTAAAAATCAAGAATCGACAAATGCTCATTTATTTTGATTTTTATGATTATTTTAAATATCATAAATTATAAGATAAATTATTTTATTGGATAAATAAAGGCATTGTTTAGTTAATTTATAGTTAAATATGATTGAAAATATAATATTTTTCTAAAGCTTTTATTGATTTTATAGCATTATATTAATATTATATATATAAACAGTGTAAGCTAATATTAAGAAAATATATAGAATTCAAAGTCACTATTATGCTTTTAAATTTCACTCAATTAATTTATAAATAGATTTTTGATTTCTCTAGGATTTAAAAATGAGTAGAGAATATCTGATCTTTCAAATTAAAATAAACTTTGATTTATGGATTAATATACTTGATTATATGTAAATATCTCAATACACCATCAAATATTTTTATTTGTTTTGATTTTTTTGCTTTATCTTTACCATAAATTATTAATTAATAACTTGATCCCTTAATTAAAATTGATTACACATTTAAAAAATGTTGTTTTTCTTCTATATTGATTTATATTCTTGTTTGTTTATTTTTAAAAATATTTTGTTTGATAAAAATCTATTCTTCCTTTATATACTGTATCTTTAAAAATAATCAGGATTATATTAACTTATAATTTAGAGTTTTTTTATAAGAATCAATTAATTTCTGTTTTCGATTTTTTTGATATTCAAACTTTGAAAACTAGTACAGATTTGCAGTAAATAAATTATAAAAGTATTAAGTTATTCATTCTCATTTCAAAAATATATCACCAAGTAATCTAATTAATATTTACAAGCAACAATTATTTATCATAATCATAATATTAACATCTGCAAGAATATTTTTATATCATATCTTAATTTTAAAATGGTTTTAAATTATTTTTTTATCTCCAAAATTTAAACTATTTACTTTTCTAATACTTTTCATTTATTGTTATCAAATTCGAGTAATCGATAGTAAATATTTAATAGCAAAAAATAAAATTTTATTTGTTATCATATAGTTTAACAATGATCATATAGTAATAAAAAGATAAAAGAGTAGAAATTAGTTTTAAAATTATTTAGGAGATCTCAAAACAATATATTTTATTATTTTAAACATTATATTTAAAAGTTAGCATTTTTCTCCACATATTGTTTCTAAAGGAAAGAGAAATTCAATTACATCATAACATCTGATTTTTATTAGATATTGGATATTAATTTTAACTTACAGCTAAACTAGTTGCTAGATGTCTGATTTCTTCAGTATTTAAAAGTAAGGGGGAATATCAATTTCATAATTAAAAAAATTGTGCTTTGTTATTTATTATAAAAGTTAAGTTATTAATAATCATTAAATTTGTGATACTTTGTGATTTTTTTATTTCCTCTATTTCCGAATTTACAGACAGATTAATAACTTAATCTTATGATTACTGATATTGATTATACTAATAAAAAATTAGTTTTATTTCTATTTGGTTAATATTTATTTCCTTTAACAGGAAAAAAAATTATATTCAACCAATATTTAAATATACACACTACATTTAACACAGATATGAATTTTATTAACTCATAAATAAGAGTTATGTATTTATATATATGAAAATCTCCATTTCCTAGTATTCAAAATTATAACGAAGATTCTTATTATAACCTAAATTTTTAATTTATAAAATAAACACTTTTTTATAAAAGAATAAAAAAATATTATATCTTTCTACTTATTATATATAATAATCTAATTGAAAAATTAGTTTCTAATTACATATTTAAATTTTTTTCTATTTGTATTATTTTTAGATAATTAATACAGTTATAATTTAAATTTTAAAAAAAATAACTATTATGTAATATGTTTTTTACTTTTACATAGTAAAAAAAGTCTATAAAATAGTAAATAGAATTTTATATGTTTGATATATTGCATCATTTGACAGCTCAAAAAAGATGTCTTAAAGATATTTTAATTAAAATTCTTATAGCTATTATTAATAATGGTGCACTTTACAATTAATCTAAAAAATTGTGGTAAAGCTTAAGTTGAAATTTAATTAAAAAGTAAAAACACAGTTTTAGCTCATTCATTTATCATAACCTGTTGAACTGCTATAAGAAATTTGACATTCCTATAGCTATAAATCACATTCTATAGATTCAATTTTGGAAGTTCAAGTACCTTTTTTAATTTAAAATGAATATTTTTTCTTGAAAAAATCATAAAAATGTAAAAATAATTATTTAATTATTTAAAAATGTATTTAAAACTTTGTAAAAATTTTATAATGGATTAATTATTCAAACATATTTATTATTAAATTATCATTATTAAAATTAATATTTATAAATATTACAGATACTCAGCAAATCAGCCAAGATTATTTGAGAATAAAAGTTATAATAATGTAATTAGTTTTTTATTGACTCTTTAATGAGTAAAGTTAAAAAATGAAAATTATTTAAATTATTTAATAACATTTTTTGGGTTTTTGACGATTTGGCTTTCTAAATTAAAGCAAATTTGAGGTAAATAAATAATAAAAGTATTAATTAAGTGGTTCATTCTCAATTCAAAATTTTTTCAGTTGATGTCATTAAAAGATGAAGTTTGATTTTTAAAACTATTATAAATGTAATAAATAAAATGATAAATTATTTTATAAATAAAGTAATTAATTTATTGTAAAAAATAAAAGAAAACTTACTCTTTCTCCTTCACAAATTTTGAATTTTAAAGTATTGCATTTATATTATATTTTAATAAAAGTGTAAGCTAATATTAGTATAAATATTTAAATTCAAAGTTCCTATTATGTTTTGAAATATAGCTCACTTAGATCTTTGGTTTCTCTAAGGTTAAAAATGAGTAGAAAATATCTAATTATTGAAATGAAAATAAACTTTGATTTATGGATTAATATACTTGATTGTACGTAAGGCTCATGATAGACCATCAAATATTTTTATTTTTTGCTTATGTTTATCGTAAATGACAAATTTATATCAGTATCCCTTAATTAAATTTGATTACACATTTAAAAAATGTTGTTTTTCTTCTGTTTTAATTAATGATTTTGTTTGTTTATTTTAAAAAATATTTTTTAAATAAAATATATATATCCTTTATATACTGTATCTTTAAAAAAGACTATGATAATATTAACTTTTGAATTAGAGTTTTTTTAAAAATAATTTTTAATTTCTGTTTTGGATTTTTTTGCCTACAAACTTTGAAAAATTGTACAAATTTGCAGTAAATAAATAATAAAAGTTTTAAGCTATTCATTCTCATTTCAAAATATATCACGAAGTAATCTAAATAACATTTAAAAGCAACAATTATTTATCTTAATAACAATAACAATCTTACAATCAGTAAAAATATATCTATATTCTATATTAATTTTAAAATGTTTATATTATTTTTAAGTTAGTTTTTTATGTGCTTGTTAGTTTTAAAATTATTTAAAGATCTAAAAAATACAATATATTTTGTTATTTTAAGTAATAGAATTTAGAACTTAGCATTTTTCTCCACATATTTTAGAAATTTAGAGTGTCTCTAAAGATTATCTGTAAGTTAAAATAAATATCAACTATTTTATTAAAAATCAGATGTTATGATGTAGTTAGACTTTCCTTATTGCTAGATGTCTGATTTCTTCAGTATTTAAAAGTAAGGGGGGGAATATCAATTTCAATTTCAGAATTAAAAAATTGTGCTTTGTTATTTATTATAAAAGTTAAGTTAATATAAATCATTTAATTTGTGATACTTTATGATTTTTTTATTTCTTTTATACCAGAATTTACAGACAGATTAATAATGATAAGTATATTAATATAAATTATTTATATTTCTATTTTAGTTAATATTCGCTGTTGCAGCTAACAAAAATTATATTCACCAAAATATATCACTTAAAAACTACCTTTAACAGACATAAGAATTTCATTAACTAATAAATAAGAATTATTTATTTATATATATGAAAATCTGTATCTTGTTAGTATTCAAAATGATAATGAAGATTCTTAATATAACCTAAATTTCTAATTGTATCATAATTAATAAATTTCGGCTATTTATAATTCATGATTGATATCATTCAAATACCATTATTTGCTTTTGATATAATTGAATAGTATTAATTTATTTGATCAAGCAAATAATTAATTAAATTATTTGGGTAAATTATGTATATTTAATTTCTAACTTACAATAAACTCTTAAATTTTTAAATAACTATTATCTCCTATTTTTTAAATTAATTGTACCTATTTTGTATCTAGACATACATTCCATAATTCAATATTTTTTTAGAAATATAAAATATTGAATCATACTGTTTTCAATTTAAATATTATTTTACATACGATTTCAACTAAAACTATTCTTCATAACAACTCTATGATTACCAAAACCTTTTTCTTCAAATAATTTTATTTCTATAAATTCTATTAAATGAGACATTACTACCAGTCCAGTTATATAATTACACATATCTGTTTACTAATTTTGTTGATTAACTCTTCTTTCAATCATAAAGTAGCAAATTTATGGATATTATCCCTGCTCCCTTTTGGTAAAACATATGCATTAAATCTATACTGATAGGTTTTAATGGTATATAAATCTTTACTAGTTCCTTCTTAGAAATTTGGTCATTAATTTATTATTATTAATCAATTACTTTGTTTCAAAAACTTACTGAAATAATTGTGTTAGAAGATGAACTAAGAATTGGAATTATGATTATTAAAAAACTAAAATTTTCTAACAAATATCTAAAGTATCTTTATCCTTTAAAATATTATAGAAATAATCTCTTTAGATAAAATAAATTTTTTAGACTAAATTCTAAAATTATAGCAAAAAATTTTTTCAAATATAAATACGCCGCAAATACAAGTAAACCAATAATAAATAAAAATATGTCCTGACTTTATTATAATAAAATAAATTTCTAGATTTTTCTTTTAATTTACAAAATAGCAAATAAATCGAAGGAAAATAAGTTTTATTTAAAACTTAATTCTTAAAAATAAAATTGAATTAAAATATTTTCATCAAAAATTATAAAACTGAAACAGATTTTTTTAATTTACTTTATTATTGATTTCATTTTTAAAATAAATAATTTTTTTTTTAAAGAATAAAAAAATATCATTTCTTTCAATATATTATATATTTTTATTTTGAATAATTAGTTTAATATTACCTATTTAAATTTTTTTCTATTAGTATTATTTTTAGATAATTAATACTGTTTTTATTTAAATTTTTAAGAAAATGACTAATATATAATATATTTTTTACTTTCATATAGTAGTAAAAGTCTATAAAATAGTAAATAGAATTTTATCTATTTGATATATTACATCATTTCACAATTTCACAGCTCAAAAAAGATATCTTAAAGATATTTTAATTAAAATTCTAATATTCATTATTACTAATTGTGCACTTTACAATCAATCTAAAAAATTGTGGTAAAACTTAAGTTGAATTTTGATTAAAAAGTAAAAATACAGTTTTAGCTCAAATCAATTGAATTATAATAGCATCTAAAATATTAGACATCAACTCCTAAAATCGATGGTAACTATCACTTCTTAACTAAAACAGAAAGTTGAACATTAAGAAATGAAAGAAAAATATAAAAAATTAAGACTATATGAAATTCATCATTGTTTTTACTTTAAAATATTTTTGCTATTTTAAATGTAATAAGATAAATTAAAACTATTATAAAAATAAATAAATAAACTTTCTCTATCATTTACACTATTGCAGAAAAATGAACTATTATTTAATTTTTCCTCAAATAATAAATAACTATTTTTAAGAGTTAATGAGTCAAGTTTTACTTAAATAAATTTATGATTATCACAGCTTCAGATTTCCCACATTTCAATTAATTAAATTAGTTTTGTTCTATTCTTATGACAATTAATTATGAGCAAAGATATTTCTATATAAAGTTCTTCTACTATTATCAATAATTAAAATAAAATAAAATGATTGATTTCATTTATGATTTCCAAAATATTTAGATTAAATGAATTATAAATTTGAGTTTCTAAATTAAAAATTCTTCCTTTTAAGTCAAAAATCTTTATTAACATTTTTATTAATTAGATATTACTTCATTCGTTTTAAAGTACCTTTTAAACTTTTAATTAAATAAAATATATTTAGTTTATATAATTTAAAATTTTAAATCATTTATGGATAAATTAATGTAAATTCTTGATACTAAATTATATTTAGCTTAAAAAATTTAGTAAATGAAAACTTAAAGTTTGATCCTAGTTTATAAATTTAAATCAAAACTTATAAATTAGGGATAAAAGAATTATAAATAATAAATATCAGAAAGAATTTGACGATACAGTCACTTCTAGGTAATTTTTTTAATTAGGAAACAGATTTTTGTTTAAGGTACATTATCTATTAATGAAAATGAATTAATTGATGGTATATAATCAATATTTTACTATGATGATGATCTTAAAAAAAGAAAATAATAACCAAAATCAAACTCAAAAAATAAAATCACTTCATATTTTAAGAAATAATGAGTATGATATTGTAAATTATATTTAGTGTAAATTTTATATTAAAATAGAATTAATATTTAAATTAATTTTTTTAAAAATAAGTGATAATTTACTTTCTAAAAAAATTTGGATTAAAAAATCAAATTAAAATAAAAAGTTTTCACATTATAGGTATTTCCTCAATAATTTAATTTAAACCTTTAACCTATAACTATAACATCTTAAAATACTTCAAAGTAAAGTTAACAAGTTATCACAAAAATTAATTATAAAATACAAATTTTGTACCCTAAATCATTAATTATAAATAGCTTTAAATAAAAAAATGGCTATTATGTATTTATAGATCTTTAAAAAGTGTTATATTTTAAAAGGCGCTAACAAAAAAGTTAAGTCATAAATCTTTTTCTGTTATTTAAGTATTCTAAATAGAACTCATATCAATTATAGCTCTCGTATTACTTGATGGCTATGAGATTTAGTCAACTGTTAAATTATTTAATTCTAACTTTTTAGAAACTGCTTTCTTTCTCAAGCAAATATATATGATTACAATACAAATTAAAGCTCCAAAAGCACCAATTGATATAAAAAGGATATCTTATGTAGATAATTAAGAACTTTCTTCATCATTTTTACAAGCTGACTTATTAAGAAATTAGCAATTTTCATCATATATTACTGAAGTATTTCCTATGAAAGAGCATGTTATTGAAGATTCTTCCTTATTAGGTATAGTGTTTAGAGATATTTAAGGATTTTTGTTTAGTAGATCTAAAGTAATACAAGCATATTTATTGATGTTTTTTGTTGTTGCATCAACTGGTATAGAAACTTTTTGAACAACAATTCCTTCTTATAATACCCTCTTTTTTGTACCAAAATTGAAAGTGATATAAGGGGTAGTTAAATTTGAAGCAGAAATTAAAGTATTAGAAGTTTTAGAAATTATAATAGATGTAGATTATGAGCTAATTTAACCGCAATCTGACTACTCATTTTAATTCAAAATCAACTAAGATTAAATATTTCCAAATTTATCCAATTTAATGGCACAATTGAATTTTTAGGATTGACTTAAAGTAGATAAAGTTACAGAATAAGAATCTGATTCTAGCTTAATCTATTTTGTTTACTAATCTGTTATTTAGGATTAAAACAGTATTTCTACTGATTTTTAGATGTAAACAAATTTTTATGACTAATTAAATTTGTCGTTTGACATTTTAATTACTGCATCTATATATTAAGATATTTATATTGTTGTTTATTCATAAGATTAGTTATTATTGCTCTAATTACTATTATTTAATTAAATATTTTCTATAATTGCTTTTAAATTCTTATCTAAATCGCTTGAAGATATTTAAGAAATTGGCTAGCATAAGTTTTATTTATCTTTACTAGGTTCTTGAAAAGGGGGGCATTTATCTAAGCAATATTTTTTATCTGCAGAAATAACTCCTTTACCAGTACAGCTTTAAATAGTATCACATTTCCTAGTAAAACTATTTCCAATTTTTTTATCATCCGAACAAGATTAAACACAAGAATTTAATTAATCATCGTAAAAAAATAAAGTTGAGCAAATACATTAATTTACCTGGTTTTAAACTTAATATGTTTAGTTAATATCACATTATGTCTTGCATTGTTTTTAATCTAAACTTAAATACTATTAATTCGTACATTTAAAACAAGATTAAGATCCAGGTTTATCGTTTGTCTAACCTTATTAGCATTAGAGACAACCTTTTCCCTTACCATCAGTGTCATATCCTGAGTTACTATAATATCCTTTAGGACATTTTTCTAGCTTAAGATCACAAGCAGACTAATCTAATCCTATTGTCTAAGACTTAAAAGTTGATGTGCCTTCAACACAGGCAAAGCAACCACTTTTAGTTTCATTATTGTAACCTGTTGAGCTATAATAAGAAATTGGACATTCTTCTAGTTCTACATCACATTTTTTAGAGCCTTCTTAAGAAGTAGTCTAATTTATAGGGCACTGTCTACAACTTTGATCTTTTATATTCATATTGTACCCTGATATACTATAAAAGCTTTTAGGACACTTATCTAGCTAAATATCACAAGCAGACTAATCTGTACCTACAGTCTTTGATTAAGAAGTTGAAGTCCCTTCTAAACAAGCAGTACACCCATTTTTATTTTAATTATTATAGCCTGTTAAACTATAATAAGAAATAGGGCATTCTTCTAAATTTATGTCACATACTTTTGAACCTTCTTAAAGATTAGTGGTACCTTTATTTATTTTAAATTGTTAAAAAATGAAAAACAATTATCAATTATTTAAAATTTTATTTAAATAAACTATTATAATTTGATTTTTGATTGAAAGATTTTCTAAAATAATTTAGATTTTTTAAAAATCTCAAAATAATTTGATTTAAGATATTAATTTTTAAAATTAAAATTTTTAGTAATTTTTATTTTAAATAGTAATATTATTTTCAAATTAAAGCGAATTAAATTAATAACTTACCTTTTTCACATTTAATACATCCCATTTATCCTTCATAATCGAAACCTGTAGTACTTCTATAGCCTTAAGCACATTATTTTAAGTCAATAATACATACTTGGGAATTTATTCCTATTGTTTTATTTTCTTATGTAGATTTTCCTAATGGACATTGTTCACATTGTATTTTATCCTTAGTACCTAAACCATTACTACTATAATAACCTTTTAAGCATTCGCAATAAGTTTATCCTTAAGAAAAATTACTTGATCCATCAGGGCATGCAACACAACCTTCAAGTTAATCATTTTAATAGTACCCAGTTGCACTATATGTATTTATTGAACACTATTTCAAATTAACAACACACATTTCTGAACCACCTTTAGTACCTTCTTAAGTAGTGCCTTAACCATCAGGGCAATTAATACAGCCTTCAAGCTTGTCATTTAAATAATATCCAGTTGAACTATATGTGTTAACTGGACACTATTTTAAATTCACATTACACATTTCATAACCACCTTTTGTTCCTTAATATTCAGTTCCTTAACCATTTGGACAATTAGTACAACCTTCAAGTTTGTCATTTAAATAGTAACCAGTTGAACTATATGTATTTGTTGGACATTATATCAAATTAATAATACACATTTATGAATCACCTTTTGTTTATTAGTCAGCAGTACCTTTACCATCAGGGCATTGAGTACAACCTTCAAGCTTATCATTTAAGTAGTGACCAGTTGAACTATATGTGTTAATTGGACACTATTTCAAATTAACAACACACATTTCTGGACCACCTTTTGTTCCTTAGTCAGCAGTACCTTAACCATCAGGGCATTGAGTACAACCTTCAAGCTAATCATTTAAATAGTTTCCAGTTGCACTATATGTGTTAATTGGACACTATTTCAAATTAACAACACACATATCTGAATCACCTTTTGTCCCTATGTCTTTAGTGCCCTAATCATTAGGACACTCAGTACAGCCTTCAAGTTTATCATTTAAGTAGTAACCAGTTGAACTATATGTATTTATTGGACA
>JH720001.1:155463-529361 GCA_000231845.2 Tetrahymena malaccensis 436 | reverse complement strand
CCCAACCCCAACCCCAACCCCAACCCCAACCCCAACCCCAAATTTTGTAATAATTTAAAAAGTAATTTTACTAAAAATCTTAAATAAATAAATTTCAAAAAAATATAAATATTTTAAATCATTTGATGTTATATTTTTAAATAGTTTTTTGTAAATACAATTAGTTTAAAGATGTTTGTTAAAGATAGTTTATTTTATTTTATCATTTATTTTAATTAGAGTAGTCAGAAAACTACTAAAAAACAAATAAAATATAAACGTTTATATAAAATTTATATATAAGGAATTCAAAATGGGAGGTGGTAACACAAAGCAGAAAAAATTAACCCAATATGAGCTGACTGAGTTTACAAATTAAACAAATTTGACTTATTAGCAAGTTGAAAACCTTTACACGTTTTATAAGAATATATCTGCTTCTTAGAAAGATGATGGTGTTATTGACATGTAGGAGTTTAGTAACTCTCTTTATTTAACAAACTAAGAATTTTCAGAGCAGGTATTTAATGTGTTTGATTTAAACAAAGATAAAGTTATAAATTTTAGAGAATTTATACTCGGTCTTGCTAATTTGATTAATGAAAAAGTAGAATATAAGACCAGATTTGTTTTCAACCTTATTTGCAAATCTAAAAATAATATTGTTTCAGATACATAAATATATGATTATATGAAAAATTTGATCAACTAGTTTCCAGGAATTTATATAGAAGATTAAGTTCTATTTGGGATGATATCTGAATAGGTAAAAAAGATAGTTTCAGAGTATAAGGCAGAAGAAGAAGAGCAAAAAAAATAATAAAATGAGGAATTTATACAAAATATTGACGAGATACCAAATGAACTTAATTTAAAAAAGTATAAATCTCATATATCTATATAGAAAGATGAAGATGAAGTAATAAAATAGAATGAACTTACTTATTCTCAGTTTAAATAATTTGTTTTATAAAATCCTAATACTCTTAAATGGCTTTAAATAGATAAAAATAACATAGCTTCAGGAGCAAATAAGCTGCTTGGAAAAAAATGACTTAAGTATTTTTTAATATTTATGTAATATTACTTGAATAATATATGCTTTTTCAAAAGGAAAAAAATATAATATAAATATTGTTTTAAAGCTAAATTGTAAAATTGTTTGATATATAAAATATGTATGTAAATAATATGAATTAATACTTTAAATTCTCTCTAAAAAATATTTTACCAACAAAAAATTTTTTTGAAGAATAATAAAAACAAATTAAAATAATTTTCAAATTAAAAAAAAATATTTTTATTCTTTTATTTTTTTTAAAAGTTTAGAGATTTCTGATTTAAAATAACTTAGTATTCAACAACATCTTTATATTTTGGGAGAAGTATTAAAAAAACTCTAAACAATTATTTTTTTAAAAGATTGGTGAATTTATTAATTAACAAATTTCGAAAGATTTATTTTTGAAGAAATGCAAGCAAAACTATTTAAAATTACAAAATAAAGGGATATTTATATATAATTACAATCAAAATTATAATATTATTTAGTATCGAAATAACATCATTATTATATGGGCATATACAAAAACTTAAAATAAGAAAAAATAGATAGAAAATTTGGATTTGATTCAAATTTTCATCCTATGTTAACTAAATGCTCAATTAGCAATCTTTGAGCCTCTTTGGTTGAAGTCCATAGCTTCTTCATCAATGTTAATGGGAGCCTTTTCCTTGTTAATAGCAGGGTGAGTGTTAATAACTTCAGGTTGAGTGTGTTCAGGGGCATTAAAAGCCTTGTTAGCTTATTAATTGTTTATAACTTAGAGTTCTTCAGTCATAATAGCTTATTATTTATTGCATTCACCAGCAGGGTTGAATTTAGATTTCATGAAGAAGTAGAGGCCAGCTTCAAGAACCAAAACAGCCAAGTAAATGGCATCGAAAATAAGACCAACAAGGAGGGCATCACGTAAGTTTAAGTAATTAGAGCTGTTATCTAAAGTGTGATAGATATTGTTGTGGTTATCCAAAGCAGCGGCCCAGATAGCAATTAATTCGCAGAATCTCCAAGCAATAGCAAAGTAGTAAACGAACTTAAGTTATTTGTCGGTAACCTTAGGAGATAATCTTCTTTGGAAGTTATTGTACATCTTCATGTAGTTGGAGTCAGTTCTGTAGACAAGTAATTAGAACATTAAATCAGCTCC
This sequence comes from Tetrahymena malaccensis 436, assembly GCA_000231845.2. Lineage (NCBI taxonomy): Eukaryota > Ciliophora > Oligohymenophorea > Hymenostomatida > Tetrahymenidae > Tetrahymena > Tetrahymena malaccensis. Next base: position 527,172 of record JH720001.1, on the reverse strand, counting down.
ATAGAAGATACCACTGATTAAACCAGTCTTGAAAGCAATGTAGAAAATAGCTAAAACGCAGACACCACCAGCGGCGAGAGCATCCTTTTTTTAAAAAGATATTATTATTAAAATTGTATTAAGATTATTGTACTATTAAAATCAATGATTAATTTTTTGTTTGTTTGTTTGTTTGTTTTTTTTATTTGCGAGTTTGAAAAAAATTTAATTGCCAATTTCTTTATTATGTGTAAGTAATCTAAAGCTTTTTTAATAATGATTGACATGAGTTTATTTACAAATTCTTCTGTAATATTAATCTGGTGATAAACTTTGTTAATTTCACTAATTTAACTCTAAAAATTTTACGTTTGATTTTTTCAAAAAATTTAGTTTGCCAAATCAAAAAATTTTAATATTATAAATATTTTTTATCTATTTCAGCAATTTAATTATTATTGTTACAAAAAATTGCAAATTATTTTTTGGCATTTTTTTAAATTTTGACTACTTTTTGTGCTAAAACCTAAAACTCTAATATTTTTGTTTAGAATGTTTATATGCTGGTGTGAATAATGTAAGAGAGGTATGTTTGTGTGCTTATTTGATGAGTTTAAAAAAATAATATGAGGAAAAATTCTTACGATAGCAAAGGCTTCTCTGGTCAAAGTAGTGTAATCAGCACCATCGAAGTGATTGTAAACAGTTGCCATAGCAGTGACACCGATTAAGAGAGCTCTACCAACACCTTCAAATAAGTTTTACAAGAAATCAATGTGGAAGAAAGTGACAACGAAAGACATAACAGCACTCTTTTATTCAGATTGTCTGATTTCAGCACCTTACATAGCAAGATGGCAAGCATGGAGGATAATAGGAGCAGCAATCCAGTAATAACCAGTACTGTCATTTGCGTAGGAGAAGTAAAGATGAGCTTGGCACATGAGAACAATTTGAGAACCAAAAATGCAGTGATAGTAGTTAGCTATTGTTAATAAAAAAGGAATATGAATTTAGGTTCTAAAGAGGTATAGAAAATATAATTAGATTATTATAAATAAGGTTCATTTTACCTTCAACAAGCTTGGATTCAAGAGCCTTGTTAGAGTTAGCCATGAAAGGAGTGAAGAAATAGATGGGGATGTGTTCCATACCAACGACTCTGAAAATTCTATAGATCATGGTGAACATTTCATTTAAGTCTTGAGTTTCCTAGTTGGCTTCATTGTAGTGGAAGAGGTTATTGTTGATAAAAGCAAGACCGAAGGGCAAGACCAAGAAGGCAATGACCATTCTGAAGTAGGAGTAGAACATAGCAGTGTTAGTCTTAGCTAAGAACCAGATATCGAAGATTAAGACTATGACGACGAGCATAAACATGCAGAATCTGTAGAAGCGCTACCAGGGATTAAGCATGACAATTTAGTTTTAAGCCTAAGCTTTTTCCATTTTTTGAATCATTTTTTTGGATTTTTATTTTTCTGTTGAAATTTTTTGAGTTAGTTAATTATTATTTTAATTTTTATCAGTTTGAATATCAGATTTAAATATGATCGTGAGATATTAATTATTTAATATTAAAAAAAATACCCCACACCTTATCTATTAAAATTTCTTTCGCAATTTTTAATGTAAATTGATATCAGAGGAAGATATAAATTTTATTCAAATTATTAGTAAATTATTTAAAATGTTATGCAAAAACATCAAAGCTTACAGCTTCCTAATTAAATTGATTAGTTTTATGAATATTTTTTTTCATTAATCAAAAGATTTCTTTAAAAAGAAATTCTGTAAGAAAAAATTTATAAATTAACAAGAGTTGGATATTTGAATAGTTATCTGAGTCGTTAAATCATGATCTAATAGTGTGTGTCAAATTTTTAAAAAAGTTTTATCACCTAAAATAAATAAATAAATTTAAGATTTCTTCGTATTATTGAATACTTTAAGCATCCATTAACAAAATTCTATTAAGAAGATTCATTACGTATTAAATAAGGCAAATATATTTTTTTCAAGATATGTGAAAAACCAATTGTGAAATTAAATTTATTATTTCTTAAGCAAAAAAGATACTCAGTGAAAAAGTAAGATAAAAATATTTGAAAAGGTATAAACTTATATTTTATGCAGTTATATCTCAAATATAATAGTTGATTTTTTTTAGTCTATTGCTAACATTTTGTTTTTGTATGCCATTTTATGAAGTGAATGCAGAGCAATCTATTCAAATAATTCATTATAATTAGATAAATTTATAAAAATATGAAATAGAAAGCCAGTCATATATTATAAAAATAATATTAAATAAAGCAACAGTCTTTCAGAATGCAAAAAGATAAATAAAAATCAAATTGTAATTTGTTTAAGTGTGTCTTTATAATTAATCCTCCCCGATATAATTTAATCAACTATTATTTTCGCTAATTTACATATAAAATCTTTCTAAATAGAATATTCGCTTTTAATAAATTATTAAGACGATTCAAGCTCAAATATATTAATTAATTTTCTTATTATTTCTATCTTGACTAATCTCATATCCTTTCAATTTTCATTCGTGTTTTTGCGCAAATTTTTTATTTCCTTTATTATTAAAAATTGTTAGGCGTAAGTAAATTCAAGTAATTGATCCCTAAAATTTGTATTAGTATAGACAATTTTACACTACTCAATAATGAAGTAGCATTTATATTAGAAAATAAGCTAAAAAAAAGTGAATGATAATATCTCAATTTTACTATTTAACATCAAATATATACCTAGGTGTGATGATTATTGGATTTTGTTTTAAAGTACGTATGATTATAAATGAAATAAAATAATTTAATACTGAATGAACATATAAACATTCTCTTGAAGAACGTTAAAAACTACTTGATTAATATATTTCTATGATTCGAAAATTAAATTATTTTCTAAGAACTTGCATCGTTTGCATTACACTTAGATTGGTAATTATTTAGGATTAAACATTTTATTATAGTATCTGTATTTTCAATGATTAATCTATTCGATAGTTCACCTTAATAAGATGATACAATCATTTGTTTAAAAGAAATAAATCAGACATCGCAACGTATTTATAATATTAGTTAACAGTAAAAATATATAAATAAAAAAAAAATTTTTGGAATATAATTTATATCTTTTTAAAAATTTCTATATTATTGTTAGATCTCCAGCAAAAAATCACAAACATATAAAATTTTAGGATAAAATGCGACATAAATAACAATCTATGACTAAAAATATAGGAATTATATAGTAGACTTAAAATCATTCCATAAATTTAGCAAAAAAAAAAAATTGATTTACATTGAATTTAATGACTTTATATTAGTTAATTACATTTATTTAGTATTTTAAACAGTTTACAAAGCTTACTTAAATTAATTTAATAAAGTAGAATCGTAGATAAATAGATACCATATATTTTTTTTGTTTTATATTTTCTTTGCAAATTAGGTAAATTAATATCTGCTTGTTAGACTTATAAAAGAGGAACTTAGGTAATCAATTTTTTGCTATTTGCTAAAATATTTTATAATTGATTAACAAATATATAGCAAAAACTCACTCAGAACATATAATAATCTATTTATATTAAATTTTTCGATAGAAATGTTACTTTTAATTTAATATCTTTTGTTTCATGTAGATATGACGAATGAAAAAATATAAATTTATTAATAAATATTTCGAAAGGATTTAATTTATTTTTATAGCATAAATAAATAAATAAATACTATTATGAAAAAAGAAAATAGATCAGCAAAAATTAAAATATTTAAGCTCTTCATAATAATTATGCACAAGCAGCATGTTAATATGAGTAATAAATATCTTTTCAAAATCAGCTTTAAAATATTTTCATTCAAGCAACTGAATATTTATGAAAATTTAGCAAGTTGATTTGTTTTTTATTAATTTTTCGTATTATTCTTATTGTAATCTTCAAATAATTAACAATTTTGGTCGGTGTAACATAAAGTTCTAGCAGAAAACAAATAAAAGGATATTATTTATACATTTTTTTTCTATTCTCAATGATAAAATAAGTCTATTATTAAGCATAAACTTGAGTCAATCATTCATGCTACTACTTTCGTTAAATTGATAATTTCTATCCCAATAAGTCAAAAATCTAAGAGCTGATGCAATATAATATTCTATATATCTTTTTCGAAGATTACTTAAGAAAATTAATTGTTTAAAAACTTGAAAAGGAAAATAAGCGTTAGTCACTTTTCTTTAGAGACTTGATTACTTAGGCAAAAAAAAATTTAGAGTTCGTTGGATAATAATATATTTAATTTTTTTTCTTTCCAAATTTCTTTGGTGCGAATCAACTTTATTTATTTTCATATCTTGCGTTATTGTATTTCCTTTAATAGTCTAGAAAGCAAACCAATAAAAATAGTTTGAAATTTATAACAAAAGTCAAGCAAGCAAGCAAACAACTTAATCAAATTTAATATAAGCCTATAAGCAAGATAGCAAGCATTTTTAAGTGAAAATTAATGTAATAAAAATTTGTTAAAGCGATTCATCATATTTTATATATTATTTTATCAAATTCATTTCATAACTTTGAGCTTGATTTGCTCTTCTTCTTTTATTGTTGAAATTAATATTGTCTTTGTTTCTCTTCAAATTTTTCCTTGCAAGAGGGAATGTGCTATTCTGCAGGACCTGGTTTGAATTTTCTTTTGCAGTATTCGCAATATACCAAATCAGTTTTGTTTAAAGCAGATACAATCTATTCATTTTCTTCCTTAGTATACGCAGAGCTCGTCTTCATAGAAGCTCTAATAGCTTCTGATTGAAGCTTCCATCTAGGTATCTTTTTGGGCATTTCTGTAGGGTTATAAACAGGCTCATTAGTTGCATCTTCATCAAGATAATCAATTTAAGAAGATATCTTTCCATTAGACAGTGCTTTAGCGCTTTATGTCTAGCGCTTTCCACCTCCTTTCTAAGCATCCATAAATTCTCTAAACGACATTTTTACTTTTCCATTTTCTAACTATTTCCCAAAACCTCCATCGCTTTCATTATAATCTTCATCAATACTACTTTCATTTTTATCAATAACTGAATCATCAAATTTCAAAGTCTTTTTAACCTTTTAATCCCCTTTCTTTTTCAAAATACCACTTTTATTCTGCTATCTTTCCATTTAATAACTTTATTCTCTTTCAGCCATTTCTTATTCCTCCATTTGTTTCTAAATATCCTTGTTTAATCTATTTAATATACTCTATCTTTTCATTTTATTCTCGATATTTATATCCTGCACTTACTAAATATGACGAAAATCATCAATGTCATAATCATAGTACAATTCTTCTCCTGTATTATTTTCTATCAGCTCTTACTCGTTCAATTCTGGAGCATAAAAAACCCTTCTGTACTTTAACAAATTATGAATTAATTTATAATAGATTATTTTAATAATAAACGAATTTTAAAAAGTCAAAAAAAATCAAACAAATTTTAATCTTTCAATAAATATAATTTTTTCTCTCTCAAAATTTTTTAAAAATTGAATAGAATTTTTTTTTTTTTTGAATAATTAAAATATAATAGAATTTTGTGCTTATAATGTTATATATTTTAATGATATTTTTAATTAAAATTATTGATGAAATCAAATAAGTTTATTGAATTATTTATTCGTTTCAATCAACTAAACCAATAAAGTCTATGATTTGAATTATGATAAATATTTTCTACTTTTTAAAACGAAATTTTATCTAAAATGATAAACTCCATAGTTAATCAAAAAGTTACCTGTAATTCTGGTTTGGTTTATCATAAATGTCGTCGAATACAACATTTTCATATAGTTCATTATTGACATAAGTTGGGTCTCTTTCTTTTTCTAGCACATCAAATCCTTTCGCTCTGGCCTAATTGCGTCGCATTGTTTTTTTTATGTTAAATAAACAGTTCTCTAATTCTTTTTATATCATCTCCTCTGCGGTTTCTTTTAATCCTCCATCAAAATAATGCTAACCGATTTTTCCTGTAGCCTTTGGCTAGATTATTTTTGAATTATAAGCAGAGTATTCATATTCAAAGCGAGGAATACCATCCATAAGTATCTATTCTCCTACCATAGCAAGATTATGCTTATCTCTATATGCTTGATAGCTCGATTAACTAGGTTAAAGTCTGAGGGAATAGTCCACTGGTTTCAAATTGCTATAGTTCTGGTTTTCGTGTATTTTATTATCATACGCTACGAGATAATCTATTGAGTCAAAGTCATTTTAGTTGAACATCAGAATTAGATTTGTTTGTATTTTGAGTCAATTAAATGTTTTTTTGATAAATATATTAACAAATATAAGCAATATTGATTGAATTATTATTCATCTTACAAAAATCAATTAAATGAATCAAATCAATTTTTTAATTAAAAATTCTTTATAATTTGTATTTTGTTTGTGTTATTTGCATTTTAATTACAAGCTCCTTAACTTATTTTAATAAGCTTAACATTTCAAATTTTTATATATGGTAATAAATTACTATTTAATAAATAAAGAATATTACATTTCTAGTGAATAAATGTTAATTAAAACACTACAATTTTAGGAAAAAAAAAAAAATTTCAAAATCTAGAATTATTTTTATAATAATTCATTCACTATTAACAGATAAAATACAAGATTTAATAAATAAAATAAGAAAATGAATTCACTGTTTCACATTATCTAAATTAAATACAGAATTTTATAATTCTTTAGCAACTATCGAATAATTGCTATGCTAAGAAAATCTTAGATATAGTAGAAGAGATTTAATGAATTTCTCTTTTAAAAGAAGATAATTTGTTAATTATGCTAACTCTATTAAAAATATGCTATAAATAAATTATTCTATAACTCTTTTTGTCTGGAGTTTCTAAGTAATTTATAAGTATTTATTTTAATGCAAAAGAAAGTAAGGTAGTAAGCTTTTCGCTTATATAAATTAAAATAAGATAAGCAATTTGTTTTTAATTAAAAAGTAAATAAGAGATATATCATTATTTCTTATTGATATATTCTACTTAAGCATATTCAGCACTTGATTCTACAAACGATTCATCTGTCCCCCTTCTTATTCTTAAATTATAAATTAAATTTTTATATGTATTCAAATAGTAATAGTTACTTAAATCTGCCTTTTTCTCCCCAATCATCACCCCATGAATTTTACATTAGCCAAAATTTGCCATCCTCTTCAGATTCGCCCCAGCCATAGCTATTTAACAAAAATTGAGAATATTTACTATAACGAAAATGAAATATTTGAAGAAGAAGAAAAAAGAGCATATTCTAACAAAAATTTACCACATGACAGCATGTTCAACAGGTCTCCACTCAGGTTCAACCTCACCTAAATAAAATATACATTTAAATAAAGATTGTTTTTTAATTATTTTTTAAAATATACATTTTAAAATCCAGTCTGCAGCTTCTACCGAATGATAAACTCCGCTTTTGTAGTAAACAAAATCAGCACTTGTTTTAAAGTTGGCAACAATAGGTCCGTTTTTCATAATCTCTAACATCATTTCTCTTTCATTTCCTTTACCATACTGCTATCCTACAAATCTTTAAATAATTGAAATTATAAATTAACTAAAAATACTTAAATAATTATTACCCATAATCAGTTACTTTGAAATACTCATCCACTTAATCTAAATTTTTAACTTAGCATTCTTTTACTTCGTTCTATTTTAATATATGTTTAATGAAGAAATTTAGAAAATTAAAAAATTACTTAATATTTAGTTTAATTATCAGGTAGCATAAAATAATCTTTGCCAAATCTTCCTAACTCAAATGGGTATCCGCCATCACATCCCTAAAATTATATTTTTTAAAAATTTTAGATAGACTTTAATATTAAGGTAAAAATATTATACATACCTAAGAATAGAAAGAACAGTCTAAGAGGTGCTGCATTGAAATCTTTTTAGAAAAGTCTTTTCCATATTTAATCTTTAGTCTAGCATTAAGCATTTATACTGTAGAAATAATATAACAAGAACCACAATCATTCTGTTCTATCGGATTATCTATATATTCTTCCCAAGAAAAATTTTTAGGCAAATCGCTTACATCTTGTATAGAAAAATGCATATATAATTGTTAATCTTCTTGTTACTGAACCATTTCAGAATCATTTTATTTTATTTTTTTAGAATTTTTTTTTTATTGCTTTCTTTTATTTCGACCAGCTTTTTTATTTACCTCATCTAAAGTCAAATCCTAAAAAGAAGAAGATATACCAGCTTACCAATTTTTATTAAGAGAGTTAAGTTAATCTATTCTATTTTTATGGACATTTTAATTTAATTCAGCATTTTTAATTAAATTTGTATCTTTGCTTAATATTGGAGCTTATTTTTATTCTTACTCTTACTTATCACTCTAAGAGTTCTCTTCATCTTCAGGTCCTATGTTTTCAATAATACTATTTAGGGTACCTTGCAAATTGAATTTTCTTTTTTTTAAACTTGATGAACTTTACTAATCATATAAAAGCCCATCTGACTATGATGGATTAATTTAATTTAATTCATCTTGAATAGTAAAGTTATTGATGTCATAATCTAAAGGTTATACTACATTTCCTTTCTGTTAGCTTCTAAGATGTCTATTCTCATCCTAGGGATTAACTTTATAAGCTTTCATACATCCTTTTTTATTTTTTGTAGGTATATTGTACCAACCAACTATTGTTTCTGTACAGTCGAATTCGTAAGTCGTCACTTTAGAATGACTGACTACAGTTATATCTTCAACAAGCACTCTTTCTGATATCTCTTCTTCTTTCACAGGATAATACTTAAAAAATGAAAAAAAACTCATTTCATCAATTTCTATTTAAAAGCCTTCATCATAAACCATCGTCCATTAACCCTTTTTGATTTATTAAATAATTTTATGTACAAATGATGTTATTTAATTAAAAATAGAATGTAAGGAACTAATTAATATACTTTGATTTAAGAAGAATTTTTTAGTAAAAATGCTTCACCATTTTCATGCAAATCAACAAGATACTCTTTATTTTACTAAAATTTTACCACAATATAAAATAATAAAGCATTATTCTTTGAAGATGAGTCAATTAATTACTTTGAAATTATTTTAATTTGACTAAAAAGATTGATCTGGTGAATCAGGAATTGAATGACCACAAGTAAGAAATTGATTATATTTAGAATGCACTTTAGATATTTGTATTGTCCATTATCCAACAATTTAATGCTTTACGCATTGAATAGGTAAATCACATTATATTTGAGTAACATAAATCATTAAAAGCATAAAAAATAACAAAGAATTTTTCCATTTCAAAAAATCTACATTCTTCATATTTCAATATTCTATTTGTCTTTGTGTTTTATTTAATTGATCTTTTGATAAAAAAATCAATCATACATACAATCATATACTACTCAAACATTATAAATTAAATAGAATTGCTACCCTTTAAAAAGCAGTAAATAATATTAAACAATGACAAAATATCAACAAGATTTGATTTTATTTGTTTTTGTGCCAAGATAAAAAACAAATTTTTTTCAAAAACGATAAAATTTTAAGAATAATAGTTAAATTTCTCATAAAAAAAGTAAAATCTATTATAAAAGTTGTGAAGCTTAAAAAATTACTAAATCCTGTTAAGTTTGGTGGAATAAACGTTAAAAATATGATAGTAAGTTATTAAAAGTAAAAATTCGAACCAGTGCAAAAAATCATTTTTATGAAATTCTTAGATTGTATTTTAAGAAAAAATTTAGATTTTAATTAGTCTTTGAAAGAAAAAATGGTAGAATTAATATTTAGTAATATTAGAGTTTATATTAAATCTACACGTGATGAGAAATGAAGCTATCATTTTTTATTATATCAAAAATTTTAATAGCTACTTTTAGAGTGAATATCAGGAAAATGAAAAATGAATCATTAAATTAGAAAATGAATGAATAAATTAATAACAGAATGAATGAAAAAAGAAAGAAAGAATGTAAAATTTAGGAACATATTGCTTGTTATAATTATAATACGCAATACAAAATTAGATTTTAAATTTTCAATTGAATTATATAAAAGAAATTCATTCAAGCTCTATAAAATTAGAAAGCTTATATAAAAAACTAATAATTAATATTATCATTTAAAGAGCAAACCAAATTGAGTCTGAAGAAAAGAAAAGGAAATTTAAAAATAGAAAAAAATATAAATAAATAAATTATAAAATTAAAAGCTCATAAAAAATGAATTTTGATAATTGCAATTATGTTATCTCTAATGCTAGCTCTTTAATTAGCTCTCTTTTGAATTAAGCTTAGCAAGCATCTACTAATTCAGAAACTGGTTATTAAGCAAGCAGTAAAAAAACTTTTTTTCTCTACTATTTTTGCTCTTAAAATTAACTGTTTTTTTAAATAAAAAGCTGATGATTTAATGGGAAGAGAGGCTTCTACTAATGGAGGCAGTAATGGAATGTTTGGAAATTTCTTTGAAATGATAATTATTATTGTTGGCTTCTTATTCATTTATTCTTTGCTTGGTAATTACATTAACAACCGCAGAAACAAATTAAACTAAAAACCTCGCGCTAACCATGATGATAACAATCGTGACAGAGACACCAGCTCAGTAAATTGAAAAAATGAGCATCTACTACTTCTATCAAATTAAAAAATCAAGATATATATATAAATTTTTGGGACCTTTCTAATGATGAAAACCACAGCTATATATAAAACACTTCCAATTCTTTAATCTTCAGCGCGATGTATATAAGCTCTGACAAAACTAATATAAATAATTTACTTCTCTACTATTTATATTAAATTATAATATAAATTCAGTAAAATTAATAACTTATCTATTATTATAAATATAATTTTATTGTATAAGAACATTCTTATTTCAATATTAAATTGTTTACAAATAAATAAAAGTTTATTCGCTATTAAATAAATCTATATCTTATATTTTTATGCATTTAAATTTCTTTTTTTTTAAATACAATTTAGAATTATAATAATCAATTTCAGCTTGTTACAATACCTCCTTATTATAGTTGATTTGTTAGATTAAGACAAACCATACAAATAAGCTTTTTTCTATAGACTATTACGAAAATAATTTTGTTGACTTATCATAAAAATTTTGTTTTAAAATAATATTGTAAGTAAATTGTTATCATGCTTAGTTTAACAAAAGTTAACAGTTTGATTGCATGTAATATATGAACTCTTAAAAGAAAATAACTAAATAAATAAACAAATGTATAATAAAAATATAAATACTCTCTTACCAAAGTTGATGGCAAGAAAAAAAATAAATCAATAACTATAAGTATATAGAATAATTTAATATTTTAGCAATTCTTAAATGTAATATCTTTCTTTATTTATAAAAATAATTGCAAAGATTAGGGTAAAAGTCTTGCTCTAAATAGTTTTAATGAATAAGCCCATTTAGTGATAATGAATATATGTTCGTAATCAATGGTTGATTATTATGAGAAATTATTTTTATTAATATTTCAATAGAAAAGACAAAAAACTTTTATTGCCACTCTTTACAGAATAATTCTTGCTATTGCTTCAAATTATCTAATTTCTTAGATAATTTAAATTTAAAAAATGTTTAGTTGGTTTCTACAATTTTTATAATTTAGATGTAGTTGTTTTATATCAAGTTTATGTTAAACTTGTTTTCAAAATATGTTACAGTTTTAGCAGCATTTAGCATTTGATGAATCATCTGCTTCAAATTAAATTATTGGATTGTTTTGCAAATTCGTATGATGAAATAATAGAGGATCAGCATCTTTATTCTACTTATTATCCATAAAGAAAGCTGAATCTTCTTATTAAGAATCTAAGTCAGGCACAGCTGAATTATAATTTTTTTTCTCTTTGTTTTAAAATTAATTCGATTACTAGTTCCCCTCGCTATGCTCAGTAGTAAAATTAACATTATTAGACATGTTTGTTGTATTTCCACCTGGTGCTGCTGTATAAATGGCTGTATTATTTGTCGATATGCCGTTTCCTGATGTAGTATTATTTAAACTTAATCCTTATTTAAGGCTATTAGGTTATCCAATTTAATTTACTGCTTCTTCCTCTTCTTTTTATTTCATTTACTACTTTTTTTGTTCTAGCATTTCTTATCTCCTCTTTTCAGATTCCTTTCTCAATTATTTTTCTAATTATTCATCATATCCTGCCATAGCATATTGGCTATCAAATATATCATCATTAACTTTAGTTATGATTATTTTTGGTTTTATGCCATCATTAAAAATTTGAAAGTTTTAGTTATTAGAGCTCAAATTAGCATACTACGCTATGACAGTATTCCCATTAATGTAATTTGTATTATTGTATTCGATTCCTTAACTATCCTCTTATTTTTACCTATTTTTTTCATTTAATTAAGTGCTGATACTCTTTTCATCTTTTAAAGTTGACTTTTTTTTTAAAGAATTTTATGCCACTATAGTATCTTTTTCTTTCTACTTTTATTGTTAAATCTTTATTTATTTTTGTCTCTCTTCTTCACTACAAAAAACGTTTATAGGTGGCCTAATAATTTAGTTGATTATAAAAAACGTTTTAAAAGATTTTTCTTCTATAAAGATTTTTATTTGGAGTTTCAAAAATTAATTAATAGTTTTTTGAATAAAATACTGTAAATTATCATAAAATTATAATGAATAATGCAAGTATATTTTAAATTCTGTTTGCTCAAAGAAATAAGTTTATTCTTGATGTAATGTTGCTTGCATATTAAAATTTTTTTTTTTTGAGCAATTTATGAAATTGATAAGGTAATAAATTCTATAAAAAATAATTTTTAAAACAAAAAAAGTATAATAACATACCAGAACTATGTTAGGTCTGGATGATCTCCACAGTATTTTTTCTGCAAAAATTTAATAGGTATTCTCTTTTGCATTTCTTTGTAGTCTTTGGGTTTTAAAAATTATATCTTTTCTACACTTTCAGGGTCAATAAACCCTTTGATTATATTCCATGATGTATTAAGCATAAACGATGGATTTAAAATATACATCTTTTCCATCGTTGCACAGTAATTAATTGACATACTTCCAATAATTAATTTAAGGCCATTTATAGGTAGACTGGAAAGCCCAAGCCCACCAGTATCGATAACCATGATCCAATTTTCAATATAATAATCTAAAAACATATACTTCTTAATCATATCTAAAAATACGCATATTGATCTTAATATCGTTTCTTCTCCATCCTTTTTATAATTTTTAAAAAAATGTAAGCTAAATAATTTTTTGTTTACAGCTTTTTTGTTCATTAGAGAGGATTTGAATTTTTAAGATTGGTAATATTACCTTTTTTAAATTAATTTTAGTGCAATCTAAATACAAAACAGGACGGAATTATTCATCTCTACCTAACAAATATATTATTCCCTTTTATAGTAGATCTCTTGCTTTATCATCTAATGTATGCATTACTTAATTATTGCGCCACTCAATGTGATCTTTAGCAGCCTTTTGTGGTTATTTTAAAATATTTTTGATAAATTAATAAGGAAATTAGTAAATCAAATCAAAGATTTTGTTTCGAATGAGTTTAGTTTATTTGATAACTGAAAATTTAAGTTGACTGCTATTTTCGTTTGTTTCATAGACAAATTATATTAATGTATTTGGTATTGCTCAATTTAAAAATTAAATGGAATAATACCTTCACATCTTTTTTGAGATCAAAGCGCCCGCAGTAGCACATTTTAAGGTAATCGCTTGTCTTCCAGCTGTTTATGTGAAGAATATATTAATACATTTGTTTTAGCTTGAAAAAATAAAATTATTCACTCAGGAGGTACTTGTATTTATTATCTTTCGAGTTCTTGCTTTAATATCTCTATGTGCTAGGTTTCAAATTCATCATACTGTACTTTTTGATAAACCTTTCTGTTACCCTTCTTCTTTTCATTGTGTTTTATGTAATAATCTTTGTTGATACAAAAATTTAATTATCAAATTCAAGCATTTAGACCATAGATAGTTATTTCTCCATTCAAAAGTACAAATTTTTGCATAAAGAAACAAATTTATTTTAATGATTGATTAATAAAACTTATTTATTCATTAATTTACCTGTGTGCTTAATATTTAATGCCTCATTAGGAGGTTTTAAAAACCATGGATCAAAACCTAAGATAGGATCTATACTTTACTATAAGCTATTATTTGTATTACTCATTCTGCTAAAATAGTAATTTTAATAAGATATTCTTGGACTTATAGAAATGAGCTTCTGCAAGCAAAGAAAATAAATAACCAATAATAAATTTGCTTTTAATTATTCTTAGTTTTCTAATAATCCTTTGTTTAAATCGGAATATATAAGTAAATTAATTTTCTTTTTATTGTTTATGATTTTTAATTAACGATGATCGATAGCAAACCAAAAAAAGTTAAAAGTTGTTTGGTTAATTTGTTAAGATAATTTTTTTTTATTAGTCAGTATATGCAAGAAGAATACTTTGAATCATATTTTTGTTATTTATTGAATATATTTTCCTTTTGTTGTTAATAAACAAAGATGCACAATTTTTAAAATATTAGTAAAATAAAATTATTCAAATATATCATCTAACCAAAATCGTTCAATTCAGCTTTTTTTTTCTAGTAGCTTATTCAATATCCATATAAAAGCTATGAGTTAATAATTTAAAAAAAACATTTTCCTTAAAATGCATTTCATTATAATGGACTTGATAAATCATAGTAAATTTTATAGAACTAAGTAAACAAATTTATTCTTTTGTTGTAATAAATATAATTATAATTTTATTTTGGCAAATGAGTTAATTAAAAAAATATATGTTCTTTGATAAAGACTTTATTGTTTTTAATGTGGAGTTTTAGTTCTGTTTGCAAAATATAAATTAAAAAGAGCATTTTCTTAATTTTAACAAAACAATCAATCTTTGCTCACCACTAAATTTACAGATTTTATTTATAATGCTAATCAAAATCATAAATTTTATATACTTTATCTATAAAAACTCAAAATATAATGTATTTATTATAAATTATTTGATTAATGAACTAAATTATTTATTTGGACATTTATATCTGTTAGGATTTTTAATTTAAAAATAAATATTGTAGAATAATTTTGAAAAAAAAGTATATCTTTAAACTTGTATTAATTAAGATAGATTGTCTTTAAAAGATATATTTTTTAAGAGAAAGTTGTTTTTAAAATTTTGTATTTATTATAGAAAAATTGAAAGTACCATCCAAATATTCGTTAATATTTATCAAATCATAAAAATGTAAACTAAATAATTAATGATAAGGTATAAAAGAATTCTATTCATTAAAAAAGAAGGTCAAAAATTAAAGATTTTTGTGTAAAATTAGTCTCTATCTTCCATTTTATTTAAACTTTTTAATCTTGCATTATTGATTCTTACAAAAATTATAATTTTAAACTAATTATTATTTCTTTTCAATTATTTTCTTTCACATTTTAAAATATTTTTTATCGAATTTTCAAGTTTATTTTAACATTTTTCTTAGAATGGATTTTTGATAAATAAGTTTTATTTATTTTGTCTTCTTTTTACAGCAGAGTAAGTTAAAATTTTATTTTTTTTAAAGTAAAATAAATAAAAATATTAATATCTAAGTATTTTATATCATAGCTTTAATTAATAATTATAAAAAATAAAATATAAAATCAATCCTTATTACATTCTTTTTTAACCTCGAATATTTTTATCTAATATTCAAATACATACTAATATTTATCTTTCATACCAATTTTAAACAAAGCTATATTAGTTATATATCAATCTAAATAAATAACTACATTATATAAAAAAAATAATTTAAAAATATGAATATTTATTTATAAGTTTTCTTTTAACCAATTAAGTATCACAGTTTGTACCATAATATATTTCTAAATCTCTTCATAACAAATCTTTCTTTTTTATTTTTTTTGTTTAAAAATATAAAAACGAAATCATTTCTTATTTATGACAGGTTAAAAAATGAACCTAAGTTTAAATAATAAATCTTAAAATTTTAAATCATAAATATGATTTTGATAATACAAAATCCTATAATAAAAATGTAATTTTAAAGAAATTTTAGTAAGTTATTTAATGAGAATTAATAAATATCTTAAAAATTTACAAATTTAAAAAATATTTAATTACATTTATTGCTAAACATTAAATTGTTGTTAATTATTATATTTTATTTTTATATAAATTATATTTATTTTATAGCATTTTAAGGCATTTTTTACAAATAAATGAATGATTCTTCTATTATTTTAATTTATTAAATAAATTAGTATGTAAGTTTTATTTGTAATCAAACTAAAACTTAAAATTTTAATTATAAATCTACTTCAAAAATATTTAAACATTAATCAAATCCACACTTTTCATATCACACTTAGAAAATGGATTCAGGTAATTTGTCATTAAGCTATTATTTATTATCAATTTAGTTAGTATTTAAGGTATCAACCTAATTAACTTTATTTATATTAATTTCCTCATTTAATTCTGTCCAGTCAAAAATATAGTCCCAAGAATAACCTAGCTCAAAAAATAATTCTTTTAAAATTTACTTTAGCTTAAAGTAATTAGGTTAATCTTCGAATCTAAGCTATCTAATAAGATTACAAAACTGAAGGAATTAGTTTGGCATACCTTCACATAGCTTTTCCAAAGATATTGAGACTTTTTGTTATTTTAATTTTTCATGCTTCTTTTCTTTATTTTCAGCAAGTATTCCTTGCCATGGTAGTCTTCCTTTAACCAAGTAGACTAATACATATATTAAACTTTCGAAATCATCTCTTCTACTTTGTTCTTAATTAAAAATTATTTAATATAAAAGCTTAAAAAATGTTAAATACCTAATCCAATATGTGTATTGACTGAAACATAACGAGCTGTACCAATTAATCCTTTATTATCTCTAAAAGGAATATGCTTATTTGTTTTAGGGTCTTTATATCTCTTTATTAAACCAAAATCTATTAAATAAACTATTTGCTATGACTTTCCTTTCTTGCCCATCATAAAATTTTCAGGCTTTAAATCTCTATATACAAATCCCTTGCTATGAACATACTCTATTCTTTTAATCTATTTTTAATAATAATATTATTCCAAATTTTATATTGCTAAATTTGTTTATTAGTAAGCAATATTTTTACCATTTAATCAGCTAGCATTAATACTGTTTTTAAAGAAAATTTCCCACCGCATTTTATTAACAAAGTTTCAAGATTTTCTCCAAGCAATTCCATAGCAACTGCATTTTTATTACTTACTTCTTCCACTCCAGACCAAAACACCTTTGGGATTCCTTCTATAAAATAAGTTAAAAAGTGATTAAAAACTGTCATTTTCAGATTGAATATTAAATGAAATATATTATTATAATTTTTAAAAATTACCTCCTCCTTAAAAAATTTGGAGCAACTTAGCTTCTCTAGGTATTTAAGAATTCTCATCTGCTTATATATCCTATATTAAAATAAGATAAATTCCATTAACTTCATTGAAATAAAAAATTTTAAATTACTATTTTAAGCCCTACTTCTTAATTCTATTGCTTATCAAATGCTGTATTTTATAAAATGAACTCTAAATATTAACAAATCTATGCTATTTATAATTACCTAAATATACTTCTCCAAATGAACCACATCCTAGTAATTCCTTTATTTCAAATCTATTTGCTATAACCCTAGGTTATTATTCTTTAATTTCCTCCATTAAACTGGTAAAGATTATACTTTTTTTTTGCTTGTATTTTTTTCAGAACAAATTAACTCTATTGTTTTTGAAGTTTAAAAGATCAAATTTTAATTTCAATATTATACAAACTATCTGTGTACATCAATACAGTTGTTAATTATAAAATAGATAGATATTTATTATCTGAATTTTGATAAAATTAGTTTTTTAATGTTTGTTTTTCTATTGAGAAAAATAGTAATAATAAAATATAATAAATACCTCAGTAAAAACTAAATTATATAAATTATACTTAAAACAATATTTTACTGGATTTCACCTTAATCAGTAAATTATTTGAGCAGCTTAATTGTGCAATAATTTTACCAAAATCTTAAAATACTTAAAAAATTAAAGAGATATCAAAATCGAAATAATTTAATATCTAAATACATTTTTTGAAATTCAATTATTTTTAGTATTTTTATCATATTCGATAAATTCCTTTTAAATTTTTTAAAAGTTAGCATTTCCAATTATCATATTTAAAAGAAAAATGTTTGTTTCAAAAATTTAAATGATTGCTATTTTGAAATACAATAATGAGCATTTGCTTTTTTATAAAAGTTTTGATAATATTAGATTAATTTTCATAAAATATTTTAAATATTATCTGAAATTAATTTTAAATTAATTTTCTTAAAAATACAAATTTATTAATTTCTCATTAAAATTATTTTTAAGATTAAGATTATAATTTTCAAAACAGTAATTTTTTTAGAAAGTAAATATCATACTTTATAACTGAAGAGAAATTTCCCTGCTTTTTTTAACATTTTTACTACATTTATTTTAAAATCGAATTAAAAAAATAAAATTATAATAATTTATTCAGCTTTTAGAGGGATTTTTGATTAAAAAATATTTTTAAAATTAATATAAATTATCTAATTTTGATATTTTAAAAATACTAATTGTTTTAATATTTATTTTACTTTTATATTAAGTATAAGTTTAGTATTAAAATAATTTAATAACATATTTTTAATTTGTTTTAATTATTTTAAATAATTTTTTTAGAGTTTGTTTTAGATATAATTAAACACAGATATGATTTGTAATATTAACTTAAAACAATTTATTTAAATTTATTATAAAGTAACAAATATAATTCATCAGAAAATCCAAACTTACAATAAGAAAAATGAAATTCTGTTTATTTCTTACATAATTATTAATAGATTTTTAGAAAAAAAGATAGATTGTAAATTCTAAATAAATAAAATCTTTATCACTAAAAGATAAAAAATCAGTTTTATATCCAATTAATAAATTAAATGAAAAATATTTTGTCCTCAAATATTTAAAATTTTATTTTATTCTAAGTATTTGCTTTGACAAAAAAAGTTTACTAATAAAAATTTCTTTCACTAGTTTAAAACTTAAAATGAATGATATGTTATCTCTTTTCAAAAATAATGAGAATAAAATAGAAATACTTATCTTTTTATAGCTAAGTCTTATAAAACTTTTTCTAAATTAGAATTAATCAGATTTAATCTTTTTACAGAGTAATTTTCATTTTCTGATTAAATACAAATCATAATCATAAATTTAATAAAAAAGTAATTAAATTTTTTTAATTTTATTAATTCTTCAAACAATAATTAATTCATAAAAAATTTATAAAACCTAAAATAAAAACATTAACAAAACAATTCATTTAAAAATGAGCTAAAATCATTAAATAATAACAATTAACTCTAAGTCAGCAGGTAAAAAGGAAAACTCTACAACAAATAATATTTAGAATTCAACTTAACAATAACAATAGTAAAAATAAGAAGAAAGTTAAAATTAGAACTAAAAGCTAAAAGGTGTCTCATTTTTTTAATTATTTAGATATGCAACAACTTTTGAATATGAGTGCATGGCTATTGGAGCTTTAGCAGCTATGATCAATGGAATAGCATTTCCACTTTTTGCTTTAATTTTTGGAGAAATGGCAGATTCTTTCGGGCCTTAATTAACTGGAGATGAGGTTTTTGAAAATGCAAAGACTTAATGCCTTTACTTTTTGTACATCGGAATAGGAACTTTTATTTTGAGTTGGGTAAGTAACTTAAACTATATTAAATTAGTTAAATTTTTATAAAAATATAGATTTAAATGAGCTGCTGGATAGTTGCAGGAGAAAAATAATCTATTAGGTATAGAATTTAATATTTTAAGGCAGTTCTAAAATAAGAGGTTGGCTGGTTTGATCTAATAAATCCTAATGAATTAACATCCAAAATTGCCTCAGAAACAAATCTAATATAAATTGCTATTGGTGAAAATGTTCCCACATACATTATGAATATTTGCATGACAATAGGTGGGTTTGCTGTAGGTTATGCGAGAGGATGGTAAATGGCACTTGTGACAACTTCAGCTCTACCAGTCTTAACATTAGGCGGTTTTGCATTTGCTTTAACTGTCTAGATGTCGTAAAAAAAAATAGCAAGCTCATATGAAAAAGCAGGAGGACTAGCAGAATAAGGACTTAATGCTATAAAAACAGTTAAATCATTAAATGGTGAAGAATATGAGCTCACAAATTACAAAAATGGATTAGTTTAAGCTTTTAAAATAGCATGTAAATATGCAATATGGGCTGGTATTGGTTTAGGTAAGTTATTAAATTCTTCTTATTTTTTCCATTAATTATTTTTATTTTAAATTTATTTTTTTATTTAATGAACTTTATTTGTTAATAATATTTAGGATTAACATTTGCTACAATGTTTTTAGATTATGCTTTAAGTTTTTGGTATGGTTCTGTTCTTGTCGGTGATAATATTTATAATTCTACTTATGATAGAGATTATACACAAGGAGATGTATTTGTTATCTTTTTTGCTATTATCATAGGTAATTTATTTAATTTTTCCAATTATTCTAATTTTTTTTATTTTAGGAGGATTTTCTCTAGGACAAGGTGCTCCTTGCATCAAAAAATTCTAATCTGGTAAATTAGCTGCTACCAAAATTTTTGAAGTAATTGATAGAGAGCCTCAAATTAATTTACCTCAAAATCCCTAGAAAATATAACATCTCTCTGGGAATATTAAGTTTACTAATGTTTCATTTAATTATCCATCTAAGTAAGATTGCTCTATATTAAGAAATTTAAATTTAGAGATAAAGGCTAATTAAAAGACAGCTATAGTTGGGGAGTCTGGATGTGGAAAATCTACTATCATGTAATTATTGCTCAGATTTTATGACATCGATTCTGGGTAATTAACTATTGATGGACATGAAGTCAAAAATTTAGATTACGTTTGGCTAAGAAGAAACATTGGGTAATTAATTAATTAATTTTAAAAAAACTTAAAGTAAAATAATGAATCTAAAAAAGTTATGTTGGATAAGAACCAGTATTATTTGCAACAACCATCAGAGAGAATTTAAAATTTGGAAAAGACGATGCTACAGAGCAGGAAATGATTAATGCACTTGAATAGGCAAATGCATGGGAATTCGTTTCTATGTTATAAGATAAATTAGATACTTATGTTGGAAATTCAGGAAACTAACTCTCAGGTGGATAAAAGTAAAGAATTTGTATTGCAAGGGCTATTTTAAAGAATCCTTAAATACTACTACTTGATGAAGCTACAAGCGCTTTGGATAGAAAAAATGAAATCTCAATTTAATAAACTCTAGATTAAATATCTAAAGGAAGAACAACTATTGTGATTGCTCATAGAATATCTACAGTTTAAAATTCTGATAATATTTTGGTTATCCAATAAGGTCAGCTTATTGAAGAAGGTACCTTTGAATAATTGATTGCTTAAAAAGGAAAATTTTAATCCTTAGCTGAAAATCAAATTTAGAGATATGCTAGTGAAGAAAATGAAAGGGATTTAGAAAATTAAATATATGAGGAGGAATTTGATCGTGTTGGTACCAATATTTAGGCATAAGATTAGCTAAAAAAACCATCAACCAAGTATTCAATTGCAAATGAATCACAAGAACAGTAGCTTAACAAGTCAAGTAATTTAAGCAAAGAACAAAAGCGAATATTAAAGCAAGAAGAAAAGAGTATGCTTAATAGATTACACGATATTAATAAACCTGATAGGTTAATTCTTTATTTTGGAATCATTTTTGCTCTTGGTAACGGAGTTTGCTTCCCCTTAAGTGGTTTTCTTTTAGGAGAATATGTTGATGTTCTTGCACATCCTGATGCAGATAATTATAAACAACGAGCTAATTGGCTCTCTTTGGGATTTGTATTTTTAGCTATTACTGCTTTAGTATTTAGTACTTTTCAATCATATTTTTTTACAAGGTAATTCATAATTTAGGATTTAATTATTTGCTTTACATTTATATTTTTAATATACAAAAAGAGTTGGTGAAAGTTTGACATTAAGATTGAGATAAGATGTTTATAAGAAAATGCTTTTAATGCCTTGTGAGTGGTTTGATAAACAAGAAAATAATCCTGGAAGCTTAAGCTCTCGCTTAGCAGTAGATGCTCATTAAGTAAACGGTTTAGTTTCAAGCGTGATCTCAACCTAGTTTTAGAGTATTTCTTCTTTTATAACAGGTCTAGTGTGCGCTTTCACGGCTTCCTGGAGAGTTTCTCTAGTTGCATTAGGAGTCAGTCCTCTTATGGTTATTGCTGGATCGCTTTAAGCTAAATTTGTTTAAGGATTTAGTAAAGGGTCAGAAGAAGCTTATAAAGATTCTGGAATAATAATTATGGAAAGTGTTACAAACATAAGAACTGTTGCATCGTTTGCAAATGAAGGAAAGATATTACAATTTTATGATGAAAAGCTATAAAAGTCTTACAATTCTGTAAATAAAAAGGGGAATACTGCAGGATTAGTAAATTTAATTTATTATTTCAAAAAAAAAAATAATATAATTTAAAATAGGCATTTGGGTTTTCATAGTTTGTCATGTTTGCTGTTTATTCTATTATTTTTATATGTTCGGCTGCCTTTGTCAGGGATTATGGCGTTTCAATGAAAGATATGTTCATATCAGTTTATGCAATTATGTTTGCAGCTTTTGGAGCAGGAAATAATAATTAAGTTATGAATGACTCTGGTAATGCAAAAAATGCTTGTAAAAGTTTATTCTAAATTTTAGACTCTCAAGATGAAATTTAAAAATCTCAACTCAAAGAAAATTCTCTGATAAAATCGAGTGTCTTAGGTGATATTGAATTCAAAAATGTTTCATTTAAATATCCAAATCGTGAAGCTTTAGTATTTGATAAACTTTCTTTTACAATCAACAGAGGTCAAAAAGTGGCTTTCGTTGGATCAAGTGGTTCAGGAAAGTCATCTATTTTCTAACTGATAATGAGGTTTTACGATAATTATGAAGGATAAATATTTATAGATGGTTAAGATATAAAATCTTATGATTTAAAATAATTCAGAAAAAATTTTGGAATTGTTAGTTAAGAGCCAATTCTATTTAATGGTAATATATCAGAAAATATAAAGTATAATATTGTAGATGCGACTTAAAAAGACATTATGGAAGCAGCTTCAAAAGCAAATGCTTTAAATTTCATTTAATCTAATTAATACTAATTAAACGAAAAACAAGCTAAAATAGCTGATTATGGCAAAGGTTTTGATAGATTAGTAGGACCTAAGGGCAGTTAGCTCTCTGGAGGTTAAAAGCAGAGGATAGCTATAGCAAGAGCGGTTGCTAGAAATCCAAACATTCTATTATTAGATGAAGCTACAAGCGCCTTAGATCCTGAAAGTGAAAAAAGCGTTTAAGAAGCACTTAAAAATATTATGCAAGATAAAACGAGTTTAAGTGTAGCTCATAGAATTTCTACAATTAAAAACAGTGATCAAATATTTGTAATAGAAAAGGGTAAAATTGTTGAGCAGGGGACATTTGATTAGTTGATTGCTAACAAATCCTATTTTTATAGGCTAAATGCTAATTGAAAAAAAAGATTAAGTTTATCAAAAAATATATTTTAAGATAATATACATTTATCATGTGTAAACAAATTTTTCTTTTGTTAAGGCTTTTAAAATTAATTTAGAACGATATTTATCTGTCAATTTTATAGTTGTTTTTAAGCTAATAAATTAATTTATTTGACAAAATAAAAGTGTATTTTAGTTATAATTGTAAAAAATTAAAAAAAAAATTACATTGAATAACTTTTAAAATAAATTTAAACATATCACCTAACTTAAATTAGATTATTTTTTCATTTTTATTTAAGCTTATGTGTTATGTTTATCAGCTTATTTTGCATTTCTTTATAATTGCATAGATTGATTAATTATTTTAACAAAAAGGGTTATTTTCAATAGTAAACTTTTTAAGTAAATAATAAAAGCAAATGAATTAAAACTCTTCAATATTTTGAACATATTATTTATCATATAATTTAAATATCAAATTAAATTTTGTAAAATTTAATCTTAAAATGTATTTTTATTTTAATTGAATGATAATTTTATTTTACTTTTCCTTCAATAATTAAAATTTTTTTTAGTTAAAATAAATGTTATTTTTAAGAATAAATAAAACAAACAGAAATAAAATCTCTGTACATATAAGTGTAAATCAGAATTTAGGATTTTTTAACTAATATATAGTGTAATTATTTCCATTACTCGGATAATTTTAATAGCTATTTTTTATTGACAATCTGTCATTTTGAAAGTCAAATCCTTCTTTATAGAGGGAATTTACTTTATCTAAAATCATTCTTTAAACATAATAATGAGAGACACGCTCTTTTGCTATAAATTCGTCAATTTTTGATAAAGGTATCCAAGTATAATTATTTAATTCTTCTTTATCCATTTTTATTTCAGAGTTTTATTCAACAGGTCTCATTATAAAAGCAAAGTATAAATCAGGTTTGTTAAATATTGATTATGTGCTTTCTCTTACTAGCAGTAAATCAATAGCTTCTACTTTCATACCAAGCTCTTCAAATATTTCTCTTTCTGCAGTTTGGTTTATCTCTTCGTTTGGATCTGCTCTTCCACCAGGAAAGCTCCATATTCCTGTATTATATCCATATCTCTCCTATACCATTAGTAATTCATTTTTAGAGTTAATAACAGCTCCTCCACATCCAACATAATGACTAGCATATCCTGGTAGATTGTTTTTTTAACCTTCTAAAAGCCATTTACTTAATAGTATATATTCACTAGTTGCGTGATGAATTTTATATCCTAAATTTATAGAATCTTACAAAACTTCTAATTAATTAACAGTAATTTTCAACCAAGCTGCTTTTTTTTTATCAATTAGCCATTGTTTTTCTGAATCTTTTAAAATCTAGCTAAACATTTGTTTTTCTGATGGAATCTAATTGATATTAACATGAATTGAGTTCCATTAATCTGACTTAATGTCAACTATCTTTTGCGAATCCGAGAAGAATTATTTAAATTTATATTTAAGACTGTAATTCTACAAGTTCGTTTATATTTTTCTAAGCATAAGTTAATAAATTTAATGGTTTTTTACGATTTATCTAAGCTAATCCTATACAGATTAATGTTTGTTTTAATTTATATTATATTAATTAAATGATTTGATAAAACAAATTACAACACATTTAATATAATGAGAAAGGAACTGAAAATCCAGAAATCTTATCTAAGTTAAAGAGACATCTCGAAGGTTTTTGAAAAGATTAGTTGAAATTCATAAGAAAATTAAATTTCATATTTTTTCTATTCATTTAGAATTCTTCATATAATATTAATGTTATTGATTTTTATAATTTAAAAAAAGAGAAATAAATATAAAAAATAAATTTAGTTTATTAGTTTTTTCACCAAACAATAAATAAATATTTTATTTTGATCAATTAGAATTTAATAAATTTCATGACTTCGAAGAATACCAATTTTTTATTTAATTATTCACTTGATGATTGCTTTTTAACTTAAGAAATAAATAATCTAAATTTAAATAATTTATTTTCAAAGTTTTGAATTAATTTGAAAAAAGCAACATTTTAAATATGCCTTTTTGATTTCTGTCAATTTTATGTAGATTATTAACAAATATTTGCCTCTAATTTTCTAATAATTTGAATTATTCTATTAAAAATCTCAATTTTAAATAAACTATATTTTATATTTATTGAATAAATAGGCTATAAAAAAAGCTTTTTTAAGTATTTTAAATAATATATTTTATAATATAATTAATATTTTAAAAATATCAAAAAGCAGTTACTCACTTTTGAAGCTTGTAAAATGCAGAGAAAAGATAAAACATTCTTCTATTCTCTTTAATGAATATTCTTTTAATTATAATATTTAAACAGAATTTAAAAACTTACAGACTAGTAAATTAAATGTAATAAATTCTTAACATTAATTTTCTATTTCATTATTTAACTATACTTTATATCTATTCGCTGATTGATTCACAAAAATAGTTTAAAATCTAACATTTTGTTAAAAGTTTAGAGATAAAATTAGAATTTATACAATATAAGTTGTATGATTTCATTTATAAAAATATAAGGTTTGGTCTTTAAAGAAAATTAAATTGCTATGTTATTTATTTATTTTTAAAGTAAGAGAGTTTGAGCGCTTACAAAAACTATGAGCACACTTTCTCTTTTATAAATTAGTAAATTAAATAATTGAGTAATTACATATAAAATCTAATTAGAGAAAAAAAAAAGAAAACTTTCAGATTATTTCAAAAGAATACAATACACTAAATTCAGTTTCTATCAGAATGTTTGCTTTTACACCAATTAATTAAATTCATCGAGTGGCTAAGATAAAATTTCGAAGTGTAAAAACATTGTTTAAATAAAAAAATCGCTAATAAATTTTGATGATTAAGATAAACTAAAAATAAATAAATACTCATAAGAAATTTCTCATTTGCAACTAGTTAGCTTTAAAAGGATAATCAAAATAAATATAAATTTAAATTGATAAAAACATAAATAAGTACTTCTAAATTTAAATAGCTAAAAAATATTATAATTTAAATAAATAGGAATCTAAAAAATTATATCATGAATTAGGCTTTTGATGTTGAAAATTAGGATAGGAAACCTAGAGATTCCATTCCCTAATCACCTTAAAAGATTCAAAACCCTCCATCTTAAACATAGAAGTTATAAAATGATTTAAAAGCAAATTAAAAGGATAATCAAAAAACAAATGACTAAAAAATTGTAGAACCAAAAATCTCCTTTTTTAAACTCTTTACATATGCAACAAAATTTGACTGGATTTTAATGACAGTCGGAGCTATAGCTGCTATAGTTAATGGTATAGCTCTTCCACTTTTTGCTCTTATCTTTGGTTAAATGACTGATTCATTTGGCCCTACTTCAACTGGTGATCAAATTGTTGACGCAGCTGGTACTTAATCTCTTTATTTCCTTTATATTGGTTTGGGAACATTCTTTTTAAGTTGGGTAAATAAATATATTTAAACATCATCAAAGAGTTAAATTTTTTTATTCCTTAGGTATAAATGAGCTGCTGGATGATATCTGGTGAGAGATAATCAATTACATTTAGAAAAGAATACTTCAAAGCTGTTCTCAGCTAAGAAGTTGGATGGTATGATATGATTAATCCAAACGAGTTAGCAAGTAAAATTGCAACTGAATGCTTCTAAATATAAGGTGCTATTGGAGAAAAAGTACCTACTTATTTGATGACCGTTTTCATGACACTTGGAGGCTTCGCAGTTGGATATGCAAGAGGTTGGTAAATGGCTTTAGTAACTACAGCAGCCTTACCTGTTTTAACAATTGGTGCATTAGCTTTCTCTATAGTTATATAAACATCATAAAAAAAGATTGCAAGCTCATATGAAACTGCAGGCGGTTTAGCAGAATAAGGATTAAATGCTGTTAGAACAGTCAAATCATTAACTGGTGAAGAATTTGAATTAAAGAATTATAAAAAAGGTTTGATTGAAGCCTTTAAAATAGCTTGCAGATATGGTTTCTGGGCTGGAGCTGGTTTAGGTATTATTATTTTAATTTAATTTTTTAAGATGTAACAAAATAAATTTTTTATTTTATGTTACTGCTTTTTTATTAATTAAATTAATAAATTATAATATAAATTAGGCTTAACTTTCTGCACTATGTTTTTAGATTATGCATTAAGCTTCTGGTATGGTTCAAAGCTTATAGGAGACGGCACAACTAATCAAACTTTAGATCGTAACTACACTTAAGGAGATATATTCGTTGTATTTTTTGCCATTATGATAGGTATTTTTTTATTTTAGAGCATTTAAAATGTATTCTTCATATATTTTTCGTCATATTAATATTCATCTTACGTTAAATAAAGGTGGTTTCTCACTTGGTTAAATGGGTCCTTGTGTAAAATCTTTTGCAATAGGTAAATAAGCAGCTGTTAAAGTCTTTGAAGTTCTTGAAAGAAAACCTCTTATTTAGCTTCCCCCTAATCCTAAAAGAATTGATAATTTATAGGGAAAAATCATTTTAGATAAGGTTAACTTCAATTATCCTGCTAAGGCTGATATCCCTGTTCATAAAAATCTTACATTGACTATCAATCCAAATCAAAAGACTGCTCTCGTTGGAGAATCTGGTTGCGGAAAATCAACTGTTATGTAACTTCTTTTGAGATTCTATGATCCTCAATCAGGTTCTATTTCAGTTGACGGTGTTGATGTCAAGGAATTAGATTATCTTTGGTTTAGAAAAAATGTTGGGTAAATAATTAAATTAAATTAAATTAATTAAATCTAATCAAATTTTATCTTTAAAATAATAGTTACGTTGGATAAGAGCCAGTTTTATTCGCTACAACAATTAGAGAGAATCTTAAGTTTGGTAAAGAAGATGCTACAGAAGAAGAAATGATTGCAGCTCTTAAGTAGGCAAATGCCTGGGAGTTTGTTAAGGACTTACAAAATAAATTAGATACATATGTAGGTAATGCAGGAAGTCAAATCTCTGGTGGTCAAAAGTAGAGAATATGTATTGCAAGAGCTATCTTAAAAAATCCTTAAATTCTACTTTTGGATGAAGCTACAAGTGCCCTTGACAGAAAAAATGAAGCTATGATTTAATAGACTTTAGATGAAATATCTAAAGGAAGAACTACAATTGTTATTGCTCATAGATTATCTACAATTAAAAATGCAGATAGAATTCTAGTCCTCGAGAAAGGTGAGTTGGTTGAGGAAGGTAATTATGATACCCTGATAAATGCCAAAGGCAAGTTTGAAGCATTAGCAAAAAATTAAATATAAAGAGAGCAAGAAGATAAACAAGACTTGTAAGGTGATAGCGATGAAGAAAATCCCCATAAGAGCATGGAATAACAAGCTAAAAGAAAATCATCTGCTAATCACGCTTAAGTTCATCACCATAGTAATTCATAACCACAATCAAAAAGAAATAGTCAATAAATTGATGCTCCTGGAATTAACTTAGAAGAAAAGAAAGAAAAGAAGCCACTAACAAAAGAGGAATTAAAAAAATTAAAGGAAGAAGAGTCAGGTATGATGAAAAGACTTTATGAAATTAATAAACCTGAAAGAATCTATTTCTACTTGGGAGCTTTGTTTGCTCTTTTAAATGGTACAATGTTCCCCTTATCTGGTTTTGTCCTTGGTGAATTCGTTGAAGTACTTTCAAAGCCATGGGCTAGTGATTTTAGAGAAAAAGCTGATTTGCTATCTCTTTTATTCGTTTTCTTAGCTATTGGCTCATAAGTTTTTACTACTTTACAACAATATCTCTTTACTAGGTATTTTTTTTAATTATAAATTTTATTTATTCTTATCTTTAATGCTAATAATTTAGAGTCGGTGAAGGTTTAACATTAAGAGTAAGATAAGATGTCTATAAAAAAATGCTTAGAATGCCTGCTGGCTGGTTTGATAGACCTGAAAATAACCCAGGAAGTTTGAGTGCTCGTTTATCAGTTGATGCACATCTTATTAACTCTTTAACTTCAAATGTAGTATCAATTTAAATTTAAAACTTTTCAGCATTAGCAACTGGTCTAATTAGTGCTTTTACTAATTCTTGGAGAGTTTCATTGATTGCTCTCGCTGTTAGTCCTATTATGATTATTGCAGGATAACTTTAAGCTAAATTCGTTTAAGGTTTCAGTGAAAGTACCGATGATGCTTATAAAGATTCAGGTATGCTTATTATGGAGAGTGTAACTAATATTAGAACTGTTGCTTCCTTTGCTAATGAGAAGAAAGTTTCATAATTCTATGATGAAAAGTTAGTTAAGCCTTATGAAATAGTTGTGAAAAAAGGAAACTACTCTGGTGTTGCTTTTGGTTTCTCTTAATTAGCTATGTTTGGAGTTTATGCAATTATATTTATATGTGGTGCAGTATTTGTTAGAGATAACGGTGTTACTATAAAGGAAATGTTTGTTTCTATATTCACAATATTATTTGCAGCATTCGGAGCAGGTAATGCAAACTAATTTATGAGCGATGTTGGTGCTGCTAAAAATGCTTGTAAAGGTCTTTTTAAAATTCTAGATAGCGAAGATGAAATTTAAATTTCTGAAAAGCGTTGCAGCAATCTTACTTCAGAGAGAGTATTTGGTGACATAGAATTTAGAAATGTTTCTTTCAAATATCCTACCCGTGATGCATAAGTTTTTGAAAATCTTTCATTCAAAATACAAAAAGGTCAAAAAGTTGCATTTGTTGGCCCAAGTGGTTCAGGAAAATCTTCAGTTTTATAACTACTTCTTAGATTCTATGACAATTATGAAGGAGAAATTCTAGTTGATGGAAAAGATATTAGAAGCTACAACTTGAAAGAATTCAGAAAGAGTTTTGGTGTTGTTAGTTAAGAACCTATTCTTTTTAATGGAACTATTGCTGAAAATATAAGATACAGTTCTGAGGATGTAGGTCAAGAAGAGATAAGAGAGGCTGCCAGGAGAGCTAATGCACTTACTTTTATTGAAGCAAATTAATTTGATAATGAATAAAAGCAAGATGCTCATACTCTAGGCAGTGGATTCGATAGAAAAGTAGGACCAAAAGGTAGTCAAATTTCAGGAGGTCAAAAGCAGAGAATAGCAATTGCTAGAGCAATCATTAAAAATCCTAATGTTTTGTTGCTTGATGAAGCAACTAGTGCCCTAGATCACGAAAATGAGAAGATTGTTTAAGAAGCACTAAACAGTGTAATGAAAGGTAAGACAAGTCTCTGTGTTGCTCATAGAATATCAACAATTAAAGATAGTGACTAGATATTTGTTATTGAAAGCGGAAAGCTAGTTGAATAAGGTACTTACGATTAATTAATGTCGAATAAATCTTATTTTTATAGATTAAATGCCCATTGATTAAAATAAATCAATAATTAAAAAGAAAATTAATCACATTGTTAATAATATCTAAATATATTAAATTATTATTATATGTTTTATATGCATTAATGTCATTTATTTACTTATCTTTCTAATTTATAAAAAAATTAATTCTAAATTCTTTCATTCTTCGCTTTCACTTCATCAAGCAAAATATTTTTGTTTGATATAATTTTTAGTTTTAAAATTAATAATATTTTAGTAAGTAATTCTGTAGTTTGTAAGAGTATGTTCATATTATTGACTAAATTACTAGTTTTTTTCTTTAATATGAGTAAAAATATTTTTTTAAAAACAACTAACTAAGCAAATAATCAGAAATTTGAAAATTTATTTTATATTTCATTTTTTTTACAAGTTTTGAGATATTAAATACCATAAAATAAGAATGATATCTTTTAAATTTTGATCTGAAATATTGTTTAAATTGTTAAAAATGCATTTAAAATATTTTAAATGAAAAAAAAAAAAACAACCAATAAAAAAATGTAAAATGCTTGTTATGATTTGTCAAATTTTATAAAAAAAATTTTAATATATAAAATAATTTAACTAAATTCTTCTTAACTTTATATTTTTTTTGCAGGCGCCAGAAGTTTAATTATCCTTCCTTACTTATGTAGCATTAAAAAGATTTAGATTATTGTTATTTTCACATAATACTTTTTTAAGATATTTAATATTAAAGCATATTATATATATATTCTTTATTTTTAAAACTTTCAAGAAATTTGTAAACAATTTAGTCATTATAAAAAAGCTTAGAAATGGAAGATGATATTAGGACAATCTATGAAGGGAAAAGAATTAGTTATTTCTATAATCCTGAAATAGGAAAGTATTGCAATTGTTTTTAACTCATATTTTAACTTAAATTAAACTGTTTATCTATCATTAAATTTAACAAATTTATAATTCTTTAGATTTTACTACAGCAAAGATCATCCGATGAAACCAAAAAGAGTTGCTATGGCTCATTCTTTAATTTAAAATTTTGGACTGTATAAAGACTTAGATGTTTATACAGCTCGTTAAGCTACTTTTGAAGAGATGATAAAATTTCATGATATAGAATACATAAATTATCTTCAAAATTATGTGAGTAATGGTTGGACATAAGAATTAAAAAAGTTAAAGCAAGATCCTTTAATAAACTTAGAATCAGCTTATCATATTAATAATCCTAAAAAAAGATAAACTAGCAAGTATTTATTACCATAACTTTAAATTATTTTATTATTTTTAATCTTGGTTATTTAAATTGATCTCATTTTATATGAAAATATAGAGTAGGAGATACTTCTGATTGTCCAGGTTTTGAAGGTCTTTATAATTTTTGTTAGATAAGTGCTGGTGGTTCTTTAGATTGCGCATCAATGATTATAAATCAATAATCTGATATAGCAATTAACTGGGGAGGTGGCTTACATCATGCTAAAAAAAAAGAAGCTAGTGGATTTTGCTATGTTAATGATATTGTTTTGTGTGCATTAGAATTATTAAAGTATTATCCAAGAGTTATTTATATTGATATTGATGTCCATCATGGTGATGGTGTAGAAGAAGCTTTCTTCCTTACAAATCGTGTAATGACTGTTAGTTTTCATGAATATGGTGATGATTTCTTCCCAGGTAATTTGATTATTATGAATAATAATGCTTTTTTGAAATAGATTTAGAACTTAAAAACTAAATTTAAATAAAGAAAAAAAAACTAAAAACAAAACTTAAAAAAATAAATAATATTAAGAATTCAATTCATTCAAAAATATCCTTTATTTATTTAGGAAGTGGTTCTCTTAATTCTATTGGCGATGGACCAGGCAAATATCATGCCATTAATGTACCTTTAAGACCAGGAATAAACGATGAAACATTTGAGCAAGTATTTAAAGATGTCATGAAAAAAGTAATGGAAGTTTATAGACCTAATGTAATATTGTTGTAATGTGGAGCTGATTCTTTAGCATATGATAAAGTAAATTAAAATTATTTTATTATTTATTTAAATAATAATTTATAATCTTTATAAAAGCTGGGACACTTCAATTTATCTACAAAAGGCCATGGAAAAGCAGTCGAATATATGAAAAGTTTTGGTATTCCTCTTATTTTAATGGGAGGCGGTGGTTATAATGTACCAAATGTTGCTAGATGCTGGGCTTATGAAACATCTATTTGTGTTGGAAATAAAATTGATGGAAATATTCCTATTACTGAACCATTTTACGATTATTTCGGTCCAGACCATAAACTCCACGTTACTCCTAAAAATAATGTTGATAATAAAAATACCAAGGATGAGCTCCATTAAAAGGTATCAACTGTCCACGAATATTTAAGATAAATAGAAAGCGCACCTTCTATGGCGTTCCATCACACTCCAGATAATAGTAAATTTACTGAAGAAGAATAAAATATAGATGAAGAATTCGATTATGATATGGATGACGAAGAGTTAGAAAGATATTTTAAATAAAAAGAAAAACCAATAATAATGAATAACAGATATATTTGATTATTATCATTCAAAAAATAAAATCAGAATTAAAATTATTTATTAGTTTTATCTAATAAAATGAACAAACAAAATGAAAAATCTAAAAATTCAAAGTAATATGCTTAAAAGTTCTAAATTAAAATATTCTAAAATGTAGATAATTTTTGTTTTTCTATAGTGTCTATCTTAAATTTATCAATTAATTCATTTTATAAAGCTCATTCATTTTAATATATACATAAATTAATCTCTTGTACACTAAAAATGTTCAATTAATCAAGCTTTTTTATTAAAAATTATCTTTGTGGTCATTGAAAATTTTTAATTTTGAACTTTTAGTAACAAAAAGCAATTAATTCATTTTTTTAGATATAACTTATTATTTCAATTTCAAAGTAAAGCCAAACAACAAAAATGAATAAATAATTTAAATAAACTTATATTTTTTAAAATGAAAATGAATGTTTGACAGATAGATAGATTACTCTATTTAAAATTAAAAAGAATTTTTTATTTACTTTATTTATACATTTATTTATTTATTCATACAATCTATAAATATTAAATCAATTATTTCAATCTCTTATTTCAATTAAATATCTTATTCTTACTTGAGCTGAGTTGTAAACTACATATTCACTGTTTTAATATTGAGTAAAGAGTTAATTGAAAGGAGTTTTAGGACCTTGGTGTACTGTATCATATAAAAAGTTATTCTATAAAAGATTTTATTCCTTTTCTTCATCGTCTTCGTAATCTTCCTCTTCTTCCTCTTCAATATCTTCCTCTTCCATAGCTTCATCATCATATACTGGTTTTTCATCAGCTTAAATTTAAAAAAATGTTAATTAATTTATAAACTAAACTTATTTCTTTACGAATTTCTAAGTCGATTTCTTCCTCATTCTAAAGTTAGCTGTCTTCATCTTGAGAGTTTTCATCATCTGAATATTTAGCAACAGCTTTTACTGACTTCTTAGCAGGTTTAGTGGGTCTTTTCTTTGCAGGTTTTTTTGCAGATTTTTTACCATTCTTTTTGGTAGTTTTTTCTATTTCAAGTTTTTACTTCAAGTTTTCATTGAAGTCAATTATTGATCCAATAGGAACAATTGTTCCGTTTGGTAAAACAAGATTTTTCTTTTCATCAGGACAAGATTTTCCTACTAGTTTAATACTGTTAAAGCCTTTCATCATTTAATAATTTGAGTTAACAAACTTCTAATAATGTTCATTAGTTTTAATCTATTATTCTTTTCCAACAGCAACTTCGCAAAGAAGTAAGAATCTATAATTAAATTTAAGTTATTAATTATACACATATAAATATGCTAATAATATACCTTGATTCGACACCAACACCAGCATTGTTAGCATAAGCACTTGCCTTGGAGAATAAATCAGCAAAGTAGATTCCATCACCGAGAGAGCTTCCAGACTTTTAAGCATGGATACCATTGATTCTTAATCCAAAGTTAAGAATACTTAAGAAGTTTTAAACACCGCTACCGTGCCATAAAAGTTTTTTAGTATAATCAGAGAATTGTTTAATTTTTTCAGCCTCACCTTTTTAAGATTACAAAAAATAATTAGCAAATAAGAAATGATTTGTTATAAAATTAATTACCTCTTCTCTCAACAGCGAAAACATTTCTGATAAACTTAGAATCAGGTAAAGCAGCTTTACTGTTGGTTCTGGAAATGTATTGCTAAATCATTTTGTATTCAGGATGTTCATTTTAAACTTATTTCATACGAATGCTTAATGAGTTGAAACAGTAATCCAAAGGATGCATTTCCTAAACCTTAGTATAAGAACCCATAATAATCTTAATAGCAGCTTCAAAGTCAAGTAAATTTTCAACAAGGCGCTATTCTTAAGAAATAACATGTTCGTAAGTTAAGGGTTGAGCAGGTTCCCTATTTATTTGTGATTAATAAAAAATTAACACGGTTTTTAAAAAATCATAAAGCTTACCATTTAGAAATAGCTCTTGGAACTAATTCGTAATATCTATTACTTAGACGAAGTACATTTTCTTCTCTTTCTAATAGAAGTTGCATATTATTTCCCTAGGTTAACTTACTTCTTAATTTTTAGATTTCAATGACCTCTTCTCTAATATCAGCAAGAATATTCTAGGCTTCCATCAAGGCTGCCTTTGAAAGTTTAGTCAAGGGAATATATTAGTCAGAAAGTGCAAATTGGCGATATGCTTATTTGAAAATTTCTGCATTAGAAATATTCTTAACGAATTCTTAAATAGGCTTTTCAAGCTATGAAGCAGGACATTTAAGATGTTCAAAGTCATAAGGCTTAAGTGAGAAAGCTTTTTTGTCATTTGCTTTATCGAAGATAACAAGTTAATATTTCTTTTCTTATTTTTTGAAGTTGTGTCTGTTAGTCCAATCATTTCCAGACTAAATATAAAAGTAATTGAATAATTAGAATTAAAAAAAATTAAACATTTTGAATTACCTTTTAATAGAATATTTTACTGAATTCCTTAACTGCAGCTTCTTTGGTAGCAAAGGGAGTGTGTTACATTTGGCCCATTCCACCCATTTGACCCCAACGAGTGTAAAGGATATAAACATCTGAGTTTTTATCATGAATAACTTACATGATGTAAAATACATACTTGGCGAATCCACCTCCAAGATCAACTTTAGTCATAAGCAAATTGTAAGGTTCATTATTATCATCTAGGACTACGTAATTATCTTTCTTTTTGTAGTTTCCAGCTACATACTTATCGAGATAAACTTTATCTCCAGCATTCTTTTGCTCAAAGAACTCCTTTAAATAAAATAATAAAAATTGAAATTTATTTTGACTTAATTTTTGTATTATTAACCTTATATTAATCATATGTAGATTCCTCACTGAATTTCTTACTATCTTCTTCATAATCTATTTCTTCATCGGGGAATGAAGCATCGGTTACAATAGAAGTAGCAGCTCTTTAAGGTAGCTTCTTGTCTTTAGGAGCCTCAACATTGTACTTTTTCAAGGCCTCTGCCATTTTTTTAGAATCTTATTGCTAAGCATAAAACATTGGAGTATTTCTTTTTTTTTTAAAAAAATTTATTGTAAAAAAAGTTGAAATTGAAAAATATTACCCATCCTTATCCTTTACATTGAAATCTATCTTAGCATTGTGAAGTAGTTCTAAAATTTCTGTGTTTTCATAAGAGCCAAATTCAACTGGATTAACGGCATAGTGAACTTCATTTTTGCCTTTGTTATCTACATGCTTAACATCGAATTTCTTACTTTACAGAACGAATCTAACTAATTTGTGGGAGTTGTGATAAATAGCATAATAAAGTGCGTTTCTACCTAAGTTGTCAACTTCGTTAATATTTGATCCATTTGACAACAAATTGTTTAACAAAACTAAATCCTTATTTTTATTAGCAAATTAAATTAACAAAGGTGTAAATTATAAATGATCTAAATGGCCTTCAAATTTAGCTTTGAATTTTTTAGAATAGTCAGGCTTATAGTTAGCTGAATAAATGTGTAAAGCTGATTTTGCATTCTGCTATATTGCTAATCCGAATGGTGTTTATTGGTCTTCATTGTAGGCATTGCAATCTAATCCTAAATCAAGTATTTTGGGAGTAAGTTAGTGATGAAGGAATGCAAAATGTAAGCAAAGGTTCTTCTTGTCATCTATTTTTTTAGCATCAACACCTCTACTCAAAAGTGTTTCAAAAAGCTTAACTTAAAGATTAACATCTCTAGGAGATCTTTGGCATAAAATATGAATCAAGTTTTATCCTTCGCTATTACACTAAGTGATAGTTTTATCCTCTGGATACTTATAAAGAAGGGTGATTGAAAGTTAATATAAATCGATTTTAATGGCATCCTCCAATGCATTAAAAAGATTATAATTACTCTTCATCAAAAGCAAGTAGGCAATACCTTACCATTAGAAGGTGATAGCTGCCTTGAAAAATGAATGTTTACCAACAGGTAAATCACCTCTTACTCTAAATTCTTAAAAGACAAGACTATCTAAGCCCTTTTGCTTAAATGATTCTTTAGTAATGCTTCTCTTAACTAAGTCAATATAACTATCTTCTTCAATGTGGTATTCACTTAATAATTTGTTGACGATATCTTTATTTGAGTTACCGTTTCCTCCAAATCCGTCATCATAGTGGTTTTGATATTAATTTAAGTATCTATTTCCATAGTAAGCATTATTGTTATGATTTCTTCTTCTTGTTTTAATTGGATTACCCCAGTGATCTTTAGCAGGTTCTTTATATTCTTCCTCTTCTTCTCCATTTGGTTTTAAATTCTTGTTAATAGTTATGAACTTTGAAGTATTAGCACCATTTTGGATAAGAGTAGTAGTAATTTCACTTCTTTTGAAACGGAAAGCAACAGCTAGTGGAGTATTGCCATTAACATCTTCACTGTCAATGTTAGCTTTCTTTTCAATCATATAAATCACTGATATAGTAGAATTCTTTTAGGCAGCATAATGCAAAGGAGTCTTTCCTAAATTATCTTTAACGTCAATCTTAATAGTTGATTAGTTACAAAGACTGCTAACAGTTTCGAATGGATCATACTGAAGTGTACTATATTACTAATCTTAAAGGCTAACAAAGCAGTAGTGAAGAGGAGTTCTGCCAAGAGAGTCAACTGCATTAATGTCTGCTTTGTTCTTAATTAAAAGATTTTCGAGATCAAAAGAAGCATTGGCACCTTTGTCTGCTTTATTAATAGCATGATGTAAGGGAGTTCTATTTTAATTAAATTTAGTTTAAAATAATTTGTTTTTTATTTATTTATTTATTTATTTATTTATTTATTTATTTATTTATTTATTTATTCTGTTTACCTGCCATAATTATCAGCAAAGTTTGCTGATGCACCATTTGAAAGTAAATATTCAACAAAATCAAGATTATTGCTCTAAATATTGTTAATTGCCATAATCAATGGTGTTTTTCCAAACTATTTTCATAAAATGAAAAAAAAAATAAATTAATTTTAAAATATGAAAGTTATTTTTTTAATAATTTACTATATCCTTAACATCAATTTGAGCTTTGTGGCTAATAAGAGTCTTTGCAAACTTGTACTTCTTCTAAGAAATAGCAGAAATCAAGGGAGTTGATTCAATAATATCTTTTTAATTAATGTCTATTTTCAAAGTTGTGAGCCATTCTAAAACTTTATGAGATACATTCTAATAATAAAATTAATTTTTTAATTAATTCTTTATATTTTATGAAACTCAAAAAACTTACAGTAGCTGGTTCGTCTTCATTTTTTATAATAAATTTATGGAGATGATTTCTCTTGAGGTAATCAATATTGCTAACTAATTAAGGATATTTTTCATAAATGAATTTTAAGTAGCTTAAAGATAAGTGGCTAAGAGCTAAACCAAAAATATTCATTTCTCCACAAGAATTGTACTCTGGAATGTATTTAACTTATTTATTTTAAATTGGATTACCCATTTCATCTTTTAAATTTTTATTTTCCTAGTTTTCTTCATCATCATCTTCCTCTTATTCTTGTTAATCTTCGTTATCTGATTTATCTTCTACATCCATGTTAGATCTATACTTTTTTATTTTTTATACTTTAGCTTCTACATCTGAGCCCTTTTCAACCAAGAAAGTAATTAATTTTTAGAATTTTTGTTCAAATTCCAATAAATCTTCATCAGCTTGCTTTTAAACCTTTTCTAATTCCTTTTCTGTTAATTAAACTAGAGCTCCATCATTGCTAAATCCGACTAATGATGTGGCAGCATAACTTCTAATTGCTTTTTTTGCAACTTTAGCTCCTCTATTATATTATTACTAATTGTTTACTTTTTTTTTATTCTATTAAGAACCTCCTTTCTTAGCATAAATTTCTTAGCTTAGTTCCTCAACTCTTTGTTCTCTGTAATGGGAGGCATCTTTTTATTAAAAAAATATAATTATGATTTTATTTTATATTTTAAAGGCTTACTTTCACTGAATGTTTTAACATAAAGTAACAAAGGTGAAAAACCATGGTAATCAACTTTGTTAAGGTATTCTTTTATATTTACATTATTATCTTTCTTTATTTCATCGAAGATATTGTAGAATTAATCAATTCCAGATGGCCCTTCTAATATTAAAGTATTTAAAGTATGTAAAATATTTTGATCGATTTAGTTAACATGAGAGAAATCGAGACCTCCCTTCTTTAACAAAATATTCAAAATAAAGAAATTCTATTGTTTTATTGCAATGGTTAATGGAGATTCGTCCATAGTGTTTAATTTGTTAATATCAGCTCCACAATCAAGCAAAATTTAAGTAGCTTTTTAGACAATTTCTTCGTATTCTTTTTCATATTTTTTAGTAACATGATGAGCATTTTCTTCAGCTTATCTCTTGCTAATGTAATTATCCTTTGATAAGTTACAAAGATAGTGAAGAGGTGATTGACCTTATAAATCAGCCATATTGGGATTTGCTTTCTTTTCTTTGAGAATGAATTCAAATTAAGATAGGTTATTTAGATTTAATTTTTCAGTAGCTCTTGAAATGATAGTTCTACCTTTAACATCAGTGCAGTTTACATCACATTCAGGATAGTTTAATAACTTCTTAACCATGCCAAAATGTCCTATTTTATATTTTTAATTATTTGTTAAAAAATTTAATAGGTTTATAATTATTTTTTACCTTTTGCCATAGCAATAGAAAGAGGTGTTAAATTCCAAGAATTTTGAGGATTAAAGTCAGCTCCTGCTTATTTCAATAAATCAAGGCATGCTTAAAATCCATATGCAGCAGCATAATGTACAGGATAGTTGCCTGAAGAGTCAGGGTCATTGAAGGGTCCACCATTCTTTAAAATAAGACTTAAAATCTTAAGATAACCATTAGCAGTTGCATGGATTACAGCACTACGTTTAAACTTGTCTTTTACAATAACTTTAGCTCCTTTTGAAAGTAGGTATTCTACTACCTCAAAATAACCTCTTGAAGCAGCAATATGTAAAGGAGTCATTCTTTTAGGACCAGGAGAATCTACTTCTACGCCACCCTTTTCAATCATCAATTTAATGCAGTCAAGATGTCCATAGTGAGCAGCATAATGAATAGCTCTGTAGCCTTCTCTAGTGCGGCTATCTGGGTTAGATTTACCATTTGCATCTAATAAAATTTCTACATTCTTGGCTCTACCAAATTAGCAAGCAAGCATTAATGGTGTAATTTTTTTCTTATCACCTTCTCTTGCATCTACACCTTATTTTAATAGATAGCTAAGAGGACCAGGACCTATTTTTATTTTGTGTTTAATATTAATATTCTTTAAAGACAAATATGAGTTTAATAAATAAATAAATAAATACCTTCACAAGTTGCAGCATAGTGGACTGGCTTTCTCATTAAATCATCAGGAATTGTAAATTCAGGTTATATTTCTAACAATTTCTTGATGAATTCTGGATTAGGGTTGATGGCTGCACAATGAATAGGAGTAATAATACCCTAAGCACCGCCAAAACCATAACTATTCTTGCTATAAACACCTGTGCTTTTCTTTGTTACGTTGACTATAAAAAATTCATGTATTTGAGAATTACCTTATAAATGAATTTACCTTTTTTAATTTCATCTAATTTTGAAACATCATCTAAAGATAAAACTTATTCATGTAAAAAGTTGAATCCATATCCTCCGAATTTGTTTGCTTATTTCATCAAATAAGAAGCAGTCTTTCTGTTACCTGCTCTGACAGCAACGTAAGTTTTTTCAAGCAAAGCAGTAGTGAGGTTTTCATCTTTTAAACCTCTTAAGAATTCCAAAAATTAAACTTCAGTTTCATTTTCAAGAAGAGAAAAGATTAATCTTTCATTCTCATTCCAGGTTTCGGTTTCAACAAATGAGTTAATATCTGCTACAAAAGCATTGTTTCCTTCTTTTCCACCTCTAGCCATTTATACCTTTCTAGTAGGTACGCCATAAGCAAATCTATCATTGAAACCAGTATAAACTTCTTCTAAGGAACATTCAGGATTAGAAGCTAAAGAAATTTCTGATTTCTTGTTAAGAGCATTAATCAAAACATCAAGACACTTTTTATCTTTGTTTTTAAGAATGATTTCAAGTGTGGTGTCATCAGCATCTGGACCTCTCTTGGCAAATAAAGTAGAAACCTATTTAAGCAATATGAATTATGGTTTAAAAAATGCTTTACTAAAAAACAATTTTATTTACTTTTGCTTTTGACTAAACTATTTTTTTCAAAAGATTGCTATTACCTGTGTAAACGGCTCTTAACAGCTAATTAATTAAATAATCATTAAAACCTCAAATTTTTTTTTATTTTAGTTAAATAAATACTTCTCTGTTTGTGCAGAATGAGCAACAAGTATCATTAATTTCAGCAGAATCTCCTTCGAAAGTTTCATCAGCTTTGACGACATCAGGTATGTTAGGATTGTTTGATCCTTTCTTATACTTTTCTACTTTCTTTTTTGCTCCCTTTTTTGAGACTTCTTCTTATTCATCGTCTGCTTCATCATTATCTTCTGATTCTGAACCTTTCTTTGGTTTTCTTCCTCTCTTTCCAGGTCTTTAATTTAAAAATAATTTTTTAGTTTTATGTTAATTATTACGTTTAGTTACGCTTCTTTTTTTGCAGGTGGTTCTGCTGCTTTTTTGCCTGGCTTTCTACCACGTTTACCAGGAACACGCTTTTATTCTCCTTCTTCATTTTCTTAATCTCCATTTTCTTAGTCTTCATGTCCATTCTAGTCATCTCCATTTTCTTCACCATCTTAGTCATTTTACTTGTCCTATTTTTTTGGAACGGTGACTGCAGCAGCTTTATCTTTAGAGGGAGGTCTTCCTCTTTTACCTTTAGGCTTTGGCTAATCCTCTTAAGAATTTTCTTCTTTATCTTCTGTAATTTCTTCAGTGGATTTGTTTTTTTTAGGTCTTCCTCTTGATTTCTTTTTTTCCTCTTCATCCTCTTCATCAGCTGCCTTTAGAATAGAATATTATGATATGATTTAATTTATTTGAAATAAATCAATTCAATATAAAAGCAGAAATAATTGGAAAGTTTAGTGCATTTAAAGACTTAAATATACATAACAAAATTTTTAAAAAGTTTTTATTTTCTGATATTGAATCACAAATATCCAATAAAAACATACAATTTATGATAAATTAAGAAAATCCAATCATAAGAAAACAAACTAAATAAATAAATATTAAAAACGTTTGATTGTTGTATTTATTCTAAGCTTTAAAAAATTGTCTGCTTTTTACAAAACTTGAAAAATAAAAAATGAAATATTAGAATATTTAAAATTACCTCATAGCTTTCACTGTCAGATCCCTTAGCTTGAGTAGAACCCTTAGAGCTACGAGTTTTTCTGGTAGAAGCTGCCTTAGGAGCAGGTTTCTTCTTTTTTTTTTCATCTTCTTCTGATGATTCCTCATCATCTTCTTCTTCTAAATCGTCCATAAGCTAGCCAATTAAGTTGTCATAACCTTTCTTATCGAAAAGGAGGGTTCTATTCTTTTCATTAAATTCGTATAAATCCTCATCTACTACGCTCATAAACTCATCAAGTTTGACATTAGTAAGTTTCTTGTTCACTGTATAATTATATGGTTTATTTTTTACAGAATGAATATGGTAAACTCCAACCTTCTCTGCCTTAGAGTTTTCCACATCAATATCTACCTCACTAGCAACCAAGATGAAGCCTTGCACACTGTCTTCATCTCTGACTGCGTAAATGTAAATCCCTTTATCAGCCATATTTCTTTGTTTTTTGATTAACTTCAATCTCTCTTTTTTATTTTTTTCAAGTTGATGTTAATTTCTTTTTATTTTAATATTTCTAATAAAATATCTTTTTTATAATAATTATGAGAAAATAAATCAATATAAAATTTATGCTTTAATATTTAATATGAAAATCATATCTTTCTTAAATGGATTATAAATTGATTGAATAAATAAATATCTCTCCCCTATATAAATAATTTCCAAAAAGGATTATTATATACATAAGGTTATCTTATCTGATGAATGAAAAAAAAAAATAATAAGTCTTTATAAAAACTTGATAATGATAGATTCTTTTCAAATACGATAAATTTTATTTATTGGTTTCTTTTTCCCGGAAAAATTTAATAACAAAACCAATAGAAAAAGTTTAATAAGCAGGTTCCATAATAAATTATTAGAAAACAAGATCCTCTCTACTAATCATGATACCAAAAAATAAACATAAATTTTTCTTGTTTAAATGCATTCATTAATTTACTTAAGGATTAAATTTTCAAACTAAATATGAATAACTTCAATTTATTTGCAT
This sequence comes from Tetrahymena malaccensis 436, assembly GCA_000231845.2. Taxonomy (NCBI): domain Eukaryota; phylum Ciliophora; class Oligohymenophorea; order Hymenostomatida; family Tetrahymenidae; genus Tetrahymena; species Tetrahymena malaccensis. The sequence continues at coordinate 483,134 of JH720001.1, read as the reverse complement.
TTTAAATTATAAATTCAAAGATATTTTTGCGGAAAATAGGAAAAGTAAATAGACAATATAACTTCTAATTATTTATTTTGTTATCTTAAAATAATAAAAGTTTTCTCATTCTTTTATTGTTTAAATGTTAAAAGTTTTTATTTTTTACTTGCTTTTTATCTTTTTAATTATAAAATGATTTAAACCACCTAGCAAGTTTTGCATTTAAAGGAAATCTAAATCTAATATTTATTGTAAAAGAAAAGAATTTATGTATTTATGCTGTGGTTATAGAAAATCCGAATTTCAAAATAAATTTGAGCGCTTTAATAGTCTAAAATTTGATAGTTAAACATGAGCTTTAATTTAAACCACATTTAATAAACCAATTTTATTTTGTTATAATCTTTAATTATAATTTTTTGATTTATTATTAATATAAAAACTATATAATTAGATTAATAAATAATTAATCAAAGAAATTTATAATCAAAAAGAAAAATTTCGATATCAAATCATCAAATTCTTTTAATTAAAATTAAATATTTTTAGATTATTAAAAAAAAAAATAGATATTATAAAATATATTTTTTAAAAATTCCTAATGTTAAAAATATCTTCTTATCTAAGTAAATTGTCATGCATGATAAAAATACCAAAAATTTTTAATACATTTTTCTAATGTTGAATTTTTGGCAAATTTGTTAAGCTTCGTAACCGTCATTATTTTTATTTTATTAATTTGTGAATAATAACAAAAAGTAGTTTCGAATAGTTATTTATTATTTTCTTAGTAAATTAATTTAGTAAAGAGAGTGATTAAATCTTTAATATTACAATTAGATTTAGTTTTATTCAAAAATGGTTAAAGCTCCTATTAAGGTTGTAGTTAGGACACGTCCAACTGCTAATTTTGCATATAAAAATATCTAGATAAATGAATCTTCTAATTATGTTGGAATTAACATTCCTAAAAATGCAGAAAGCGGTTATGTTAATCATTAACAAGAAAACTGGGGTTTTCATTTTGACAAAGTTTTGTAAAATGTTTCTTAGGAAGTTATGTTTGATGTATGCGCAAAGGATATTGTTCTCTCTGTCCTTGAAGGTTATTCAGGTAAATAGGCGAATTGAGAAGAAAACCTCATAATAAAATTAATATTAATTCTAAATTGAATTAAATAGATATTTTAGATTTTAGCATTGAAATATTTAAATATTATTATAATGATTAACTATTACTTACTAAACATTTTAAATCTTGAATAGGCACTATAATGTGTTATGGGCAAACAGGCGCTGGTAAAACATTTACAACTACTGGTACAACAACTGATTATAAATACAGAGGTCTTATTCCAAGATGCATTTCTTAACTCTTCCAAGAAGTAGGTTAAAGATACGAATAGCAAATTACAGTAGGTGTCTCATATCTTGAAATTTATAATGAATTATTGACTGATCTCTTAGCAGGTTCTGTTGCTCCCGATGATTAAACTTAGTAGCTTGTAACACTTTTGAATTATTAATTTAGTTATTTAATTTGACACTGACACTTTGTTTAGAAATTAATATGTTATATAAAATGCTGCTAACATTTTAATAATATTTCAATAATATTAACATATCATAGGCTATTTAAGAAGATACTAATGGGAGAGTTCATGTCAAAAACTAAATAATTAGATAATGCAAAACTGAGGAGGAGGCTTAAGCGATGATATTTGAAGGTGAAACTAATAGAACAATCTCTGAGCATAAGTTAAACAAAAACTCCTCACGTTCTCACTGTGTATTTACAATTCACCTTGAAATTAGAAGTAGAGTTGAGTCAACAGAAAAAGTCATTATTTCTAAGCTTCATTTAGTTGATTTAGCTGGTTCTGAAAGAACCAAAAAAACAGGTACAATTAAAAATAAGTATCACCAACTTTTTAATTAACAACAAATTAAAATATGTAAAATACTTAAGGATCTGAAGGAAGAACTTTATTGGAAGCCTAATTTATTAACAAATCACTGTCATTTTTAGAATAAGTTGTTGTTGCATTAAACGAAAAGTAAAGAGACCATATTCCATATAGATAGTCAAAGTTAACTAATTTGTTAAAGGATTCTATTGGTGGTAATTCTAAAACTATTATGATAGCAAATATATGGCCTGAAGCTGATCACTTGGAAGAGACTATTTCTACTTTGAAATTCGCTACAAGAATGATGAAAGTAGCAAATGAAGCTACGATTCAATTAAAGCTTGATCCCACAGTACTTCTAAAAAAATATGAAAAAGAAATAAAGGAATTAAAACAAGGTATTTAATTTTAAAAATAATATTTTAAGAAAATGATGTTTTTTTATTTCCTGAAAAGAACTGGCTATGCATGACACTCTGGCAAATCGTGGTAGAATTACTTATGATTAATATACCCCAGAGCAATAGTATGAGCAACAAGTTATTGCTAAAAAGTTTTTAGATGGTGAAATAGATGATATAGAATTTGAATCATTGAGATAGGTGAAAGAACTATTTTTCTAATTTAGAAATCTGTATAGAAACTTGGCCAAAGATATAGAAAACAAAAATTACGTTGAGACAAGGAGAGATTAATAAGATACTGTAATTATTTCATAGCTTATCATCATAATTTACAATTTTATTTTTATATTAGATTTAAAAGAAGAAAACTGATTAAGCTTCGAAATAACAAGAAGCCGTAGGCAGCGAAGAAAACAAAAACGGATTTGGATTAGGAAAGGCTAGAAAGGATGCTCGTCCTCAAGCAAATATAGGTTATATTCTTTTTGCATTTTTTAAAGATAATTAATAATTTTAAAATAAACAGAGAACTTAGTGAACATTCCTAAAGACGAATTCCCTGAATAAAAGCCCTAAGAAAATACCATAGAAAAACCTGGATCTCCTGAAAAATCTAAGCTTGAAAATAAGATAGTGAATGTAGATAAGAAGGTAGCATATCAAGACTTCAAAGAAAAGGAGGGCAAAGAGTATAATGATAGCATTGTGAAAAATATAGATGCTTTGAAAGAAAAAAAAGAAGAAATTAAGTAAGTTACAAACTTATGCAACGATATAAAAAATGAAATAGAGAACCTAAAGCTAAAATTAGATAAGAAGTAAGCCAATAAAAATCAAGAAGTAAATTGTTAAATTATTTGAAATAAAATTAATATTAATGAACTGCTAAAAAGGAAATCTTGTAAGGCATCATTGATGAAGAAGAATACGAAATTATGCAACAACTAAAAGAGAAAAAGAAATATTACAAATAGTATGCCTAATAAGTCAAAGACTTAAAATCAACTATTATAATAATTGATTAAAATATCATTCACGTAAAAATAAAAGCCTCATTTACTTTTTATAATTTGCAATTTCTTAAAAAATAAAGACTAAAAATGTATTGCTTAACAAATTTGAAGAATGGTTCTAAAAGAAATATGGAATTTCTGTAAATGATATAGAAAATCCCCTAATTAATTAACCCAGTGAAGAAAATATCACAGATAATAAATCTGAAGATATTGACCCAGAAGCTCTTGCATACATCAAAGCTAAGAAGAAAGTAAAACTAAATAAATTTTTTCCTGTTTTTTTAACTATTTCTTGTAAAACAAAAAGGTTACATAACTACAGAAGGCTCGTAAAATGGAAAAGTTTAAAAATTGATATTTTAAAGACTTAATACTTTTATTTATATTTAAGTATTTATTTATTTATTTTACATTTTACTTAAATCTAAAAGATTACAAACCAATTTAGTTATACTATATTTTTTATTATACCTTCTAATAACACTAACAATTTTATTGCTCAAACGTATTAATTATATAAAACAATTTTACTATATATTGAAATTTTTAAATATAATTTAAATTATTTCAATCAAATTAATTTTAAAGTTAATTTATTATGTAAAAAGAATTATTTTCTGATAATTTAAAATATTTTGAAATAAATTTCTATAAAATTTATAAACGTGAATAATTTTGGCATTAAAATCTTTGAAAAATAAAATTAATATTATTGAAAGAATATTTTGTAAATATATATACATTTTATAATATAAATAAAAATTTTAAAAATCCTTAAAATTCTATATTTTTAATTATGGTTTTATTCAATTATCTTCTTCGTCTTCCTCTTTCTTCTCGTCGTCACTATCTGATTCGACTTCATCAGGAGGATTGTTTGGATTAGGCTAAAGTTTAAATAGATTTATTGTAAAATTTTATATATTTTTAAAATATAAATTAATTACTTCAGGATGCTCATCAGTATCTTCTTATTCTTCAAGCATGTCGCTTGGTTCAACTGGCAAGAATGGATGCTGATTTTGTTTAAGACCATATCCAACATATATATTGCAGTAGCTTTAATTCTTAAAATTATAATTAAGTTCAATATATTAATTGACTAGTTAATATTCTTACATTTACAACTAAATGAGCACCTGGCCAAGTTAAATTTTTAAATGAAACACAATTATAATTGACAACTGTATCCTTTATATCGAAAATAGAAAATTATTTTAAATGTTTTTTATTTATCAAATTTTACTCCTTCAATAGTATTAAATTATTATCTGTCACCATATTCTCTTTTTTACCAATTAGTTTCTTCTTCTTCGCTTCCACCCTCTCCTTCGGGTAGGGCAAAAGGAGCTTTTATTTGTAAATAAAATTTTTCTATTAAAAAAATAAATTCCAAAATAGTTAGTTACATTTATCTTATGAAATATCTCTTAATCTTTCAATTTAAGTATCTTAATCTTATTCTTATAATTCTGCAAGTTTTGCTTCCCTTTCCTCTTCAGGAAGTTTTGGATCAACATATATAGTTGTTCTTCCTTATTTTAACAAAGGAGGGTGCATATGAACCTATAAAATATTATAAATTGTTTGATACTGATTCCATATAAAAAAAATCCTATACCCATGTTGATAACTCCTGCAACTCAGTATATTCTGGAAGCTTAAAGGGTTCATCTTCAAGTTGTATATCGTTTTCCCCTTCTTCAGGTGGTCTGTATAATCCCTTAGGGGCTAATTCTGATCCAAATGTAATTCTTACAAGTTAAGCCTTTAGCTATAAATAAAAAAATAGATTAATCAGTATTTAAGAATTAGCTTTTCAAATTACGAAGTGCTTTTCCTTTCCATAAAAAGGAGGGTAAGTTTTTACACTGGCATTCAAATCACCAGTTAACAAATACTTTATTTATCTAGCTTAAACAATATGATCTGGATGAATCAAAGGAAGCTCAGTCCACTCCTCTAAAACTAAATATTTTAGAATAAATTATTCAATGTTTTTTTAAAATAAATAATATTTTATTTATAACATAAACATCATCTCTTTGTATTTAAAAATATAAAGTTTTAATAAATTAAAGATAAAGTAATAATACCATTATGTGTAACCCAAAATGTGTATCTGTTAACACCTTATCCTTTTTATTCGCAATTATCAGGTAGCTTATCACAATTTTCATTGGAATATAGACCTTATGCTACATAATAATCTTTTCCTCTGGTTAAATATTTACCCCAAAATCTCATAGAAGTTGCCTAATATTAATCAGCAAGCCTACGGATTGATTAAGATATTTTAAAAGACTCTTCTTCTGAGAATCCAATACCTGCTGTTTCTAATAATAAACTGTCCTCATAAAAATTCTAGATTAATAGCTTTTATCTGCTCAAAGAAAGCTTTGAAAAATCCTAATTTTTTTATAATCTTAGCTTCTTAAAAGCTTTTGAATATTATGAAATAAAAAACATGCAATATAAAATTGATTATGTTAAATTAAGTAGACATGTTTTTTTTAATTCAAATAATTATTTACTTTAAACAATTCTTCAGATTTAGATATCCATTCTTAATGCTCTGCAATCTTTAATGGTATGTTATTAACTTCAGAATCTGATAAGGGGCATTTATAATTAAAAGAATTCTTTTTAATAAAATCTGAAATTAGATTAAAATGATCTAAGTCTTTGCAAAACTTATTAGGCTCTCTTATCAGTTTATGGAAAACCCTATAAAGGTGTTCATATAAGTCTATGTTATTAAATTCTTCTTTTTACTATTTAATATATTCAGTTATTTGATTATAAACTATTTATTCCTAATCTTCTATAATTTATTTCGAAGCTTGGCTTGACATTTTTAATTCCTTAAATTAATTATGTGGTTGTTTTATTTAATGATGTTTATTTCAAACTTGTTAAAAATAATATCAAAATCAAATATTTTTTGTATCAATTTATTGTTTAATACAAATAATAAATAAATTGCTATATAATTTATAATTATTTAATTTTTATAGAGTTGTTTCATTTCAATTATTAATTCTAAACGGTCTGAATGAATAATTTAAAAATATATGTATGTGCATGCTCTCAGTTTCAATTTCTTAGTAAATCTTTATCATATCTTTTGCTTTAAATTTTTAATTTATAAAGTAAGAATTGCATTATTCTATTCTAAAAATTCATTAGTATTTATTTAGTTAAAAACTTTTTTATTTTCCTTTTAATATATAAAATAAATTTTAATTTAGAAAAATTTTAAAAAGATTTCAATAAAATTAATTTGAATTAAAATTTTAAATCTTAAAAAATATTTTTTGAATTTAAAACTAAATTAATGATTGATTATTATTGAGAAATATCATGAATTTAATTAGAGCTAAATTATTTTTGGATGAAAATTAATACTTAGAAATGTATATTGAGTTTCAGTTGTATGAAAATATTCATAAAATCTAATTAAGCAGCTGTAATTATATTTCTACAATATAATTTTTCATTTTAATTGCTCAATTATAAAATAGTTTAAGCTTTTAAGCAAAAAATATTTTCCTAAAATGAACTAATTTTTATTTCCTCCTTTATTTAATATGATTTATTGTTTTTAACTTAGCAAACACTTAAAAGTAATATCTATCATATAAAATAAAAGTGTTATTTTTGAATCTTGAATGTAAGATATTAAAAATATATCTTATTTAAAATATTTTATAGAAGCTAAATAGTTATTTTTGGAAATATAATTTTAAAGTAAAAATTTACATTAAGATGTAATAAATATTAAGTATTATACATGCAACAGATCAATATATGATAAAGCTTAACTAATAACAGTAGTTTATTAAAAAATACTAAATTATCAAATTTATATATTTTTCTTTGATAAAGTTAAATATAAAAATAGCTGTTAAAATTGTAAACTAGTAGTAGCAAAAATAGTACTTTTAAAATATAATTTTCTATAATGAATTACTAATCAGCTAGGATACGAGCATAGAATAATATTTCTTTATAGTAAAAATCAAATACTAGCAGAGTTTTCTCTCATAAATCATCGATTGAAAACATACCTATCTAGATTCTCTAATAGTAAATAAACACTAATTAATCTCCTCATTTCAAATAAAATAAAAGCTAGTATTCTTTTATGGATACCATTTAGAATACAAAATCTAATAAAGTTTACAGATAAGGATAGAGCTCGCTAACTTCCTTGAATATTCTCTAAAACGCAGATTCAAAGAGAAATTCATTTTGTTTGTAACAACCTTAAGTTTATCCTATAAAAATTTTGGAAAATAAAAGTCATCATAAAAATTAAAGTCACTATTCTCCATTGTAGAGTCAAAACATTCTATCTTAAACGCCCTCTAATTAATCTTTTATTATAAGAAATGTAAATATTTATAATTGTTTTTATTTCTATTAATCTACTAAAACTATTAAAATGAAAATTAAAAATGAATGATAAAGTAGTATTTTACCATGAGCTTATTATTAATTTTCTATAAATAGGAATCAAACGAAAATATAGATGGCTTAAATGTTAGTAAAGAAAGGGGAACAAATTGTAATTAATCGGTGATAATTAAGGATTTAGAAAATAAAGTAGAGATTCTTGAAAATTAGATTAGAGAATAGTCTGGTATATCAGGAGAGTATAAAAGTAAGTATGAAGCTTTGTAGAAAATTGTTGAATCTTAAATGAGTTAGATATAACTTTAATAATCATAAAATAAAGACTTGTAATAAGAAATTCAAAAATTATAAGATATGATATCTGAAAAAGATAAGCAATATGCTACAAAATAAAATGAATAATAACTTCAAATAATAAAAGTTGAGGAGCACGAAGCAGTTAAGCTTGAAAGAGATGAGCTAATAAAAACAATGAATAAAATTATGAAAAGTGTTGAAAAAGTACTTTAAGAAAACTAATAATTAAATGAATTAGCTTTGGAAGCAAGTAAATAAAAATAGCTTTGTACCAATTTACAAGAAGAGTTGAATTAGAAAGAAAAATAGCTGTAGTAATTTAATTAACATATTGAAGCATTGAAAGAAAATCTTTTTAAAGAATTGAAATTTTTGTAATCAGAAAAAGATCAGCAAACATAAGAAATAGAAAAGCTTAAAAATTTATTGTTAATCTAAAAAGAATAAAATTAAGTAATTAATTTAGAAATTACCAAAATGAAAAGCTAAAAATAATTTATGGAAATTAATATGCCAAAAATTTTAGATTAAAACGAAGATTTACAAGCTAAAATAGAAACTTGTGAAGAAAGGATTAACACTTTAGAAAAACTAAAAGAAGGGCTTGAACAAGAAAACTAAAATTTAGTTTTATAAGTAAAGGAATAATAGGAAAAATAAGATGATGAAATAATAAAGTAAATAGATGATTTAGAATTACGCATTTTGGATTTAGTTTAAGAAAATTAATCTTTAAGATATCTATTACAATAATAAATTAATGCTTAACAAGCAAAAATAGATAGTTATATATGAAGTTACAAATTTTAATTAGCAAATATGCCTGTGTATAAGTAAATCCTTAATTTAGCGATCAACTGCACAATAATCTTACATGTTACATATTACACAAATTAAATTATTAATTAATAAAAAATTTAATATTTTAAAACAAAAGACTATACTTTTTGGTATATATTTCTCCAAATGCTGATTAAATAAAACACTTTAATTAATATCAATCTAGCTGAAGAGCAAAATTGTATTTTTCTTGTTTTAAAAAATTAAAATATAATAAAAAAATCTACAAATTTTAAAAAATTTGCTTTTAATAAATAATTTTTAGATTATTCTATTTTTAGATTTAATTAAATTATTTGTCATTAAAATGAAGCAAAAAACTAAAAATCTGAAAAAAAAATCCCCACTTCCTCTATCTAATTATTTATAGATAAACAATTTATTAACATTTATAAATTTTTCAAGCAAAACTAAACTCTTCACAAAAGAATTTATTTTTTATATAGAATCATATATCCCATCAAATTTTCAAAACATGCTTTTTAAAAGTTTTGAAAATTTTATCTAAGATTAATTTTTTTTGATTAATATTTCTTATTTTTTTTAATCAATATTTCTAAACTTAAATATCTTTCTTTGAATTTTAGTAAACCTTAATTTATTAATAAATAAGGCACTTAATTTTAATTTATATATTTTTGCAAAATATTATATGATAAATAATTAAATAAAAATATTAATTTAAGCAAAAAATTATGAAATAGCCTATAAAGCAAAGCTCAATAGCATTAGCGATTGCAGTATCCTTTTTGATAGGGATATATCTATTCTACTTATCCTTTATATATCAAGATAATACCACAGGTAAGTTTAATGCAAAGTAGAATCCATATCACTCAAAAATGAGATTCAAGGACGAAAAATAAAAACAAATTTATAAAGATTAGTGGTTCCCTACTCAATCAGAGCAATTACTTTTTTAAGTTATTGATGGATTTTATTTTCCATGGGCAATTAATTAAGAAAAGCAATAGGAAATGAAAAACTCAAATGACGAAACAAACAAAAACAAATATTTTACAGATGTAGTATTTACAGAACCAATAAATCGCCTCATTTCAGAGCCAAAAAATACTATATTGATGGAGGCTTATGCGGATGGACCTACATTATCTGCTGTTAGAATAAAATCAATATTGAGAGGAAATATGCCATTACATATTGAAGTAATTAATAATTTGAGAGGAGTTGTTATGCCAGATGATAATATTGTTTACTAATCTAAAGTCAATGGGTAAGGAAAAAAAGTACACTTTTTTGGATTTATGTATTGGGATTAGTTTGTTGGAGAACATTTTGACAAAAAATTTATCACTGATCAAGAGGGTTATACTTAATCGATGATAGATGATTAAAAAATCTAAGATCATATTTTTTAAGAGTAAGGCAGTAAGGATTGGGGTACTATATTTTCCCATTATGAAGCTTTGGATATGGTTGTTCATGGCTATTCTTCAGTTGGTAGTAATACTTATCAGACAGTAAATTTTCACAGTAATTTGTTGAAAGATCTTATAGATAGCACAAAAAAAGAAAATATAGATGCAGAGACTATTATATACTTTTCAGATCATGGATAAAATGAAAAACACTTCGCATAACATGGAGGCTATACTGATTTAGAGAAATAAGTCCTACTATTTGGATACGATAGAAGAGGTTTTATTTAAAAGTAAGATAGAGATATAGGATAGATCATGGATAGAGAATACTTACTTTCTCCTAAAGTTAACTAGATAGATGTCACTGCCACTTACTGCATGCTAAAAGGAATTCCTTTGCCTTCAGTGAATATTGGAGTTATCATTCCTGATTTTTTTATAAATAAGCCTGAAATTGATAATACAGTAATTGTCAATAATTACTTTGTAAATGTAAATCAAATATACACTTATTTAAGCATTATAAGAAACGAAAAGAAAAGAAGCATCCTTAGTTTTGGCTAAATACAATCGCTTTTTGATGGAATAGTTAAACAGTATAATAATTTGTTTGATACATTTGAGCAAAGTGGAATCATGTAAGATCAAGATGTTAAACAATATGTTGAGAATTGCATAAAGTATGCTAGGTTTGTTAAAAAAATTTTCCTAGATGAAATATCAGGTCCTAATCTAGTATATACAAATGCTACTGTAGTTTATTTCTTTATAGCTGCATTAAGCTCTTTCGCTCTAATTTAAATTCTTTCAAGTATTTAGAATAATTCTTATAGAGAAAATACTGCACAATAAGAAACCTCAAAATCTTCTAAAAAAATCTACATAAAAACAGGTATAATAATTTTTGTATTTATATTTGGATTAATAAGTCTGTACTCAAACACCCTAACTTCATTCCTGATTTTTTATGCTTTTGGCCTTATTATCTTATTTTATTTCCTCAAAATCCAATCTAATCATATAAATTTTAAGAATTTGATTCTACCTCACAAGGTATTCAACTCAAATCTTTATGGAGCTATTGATACATTATTGATTATATCAGGAATTGGATTTAATGCTGTTTTAAGAATGACAAATGACTTTTTTGAGAGAACATATGACTTAACATAAGTGTTTTTACTCATTTTTTATGCAATATGGTTCTTGATGGTTTTATTCTCAAAGAAAATTTCCATTCTCTAAAAATTGTATTTGATTATATTAATGATAATTACTCCTGCGCTTACATACGAATGTGGATATCATAGTTATTATAAGAATGCTAAACATAATTAATTCTTTTTAATTGAAGAGTATCAATAATATTTTTAAAGTAAAAATGTAAGATTCTACTATCCTATGACACTTTTAGGATTTATTTACACAATACTTATCTATAAATCTTGCAAAGCAATAAATGGAACTTGTTAATTTATAAAGAAAGCTTTATTTGTTTTATTGTGTTACTCTTAATTGTACTGTCTTTTTACTTTTTATTATATTTAATCGTTAAATATAGAAAAGTAAGAAGGAAAAGAGGTTTACGACCTAGATATAAACTATATTTTCGTTGCTCAAATTTTATTTGTTTTAACTGAAGTTTATAAAATTATTTTCATTAATAGAACTTCGCTAAATCCTCCTAATTTCAGTTGGAAATATGCTACATTCTTAATGAACTTTTACTTATTAGCTATGTACGTTCTTCATTATGACAGCCTTATTAAATATAGTACTCTCCTATTGATGGTCTATTTTGTAGGTCATTTGCATAATTGTTTAAAAATTATGGAATCTGGAAGCAAGTATGTCTTTTTATATTTGTTAACGAGCTGGTTCTTTTATGTAAGTGAGCATATGGAGAGATTGCCATCTCTTCATACTGAAGTATTAAATGCTGGTGCAATGTTTGGAGGTATATTTTATCCTTTATTAAATGGAACCCTTAACACATTCTTTGGCTAATTCTCTATCTCATTAATAGTTCCTCTATTTGTTTTGAATGAGAAATACTAAATAAATAGCAGTAAACTTGATTAACATGATGAATTAAAGAATATTTCATTTTTAGATGTTATATTTAGCAATCACTCACAAATAGTCTTTTTTTCAAACAGAGAAAATATTCAAGATTACTACAAAAACATGAACATCAGAGCTTATTTATATTTCATAATTCCTATGTTTTTTAGTTTTGCAACTGCAATTTTAAGAAATGCGCTTAAACCCTTCGACTACTTCATTAATCATTACTATGTTCCATCGTTTTTCTTTTAAGTGTTGTTCCTTGTAGTGATATTAATTTCCTTTTTAATATCATACTTGCTTATAAATTTATAAAATAATAAAAAATTAGAAATGTAATTTTATGATTAGCTTATTTCTGAAAAAGCAGAAGGAGAATTTGAATTAGAATAAAAATAAGAAAGCAATATTTGATAATAAAATATTAATAATGGATATAGTTTATCTTGTATTTTCAACTCTAATATATGTTTATATTTCTTGAATTAAAATAAAGTTTTATATTTTGTTTAAAATTTCTTATTTCAAATACTTAATAAAAGTAATTTTGATTAACATTAGTTTTATAAGCACCAAAGATTTATTAATCTAAATAATAATTCTATTAAAGTATTTTTATATCCAAATCATTTGAAAAATATAATTTTATCTTTTAAATTCTTAAAAAATAATTAATAAAAGTAGAATTTTTAGATTATTTTTCATTTAGTAGTTTGGAAATTTGAATTTATTTTAAGAAGTATATAAATAAAAAACAAATACAAATAAAAGACCCTACTTGAAATGTAAATTATGAAGTGTGAAAATATTAATAATTATTTAATTATTAAGGAGAGTTTAAAAATACTAAAAAGTTATTTTTGAAAAATAATTTAAAAAGAAATTAAAACAACAAATGCTAACTAAGTATTAATAAATAATTTATATAAATTACAATTAAAATAAAAGTTGTTGATTTAAACTTTTATTATATATTGTTCTTTTGTTAAAATACTTTAAAGAATATTAAAATTATTTTAAAATTTGCACTAATCATTATCTTTCAGGTTTGAAAAAACTAATTAGTTATTAAATTTAAGGATAACACTTTTTTAGAAATCAGCATTGAAAACTTAGAAAATATTTTTTATTCTAAGTTTTGTTTGTTTTATAACACCTGAAAAGTGCAGGGCATTCCAACTACGTTGATAAAGAATGCCATAACTATTCTATAACACCTAAAAAATGTAACAAGCAAGCAGCCTTAAGTTTTTTCATTCCAAAGCCATATTATCACTTCTTGAAGGAGTATTTGAGCTGATTTTTGAGCAAGCATTCCATAAATATTTATTAATATCATCAAAAATATAATAATCTTAAGATTTTGGTTATTACAACATTGTGAAAATGTAATCTCTAAATATTTAGGAATCATTCATTTTGATGTCATTAATATTTTCATTTTAGGTTGATATATTTTCATGAAAGTTAATTAGTTTAAAAGAAATATATCTCTTGTAATTAGAGTTAATATTTTTAATTAAAATAAAAGTCAAATCAAATTTTTCCTGATCTGACTTGCTGATGACTTAATGGATATTTTATATAGAATCTATGTTAATGTCGCACCTAAATTTGTAGGTATATTCTGAAGACTCATCTATTTTTTAATTCATTAACTGCTTATTTATTTTGTTTATAATTTTATATTTTAAGTAGTATTCATTTTCTCTATCATTTACTTTAAAAATTTTATTTAAAATCATAGCAATATGCTTTTTATTTTAAGCAGCTTTAATGTTATGCTCATTATATTTTTCAAACCATTGTAAATCTTAAGGGACAACCTCTAAATCTTTCTATGAAGATCTGTATGAAAGTAGGATGTGATGAGATGGAATCCTTTCCATTTAGAGCTCTATTTTTAATTAAATTGTTAAAAATATTTATTGAAATGGATTTATAATTAATTGTTTGATTTATAAATAAGTAAATAAATAAATTAATTAATTACAGTTAGGAGGGAGATTATTCTTTAAGTGCTTTATGATTAAAGGAGATAGAAAATAAATATACTGGTCATCTACTAGAATGTTAAAATCAAGAGTTTCATTGATTTTATCAAAATCTTATATTTCTTTTTCTATAAGTATTTAAAGAATTTTCTTTTCTTCATCTTACTTTTTTTTGTCGTAGCTTTCAAACTCTGGGCTACTTAACTAGTTTTTAATGAATTGATATAATTCGGCTTTTGTTCTATACTTGATATATTTATCAAATATCATACACTTATTAGATATAATATCTGAAGAGTTTTTACAACAAAGCACATGATATGTTGATTGTTTTTCTTTGAAGAGTAAGAAAAAAATACTTCCACATTCAGATACATATATTCCTCTAATTTTGTTAGGTTCAGGACATATGTAATCGTTGTTAAGAATTGCTTAAAAAGATTTTGCATTTACTCTTATATCTATTTTAAGTGTTTAAACAGGTTTTTTATCTGCTATAGAGATATAATAAAGGTAATTTTAGTAGTAAACTTCACCTGGAACCTGTGCAGCAAAGAAATAATTCTATACATTATAAGGCACACCAAAGCTAGGATTTTATTGGATGCTATTGATCTCTACTGTTCTTTATTTAGATACAATTTCTGGTTTAATATTAAGTTGATCAGGTTAGTTTTCTTGAAATTATGGTAACTAATATTAAGGTTATTGTTATTGTTATTCAACATAAATCTGCTTTTAAAAAATTGATTTTTAAAAATCTAATTGCTAAGAATAGGATTAAATATATTTATAGCTGTCTTAGAAGCTACCTCCTTCAATTTTTATTATTTTGTTCCTTTATTTAAAATCTAAATGTACGACAACAATATTCAAGAGACCAATTTTCGAACCTGGGAAAATCTTAGCATAAATCTTTTTCGATTCATTTATTAGATGCTCTTAAAATCTGGGCTTTTCTTTATAAATAGGATTTATTACACTTTACTAAATGTTTTAGCCTGATATTTAATTTTATTAATTTGCTAATTAATTATTTGTAATTTATTGGTTTTGTTATCTCATCTAAAGTTAACCACTTGAGTTTTATCTTTGCTATTGTTACAGTTGTTATTATTGTTATAATTCCAATTATGTATTCTATAATTAAGGCTCATTTTACCACTAATTTTTTTGCACTGGTTGGTTGATTTCTAATGGTAGATTTAGAGATGGAAGTTTATTTGCTGGTAGATTTTGTAAACTCTAAAAACTCTAAGCTTACTCTATAGGCTGAATACCTTGTGCGCTATTTGTTTGAAAAGTAAATAATTATTTGCCAGTTGATTAACTGTTTTGATTTATTTTTATTAATTAATTATTCGATTAATAATTAAAATTTTATTAAGTTGGTTGGGGTAATTATTAATTTTAGATTCCTTGATTAGATTAAATATTTTCAATTGAAATTTGATTCTGCTGATTTTATAAAGTGGGCATTTAATTATGATAGTTATTCAAAGTATTTGGAAAATTATTCTAATTATTTTTTTAATAATTTTAAGTATTTGGTAAATTATTTAAATTGTTAAGCTAATTGCTCAATAGATTTTATTAACTACCCAAATTACTTTATTAATTATTAAAAGTGTTTTGTTAGTTATTGAAAATAGTTTGTTTGTTATTGAAAGGACTTTTTTAAAAATTAAATATATTTTGTTAATTATTAAAAGTATTTTATTAATAATTCAAATTATTTTGTTAATTATTCTAAATATTTTAAAATAAATTAAGGTTCTTTTGTTGGATATTCTATTAATTTTAAAAGATACTTTAATTATTTTAATTTTAATTCAAAGTATTTTATTAATAGCTTTGAGCATCTTAATGCTGTTAAGGTATCTAATTTTGAGACAAGCCTGTGCTTGATAAAAAACTTAGAGGCTAAATAGACTTACTTCTATGAATTTAAATATTTTTAAGTATATTTTCATTAGAAAATTATGGTAATCGATATAATCCTGAATCTGCATTTGTATCAAGGGATCTGGAGTTCCTGCTGAATCCTTTTTATTCAAAGTTGAGCTGAGCTATTTATTTGACTTTTTCTTAATTTAATTGGTGAGAATCAGGAAAATAAGACAAAGGTAAATAATTTAAGTTATTATTAACATTTTGCTATATACTTTTAAAATCTGTGTGATTTAGTTAGAGTTTTAAAGTTTTATTTGGTGGTTATTCTTTACCATTTTCAGAATTAGTGCTTAAGTTATTGGATTCAGTACCATTAACTGGATTCTAAAGAGTCTTTATTTAAATATTACAACAATAGAGACTCTACTGTGACTCATGATTTTATTGAAGCTTAATATACATTTTTTTATTTAAATATTTCTCTTAGTTAAGCATGATGAAATATTAAACATTATATCCATCTCTTTCATAGAAAATATTTTTATTCAAGCTCGAGAGGGCTGCATTAGTAAACTATGTCTCAAATTATTTAGGTTCAACCTCTGCTAACTACCATCCTCCTTCATTTTAAATTGTTGATTATTGTACTATTTTTAATCATATATAATTTTGATATATTCTTTTAAGCAAATAATATTTATTACATTTATTTTGTCTTAGCTATTTAGATTTTACATTTTTTTACATTTTTTTGCTTTCATTAGGTGTTATAGTAAAAGTGTAAGCAAATATTTTTTCGTTCTACAGGGGTATTAAATATTTATTATGTGTTCCGCCTATTAGCATTATTTTATTTTTATTGATTTCAATCGCTTGCGAATTACAAAAGGGTCTCATGGTTGTGATACACTTTGATTTATCTAACATGCTTACATACCATTCTTTTTTAAATATTTCATCTATGCTTTCTTCTCCTTTTTCATAATACTAAGATTTTTTAGAATATTGGTATAAAAAAATGTAATTTTACTATGGGCGCTATCCTTATTATTGCATTACAAAATAACTATTAAAACCCATTTGATTATTGTTGATCATCAAGTGATTTAATACCGCCAAATATAAAAAGAATAGGTTCAAATTTTTTTTATTTTTTAGAGGTTGACTTGTCAGTGATAATACAAGCAGAGTACAAGCGACCAAAGTTATTAGTGCTGACAAATCTGTCAGGTAACTAAATGTCTTTATTCGATTGAATATTTAAAGCTTACCATTAAATATTTTTTTTCAAATCTTCTTAAGCTTTATCAAAATGCTCGAAATTTAAAAATAAGATTTTGTCTGAAATTGTAAATTAATTTTCTTAGAGATTGATTAAGCTTTAAATGCTTATTATCTTTGACGTCTCTGCAACGATATTTTTTCCATAAATAACTAAAATATAATTTTAGAATGTGCAAATACTAAATTCTAATAAAAGTTCTGTTTTTTGGTTTTGCCCTTCAATTTCAGGGAAAAAGTAAGGTAAGTGATGACATGTTAAGATCCCACCTTCAGATATATTGCCTTCCTTGAAAGAAGCATAGTAATTTTAAGGAGTTAAGTCATTAGAAATAATATTAAATATGAAAACAACCTATTAGTCATAATCAACAAAATATTAACTTTAATGGGTAAAATATAATCTTTATCCTTTATCTTCAAAATACAATCGTTGTGCTTTCAACTCTTTTTCATTACTTGTTTTGATAATCTTAATTAATTAATTTATATAATTTGTATTATTAATAAATATTTTTTGTAATTAAATAAAAAAATGAATAAAGTACTATATGTAAGCTATCATACACAAAATGATTCTATTTTAGCATTTATTTATCTTCGAGAACTTTTGAGCTTTCGTAATAATCTTCATCTTTCATTTCATCGCTATTATGAAATTTTTTTTTGTAATTTTATAAAAACTAATCTTTCAGTTTTTCAGATTTGTAAGTATCAGCAATTTATTACATAATCTATGTTTGCTTGTGAATGTTAGTGTTTCTAGGTAAATATTATTTAATATTTGAATTAAAATTATCACCAATAAACTAAACGTATCTGTTAATTCTATTTTAAAATTATATCTATGTTTGAGTTTTAAGAGGATGGTTGTAATAATAATCTTTTGGTATTGGCTCAACTAGCTACATACTTTGTACTTAAAAAAAAGAACCAACTATATTCTACTAGTATTATTACATGCTTTCAACCTGCTAGGCATCACTAAATCCAAAAGATAAAATAGAGTTAAAATAATATTTTTCGTCAAAGCTATAATCTGTATTTGGCTTAAAGTCATTTATGGTTGTTTTAAATATATTTTTTAGTATATGAGGACAAAAAATTACTTTTTAATTAGCATAAATTTGAATACGAGACATTATCTCCGAGAAAAGTTAAGCATTTAAACTAAAATTATTGTGAGATAAATTCTAATTAGTTTCATTTTTCATTTTATGAGACTATTTGTTCATAGATAAAGAATAAGATACAATCACTAACTCAGGCTAAAAATTTCTAATTGAAGGATACACAACGTCATTAAGAATTTTCCTTATTTTTCCACTAGTAATTTAATAATCTTCTTTTTATTATGTCGTCTGAGTTAGCAAATCTAATGGATAACTCTACAATGGTATCATGATTGAGTTTTTTATATAAAAGTCTTTTTATTTAAGATCTTCATCAGAAATCAAATTAAATGTATCTAGACAAGATATAATTTATTCTTGTTTACTAGATAGTCTAACTTTAATTTCGTTACTAGGCTTCTACTTTCTCTCATTTTCTATTTCCATAGGTCCATTAATAATTTCTTTGCATTCATTAAAACAAACAATATTGTCATCAAATAATGATATGTACTAAACATTCTTAATATTCTCTTTAAAGCAATTATAATTAGCATATCCGTGATCGTAACCATCAAGATTTAATAAAGTTATGCGTGGAAGATTATTTTTTGAGTATTGTTATTTATTTTCCTCTCTAAGCTTGTAATTAAAAAATTATATAGAAATAGCACATAAATTAACAAAAGGCTCAAGATCTAATAAGCAAACATCTTTAGATATATATACTGAATTACAATTAAAATCTCCATCTGTAATATTATTCAAAATATCGTAGACATACTAGATATAAAAATGCAAATCTATATTTTGTTTAATAACATATCTCAAATAATTTTCGAATTCTCTTTCGTAATCATCTTAACTTTAATTTTCTTTGGCAAACGAATATTTTAGAGCTAAAATCTTCCTAATTTAAAGTTTTTTAAGCTGAGGGATAATAATTTTTTCTAAAAACTCTGAAATCATATTAGTATTATTTAAAAATGGTCTTTAACATCTAGAGATTTATATATTCCCTAAAAACATATTCAGATCAAAATAAACTATTTCACACCTTTAATTGTTTTTAAGGAGTGCTTCTACAAGTAGAAGATGATTACATTTATTAACTTCATTTCTATCAAAAGCTTCTCTTAAATATGGGTTGCTTTGATAATGGGTGAGCAAATCAATTTCATACAAATTACTTTGTAAAAGGCAAAAGGTTTTATTTCCTTTCTTGATGTTATTTAAATATGTTTTAGTTTATTTATTAAGTTCATGTATGCAATATCCAAATGTACAGCTATGCTTGTTAATGATAGTTTATTATCCTTATTAAAAATAATTGTTTTTCGTAATCATTGAAGTTTTTTTTTTCTAATATCAATTTAAAAATGTTAAATTTATCAATTTATTCTTTTTTAATTAAAATATCCTTTATATTTATTAATTGGCTAGTTATTTCTCGTATGGTTTATGTGATTTGATTAAAATAATTAATGAAGCAAACAAAAATCAATACATTTTACTTTAAATTAGATATATAAAAAAATATTTTACAAAATACATATCCAATCACTTTAAATAATCATGTAACTCTTTATAATATTTCTACTTTTTTTATTTGTAAACTAGGAAAGAAAATTTTTCTCTCCCCAATTTCATTTATATTGTCTCTAAAGAAGGCTCCTAAGAATTATTAAACTTAATTGAATTGACTCTCTTCCATAGTCTTTTTATTTATTTATTTAGAATGAATGTTATATTAAGTGATGAATTTATTTACTTGTTTTTAGAATTATTGTCATAGATAAATACTTCATCTTAATTCATAGATAAATATGCATGCTTTTTCGAAACTTCCATATCATCCAATAAAATATCACAAGTAGAATCTCTCCCTATCCACTTTTAAATACCTTTAGATACTTATATGGTTAAATTAGTAGTGACACCTTTTTCAGTCACTAAGCTAAAATCTAACTAAACACTTGAAGTGTCTTTTTCGTTTCTGGTTATCTTATTTATTTTGATAACACTATTTCCAATTATATATTCATCTAAGATGCTGATTTTATTACCTAAATTAAATAAATTATTATAGTACCTTAAAGTTATTAAATTAATTACCATTCATTCTAACATAAGATCCATACTGTGTATTACAATCTATAAACCAATAAACTTTTTCAATATTATCAAAAACTATTTTGGCATGAACTGAATCTAAATATTTATGATCAGCTGAAATTTAATTTTAAGCTGAATCCTAGCCAATACTCAAATCGCATTAATTTATTGTATCTTTTACTTGAATTAAAACGTCATCCTTGATATATAAGAGAAATTAAGGTAAATAAAATAAATACAATTTACCTTAGATTCAAATCTATAAATTGATAAATAATAGCTTTCTTCATCAGTAATAACATATCCCCAGTCTTTTTTATCATTACAAATCTCCCAATCATTAGGGATATTAAATTTTAATTTAAGTTCTTTTAGTGTTTCATCGCTAATTTCTTATTTATTTTATGTATTGAAATTAATTTTTTCAATCTTATATTTTTAAAAATCTTCCTTTTCTATTTAATATTATTAGAAAATTAAAGAACCAAAAACATAACCAAGTTAATAAATTTATTTTAAAAAATATATATTAAATACCTTTATGAATAGCTTTAATCTTTGGCATTTCTTCTCTTAATCCTTTTAATCAATAAATTTAAATTTAGCATTTACTTTTATACTATTTACTTACTTTTTAGTATCTCATTTTTATCGTTCTCATCCGTGATTTGTAATTCATTTATTAAGTCTTATTCGCTTAAATCCATTAAAATGGACCCATCAACAGAATTATCTCCTAAATATAATTTATGTGATATGAATGAATTTAAAATGCGAAAATTGAATAGCTATTCGTTTATGCATTCTCAAATTTATGAGAAGCATAGTTTAAATATCAGATTAGCTGCTTAAATAAATAATAATTAAAATAAACGCTATACGAAATGTTTACTAATATTATTTCATCCCTATTAGTTCCAACCACTGTAGAGTGTCATTTAAACTCCATTTGCAAGGTTATTTTCTAATTGCCTTATAAATCTCCATGGCTATAATTAATTTTACACTTGCAAATTTAAAAATAAACCCAAAACAGATATATTTAGTATCAATTAGAATTATAAGCACACAGTGATTTTAACAAGATAAACACAATAACAAAACTTAACTTATCTTTAAATTTCAAAAAATAACAAAAAAATTTTTTTTCTAGAACAAAGCAAATCTTCTGCATCTAAAATGTCATATATACACATTTATTTAATTAAAAAAATTCGAATAATAAATAAATCATAAACCAGATAATAATTAAAGAAAGTAAGCATTTTTTATTTATTTATTTATATTAATATAAATTACATCTAATAAAAAGACAGACTAGACTGCTCAGTTCTAAATAAACAACTCAAATATTTTAAATAAAAATAAAGTATTTATTATCATCAAACAATTTTGCATATTCATTAAAATATTTCTACATAATCCCAATAATCATTTTTACACTCAGGACATACTTTCTGTAAATTTTCACAGTGCAATTTAATGCAATCTTTACAATAAACTTAATGACTGCATGGAATAAGCATAGTATTGTGATACTTTTTAAAGCATCTTAGACAGTATTTATCTACACGATTAAAGCTAAATCCTCTTTAGCAATTTTCTTCCTTGATATTCCCAAAGAATGTTTTATAATCATTGTAATACCCAAAGCGTATACTCATCCCATTTTATAAAATTAAGAAGTCACTTTTTTTCTCAGTTGAACTTAATCGTAGCCATATACTAAATTTAAAGTTAAAGGCTAAATAAATTATTCAATATATTTTTTTAATTCGACATAAATTATAAAAGCTTTATCAGTGCAACAATTTTTTCTTTAACTTAAATAAGATATTCTTTTACAATTTATTAATTTTAGTAATTATAAAAGAAAAAAAATGTTTACCCATTTTTAGATTCTCTATCCCTTAAGTATATTTTGTTGTTTTCGTAAACTATTACAGCATGATTTCCGCTCATTTCTAAATCATTTGTAAATGGAAGGCTGTTGTTCTTTTTCCTTCCTATTGTGTAGGAATTTATTTTAGTTGAGTCGAATTGTAAATTAAAATGAGATTAAGTTTAGTCAAAACTCAGATAGTTATATTTCTTAAAGCTCATAAAGAGCTAATCATCAAACTAAAAACTGTTAATGTGATTATTGATTGTTTAGTCATTTTATGAAATTATTGAATGACTATCTTCTTGTTCATTCAATATTTAAAGTTCTTTTGTTTCTTTTTATCTCTAGTTTTCTAATAAATCAGCAACATATTCTTATTTTTTATTAAGCTAATCAGCCATGGAAAAAGTTCTTTCGCTTGATAAATCTTCGACTTCTATAATTTAACTTCCAATCATAAATATAGTACCTTTTAATAGCTCTATTTCTCTAATTTTAACATATGTTCCATAAAGGCTTCCTAAATCTTGCAATAGATACTTTCCTTCCCTAAACTTTATTTCTGCATGCCTTTAATTTATATCTTTTCCATCAAGATGCACATGGCAACTTTTAGCACTTCCAATTTTTAAATTTGATTCGCATAGCTCATACGCAACTCTCAGATACTTCTAATTATTTTTGAGATAAATTACTGTTATTTATAATATAGAATATTCTGTTTTTATAAAATTATTCAGCTAAAACTTTCAAATACTAAAACTAATACCTTGTTTAAAGTTTACTAAGGATAAAGTACCATATAACTAACCTTCGATTCTATTTTGCTTTCATAGTATGACTAGTAACTGTAAAATATTTTTTCTACCCCTATAAAGAAAATGTTTAATTCTTAAAATAACTTCAGACAAATTAATTACACTTTAATATTTTCTTTATATGTAAAGCCTGCTTAATGCCTAATATATTTTCAATTTTCTGTTAATCTAACTTTAATAATTCTTTAGATGTTGCTACATGCTCTCCTATTTTAAGTTATTTTTAGTAAATTTTTTTTATGATTTAGTCGCTTCAAAATAAAATATGTCATCGAAGATTTAAAAATGTACCAAAAGCCTATTTATATTATGGCAAATTAATGAATTCACACCATTTTTCAATCTCTTCTTTTCCCCAATCTTAAATATTTTTATGTGTAATCTATGCTAGCTAAGAAAAATCCATTTTAGTAATATTTATAATTTTTACACTTTATTCTGTATGCTTATAAATATTTTTTTAATTGTATGATTGAAAATTTTTCAAAAAAGTGTAAATAATTGCAAATCTTAAATAAATAATTCAACGTATTAAAATGATGAATTTTTTATTAAAGTAGAAATTTAAATTATTACATATTTATAAGCTAAATAATTTAATTTTTAATTTAAATTAAAAGATATAAAATAATTTTTGAGTTTTTATTCATTTTTAATGTAAAAATTGATTTATACACACTAATAAATATATACGATTAATTTAGATATCAGTCTCATTTTATTTAAATTTATCAATTTATTATTACATGAATATATTTTATATATTTCAATATATAGCAAGTTAGAATATATTTTGATTAAAAATGTAATTAGCTTATTTTGATTTCTACTAAATTTAACAATCCATTATTTTTTTAATGAATAATAAATATCATATGAATTTAATTTAGCAAAAATAATATTTTAACAGCACTTACAAAGTCCTTTTATCATTAAATTTCTTTATAATTTTAATTTAATAAAAAATCTAATTATTATTATTTCAATTCATTTTTAAGCAATCAAAATTTATTTGCAGAGATCGTATAAATACTATTTTTTTTTATTAATTTTGAAATTTTAATTACACTTATTTTAAAATTATAATCCAAGAAAAAAATATATAATTTATCGATTCTCGAAAATTCTAAATACTTATTTTAAATATTTGAAAATAAAATTTAAAAAACATCTTAAAATAATAATATTTATGGTGACAATATACATTTTTAATAAAACAAATTAAACACAAAATTATATTGCAGAATTATTTTTTTCAATTTTTTTGGGTTTTGGAGATTTTCTAATTATACCAAGAATTTTCTATTTAAAAATTTAATTTGATGTAAACAAAATTTGTGATAAATGTTTCCATTTAATACATTTTTCTTATGATTAATTGTTCATCGAATAACTTGAGAAATGAAATTTTATTATTTTGCTCTAAAGATTTTATCAGAAATATTTTTTCTTTACAATTTTAAAGGACAAAGAGAATCAGAAACAACAATCCTTATATCTTATTTAACAATTTATTGTTATATAAATAACTCTAACAAAAAGATATATTTGATTATTAATTAAAATAAAAAATTTTTATACAAATTAAAAAAAGTAGGAAAATGTCAAACAAGTAATCTGCTTAAGAAAAAGGAAAGCACGAGGAGAATAAGTAAAGGTCACCTTTAGTCAAGATCATTAGCTTCATTTTGCTACCTGTTAACTTATTTGTTAGTTTTGCTGTCATTAAATCAGGAAGCACTTTATTACCAATAGTACTTCCTTTTATCAAGCATTCTGTTAGTATTCAAACTTTTGAAGGCAAGGTGTCTTTTCTTGTCTAAGTCTTATTTTATTTTGCTGTCTTTTATGCTTGTGTGATTGCCTCCACCATATTTTTCAGAGTGACATTAATGAAGCCAGATCCAGTAAACTAAAGAGATCCTCCTGTAATCATCGCTTGCTAAAGAATCTTAACTAATTCACTTGAATAATTTGTTGTTTTTTATGCTAATCTTGCCTATTTTGTTATTTTCTCAGCCAAACCATCAGATAACAATTTAGTTTTATCATGGGCAGTTTTGTTCATATTGTCAAGAGTCTTGTTTACTGTAGGATATGTTTTTGGTGCCCTTGTAAACTTCACATTATTTAGATAAACTGGTTTTGTTATTGGATTTAACTTAAACTGCTTTTTGACTATTCACAACCTTGGACTTATGAATTGTCTTTCTTTTATCTCTTGAAAATCAATACAAATAACTAAATAAGCTAATATTTTATTTTACTTAAAATAAATATATTTCATAATCGCTTATCAATTCTCTTTAAAAATGTAATAACTATGTGTTATTTTTAAGTTATTTTTTATGAGGCCATTGAAATCTTTGCTTAATTTTAAAAATAATAAAAAAGATAATTTAATAAAATAAAAAATAGTAGAAAATTTCTTCTATATTTAAAAAATTATATATTTTCTTTTTTTGAAAGAATTTTTAAGAAATAATTTTATTTTTCAAAATATATATTTACTTTTACACAAAAGTTTTTATATTTTTAAATTTGAATTGATGCATAGTTTTTGATGTAATTTTATTAGATATAAATAAATTCAGAAATATATCTTAAGGATTGGTATTATTAGAATTTGTTTTGTTAAGATTTTTAAAATATAAACAAATTTTTGTTTGCAAACATTAAATTTTTTATATTAAACTATTTAAAAAATTAGTAGATGAATTTATTTTTAAACTAAATAGACTAATTAGAAGAAATAGCTAAGAATATTCAGGATAAGCTATAGAAGTAGAATTTAGTTTTATTTACTAAATGTGAATTAGTGCAGAGTTTACTTGAATTCAAAATGCTATATGATTAGAATAATATATCCCTCTAAGAATTCTTAAAGGGAAGGAAAGGCGATCTTTTTTCCTTAGATATTATATTTATTGATATAGAAAATATGAGTAAATATCTCCCATTTTTTTCAGAAACTCATTAACTCCTTTAAGATATGAAAATAACTTTTATAGGATTACACGGAGCTATTTAGCGTTACAATATTTTAAAAGGTGCAGTAGTAGTTAAAGCATTTTAAAGAAAAGATTAATTGAATGAATGTGAATAATTTAGAAAAGAACTTTTAGATTAGTATAAAAATTAGAAAGTAATAATAGAAGTTGATTACCTACTTTTGAGATCATTTTTTAATAAATTTATGCATGATAAAAAATACTTTGAATAACTTACATGTATAATAAAAGTTAGCTAAACAAACCAATAACAATTTAATGAAAAGAATGAAAAATAATTAAATTAACTTAACTTGAAACTAGAAAAATACATTTCATTTTGTTAAAAATGCCTCGAAAGAAATTACAAACTCTATATAGACTTTTAATTTTCTAAAAATGAAATTAGGAATAAATACAAAACATAATTTAAATTAAAGATAAATCATAATAGTAAAAAAAAGACTATTATATTAAATGAGTATTTAAGTAATTATCATGTCGAATAGTATTAGTCAATAAAAAATTACGATGTTAATTACTAATACTTGTATCTTGAAAAAATCTAGCAATTTGTTTGTTAATTTTCTCATTTTAATTTTGCAAAGCTTTTATCTGTCAGCTAAGAAATAAATCTACTAGAAATAACTAATATAAAGGCATTTTTAGAGGACAAAAATGCTGATATTTCTTAAAGAGAGAATTTTAAATGTTTGAGTTAAGTTACTTCCTATTTATTTAGTTTGTAGAGGATAAAATAGGCTTAATTGTTTGTTGATTTCAATCCTAAATCTGATTAAAATTTTTTGTTTTTTGATTAACTGAAGTGCATTCCTGCACAAACAACAATAATTCATGACTAATAAAAATAATTTAAAATAATAATTAAGGAAATAGAAAATGTTTATTACTCCTAACTACAAATAAATTAATTTGATGATTTATTCTTAAAAGAAGTAGCATATGATAAAGAAAACCTGTCAAAATGTTTGAACCTATACTAAAATATTATAAGAATATTCATTTAAAACAGATTTGACAACTTTCAGATAGTTGAAGAAATCATTTAAGAAATAAAATCTTTAAACTTTTTAAAAAAAGCAAACTTCAAAAAAATAAATGAAAAATCTAATAAAAATAACTAAGATATACTGAGGCAGATTTTAATCTAGCAAAAAAATTTAGAAGGTTTGCACTTATCTTTTAGCACAAATATGGGAGATTTGGATTCATATCTTTTCAACAATTAAATTTTAGATTTAGTAAAGAAAGAATGTCCAAATTTAAAACTATTTTCGATGTTTATTGACAATTAAGAATTAATATTTGATTTACTAAAAAGTTTTGATTTTAAGATATTCTTTAAAGATAGATAATTTGAGGTTATTTCAGATAAATATTATGATGATAATTCTATAGGGCATAAAGTACTTAAGTTTTCATTAAGTGGCAATTATCTTACATTATTTTCTCAAATATTTGATCTCTATAAAAATTAATATGACAATTTAGAGGAAAAAGAGTGCAGTTTAGATAAAAGTAACACTTTAATAAATAAAACAAAACCTCATATTAAATATTTCCTCTAGATATATTTTGATTCTTCTGCATAACTTGAAAAATTAAGATTAGTTTTGTAGAATTTAATTCAGCATATCGATTTTATAGATTATTATTATTACTCAGAAAAAGTTTTTTCTAAATCTCTTGAAACATATAAGATTTATAAAATGCAAAACATGTAACTACTCTTTTCGATTTTACCTAGCAACATTAATACTCTCATTATCCACGAAGGTAATTTACATTATAATTTTCAAAAAGCCTTTATATTTTAACTTTTATTTCATTAATTTCCGAAAAAAAATTTAAATTATTCTAAAAACAAAATTTAATTTTGATTCTTTTGATTTAAAGAAATTTAAATTATTTATTTATAAATTAATTTTATTACCTTAGAAAAATTAATTAGATAATTTATTAATTTATTTTATAGATTGGGACAGAAAATTAAACTAATTTTTAGAAACCTTAAGCACAAATAAAACTTGTATTGATCACCTAGAAATAAACCTAATTATGTACTCATATGATTAATCGCTACAGAAAGCTTTAAAAAATATAAATTACAAAACATTAGAAATATACATATTTTATAATGAGCTGTAATTGTAGAATCTTTAAACTATTTTAAAATCTCTTTAGCTAAACAATTTCTTCAAAGGATAACGTTCTCTTAAAAATGAAATAGAATTCAAGATACCTTTATAATATCAATAAAATATATAAGAAAAATTATAATGTGTTTAGATAATAAAAGATATTTAAGATAATTAGTTTATAGTAAAATGTATTGCCCAAGGTAAAAAAATTCTCCCAAAAATTTTTCAGAAAGTTTTAAAGGAGGTTTCTCTTTATCAAAGAACAATAACGAGCTACAAAGTTATGAAAAAAAATAAATTATTATAAGCTAACTATAGAAATGAAATTATTTGTCAAATTTGTGAGTTTTATTGAATTTTTTTATTAAAAGTTTTTATAAATTAAAATAAAATTAATTAAAATCATTACTTAATCAATCAAAAAAAAAAATGTCTTTATTTAATTTTTAAATTAATATGAATATATTATTGTTTACTGAGTACAGTAAAAGTTTGATTATAATAATATTTCTTTCTAATCTCATAAAATTTACTTTAAAAAATAGTTTGTAAAAAAGCAAGCATTTAACAAATATTTTAAACAATAAAAAAATAAGGTTGGGAAAGATCATCAGAAAATAAGGATTTAAATTAATAATAATTTTTTAACTGAGAAGAGAAATTTAATTCAAAAATACAATTAAATAAGTGTATTTAATTGTTGAATTATATTCAGACCAATAACGTTGTTTATCTTAATTATCTACTTGCATCTTACTCATTAAAAATTGAAAAAGAAACAAATTATCTTAATTTCAAATTCATTATACTATAATTTATAGAAGGAAATTTTTATTTCTCTCGTCATTATAAATCTTATATTTTAATTCATACTGCTTGCTTTTTATCAATATAAAAATAACTTAGTTGAAAAAAGTAATAAAATTAAAAATTTTTTATTAGAAATTGTTAAAAGTAAGTACTTTAATTTGAAAATAATTTAGACTTTTATTTTGATTATAATTAAGAATATCATGAATAATTAAATTATTTGGTTTATACATTTAATTTACTTTATTGTTTAGAGAATATCATAAAGAGTTTTATAGAAAAATAATTAATAAATTAAATTCATAAACAATAATTTAAGATAAAATTAATTTATATGTAATAATAAAGTTTATTCAATTTTAGTATAATAATTCGTCTACTCTGTTTTTTATTTATATAAATTTTCTTATAAACTATCATTTTGCTGGTTATTACTGATTATTTGCAAAAAAGT
The DNA here is from genome assembly GCA_000231845.2 of Tetrahymena malaccensis 436. Taxonomy (NCBI): domain Eukaryota; phylum Ciliophora; class Oligohymenophorea; order Hymenostomatida; family Tetrahymenidae; genus Tetrahymena; species Tetrahymena malaccensis. The sequence continues at coordinate 453,303 of JH720001.1, read as the reverse complement.
GAGGAGATAACTTTAGTTCTTTTGAATTTTACAAAGGCTATAAGTATGATAGATTCGGTTTTAAATGATTTTCTGCTTTAAATATTTTTTAACGAGTCACAAAAACTTTTTTCAAATGGTTTTTAAAAGTAAAACTACCATTTGTTTAGTTAAATTAAGCGTAATTTGAGACATCTGAAGAATTCCCTGAATGAGATTGCCTATTTTATGGAAAATTGCCAGATAAAGTCTGTAAGCACATGTCTTTCTTACTTGTTGTTCTAAGATCTTAATTTAAATCTTCTCCTTAATTTTAATATATTTCGTCATTTTCTTGTAAAATGTGTTTTTGAAGAGAATTCATTTCTTCACAGCTTTTATTTTAAAAAAAATATTTCAAATTAAATGTTTGTTCTAAATAAAATAATAAAATTTTATATTAAATGTCTAATTAGTTCATAATTGGATTTGAATTTAATAGAACCTTAGACTAACTACACTTTGGAAAATTAAGTTTCGTTTTGAGAAAATTATTATATGAGATTATTTGTATTACAAACAATCCTTTTTATGATTAAAATAAATTTTGTATATAATAAATACTTTTTTGATTGATCAATCTTGAAGTTATGTTAAGATGCACGAAATGTTTAGGGATAAGCGCTCTTTTCATTTTTTGTCTAAGTCGTCTAAGTACCAGTTTAATTTAGTTATTATGTCAAATTTTGTGAATTTCTTTAACTACCATTTTTGAAGTTTTGTTTAAAAAAGAATTCTTTCTGTTATTAATTCTACTCTTACTGATAAAATTTTCTTAAATTAGGAGCACTTTATAAGTGTTATGTCTCATTAGTTTAATTTATTTTATACTTCAAATATTTATTTGCTCTACTAACTGAATTATCTGCAATAGTTAATTTTTTTGATAGAGATTAATTCATTTATTGTTATTACTGTGCCTATTATTGCTGCTGCTACTAAAATTATTTAAGCTAATAAGAAAAAGATGTAATTTAAAAATTATTTGGATTTCCAAAGAAAACATTATTATTTGAAACTTCTTCACTTCTTGTTGTTAAGTAGAATTAGTGATCCTTTTTCTATGAATTCTAAGCACTCACAATTTTAGGCTATACCACACAGCTATTGAGTCCATTCAACCGAGATCCTACTCCTGTTGGAGTAAATGCTTAATTTATTTGAGCTAATTTAATATCTTATTTTGTAAGTGATTGGTTTTTATTTGTAAATATCTCACTTTACTTTTTGGTTTGAATAGAACTAGGTGTTGAGTACTCATTATTGCAATTCAAATAAGGAAGCAACGGTTAGTCAGAAGACATTTTATTGTAAAACATAGAACCAATATTATTTTTTGGACTCAAAAATCCTCCTTTATCAAGACATTATATGCTTTCTTAAGAATTTGGAAATTCTAATTTATTAAATTAAATCTAAGAATTAGATTTAGCTTCTAATTCACTTTTTAATTACTGAAGCCCTTCAAGATTCTTAAAATCCTCTGTAATTTAAATTGGGTTGCTAGAAATTTTACCTTTGTAAAAGTTTTTGATTTTTTCTGTGGCATCTTTATCCCCACTTTTTATAATATCTTTGAAAGAACTTTTTTTACTATTCCTCTGTTTCATAAAAGGAGACTTGATTTCGCTGACAGAGTGATGTTTAAGCCTCTAATCTTGATTAGGCTAAAAGCTGTCAAAAATTTTATTTAATTAAATAGTTGGATCACTTCTATCTGTAAGCACATTCTCTTCATTTTACATTTGTGAAGTAATATCAGTATAATTAGATGAATTTATTTTAAGAATTTCATCTTATTACATAATGTCGTAGCTTGCACACTTATTTAGAAATTGTTACTTTTTGACTTAAGGACTCAAACAAAACGAGTGTGAGAATTTTTCTCCATCTGTAATTAAACTTTTTCTTTTCTTTATCTTCTTAAGTATTTTTTTTCTTAAGTCCAGCTAAGGAAACTCTGTGTTATGGTTTATCTTGATAGCTCCTTTTCTAACCATATAAAAATATTACTGTTTTTTAAACATTTCTAGGTATCCAATATCTAATTCATTTTAGTTTAATTTAGTTTTAAGTTAGCTTTGCGTTTTGTTGATTTCAGGGGGAGGAGTCTTTAATTCATCAGCTTCAAAATTAGAGTAATCATATTTTTGTAGTTCAAAATTTTTCTTAGTTGGTGATGAATCTCCTTTATTTGAAGGTGAGTTAGGATATTGGATACTTTAAATATTATTGACTACATCTATAGTTTAATCATAATTTTCTTATGACTTCTACTTATTATAAGATTGTTATTGTTTTTTTGGTTTTCTAATGTCTAGCAAGAGATTCACATCAGAATCTTCGTATAATTCCTCCTAATTTCTATAAAATAGGTTAAGATCAATTTCGTTCATGTTCATTTTTTTTCCTTTTGAAAAAATATTTCTAAGAAGCTTGATCTTTTCTTCAGAATCAACACTCAGATTTTTATGAGCGTTTTAGTTTGACTCTTCTCCACCTTGAAGTTTTTATCAAAATATTTTACAATTAAGTTATATATTACTAAAAATAAATTATTTACTTTGAATAATCTCATCTTCCTCAAAAGACACCTACTAAGAGTTTTATTTGCCATATTCTATATTTTTGATATTAAATTTGAATGAAGAATCATTAGTTTACTTTTAAAATATTTACTGTAAGAGCTTTACTTCTGTTTGAAGGTTCTTTTGTCTGTCTTTATTTTTTTTTATTTGATAATTTTTTTGACCATTTCTCTCTCTTCAATATTCTTCTTCATAACAAAGTCAACTCTTGAACAAAAATCCTAAACAGTAGGATCAAAATCATCATTCAATTTTATTTTGTTGTTTTATGTCACAAGATGTTGTTGATTCTCAAATTAATCTATTAGTTTAGGCACTACTTTTTTCACTTAATAATCAATACAAGCGCTTTTCATTTGAGTGAAAAGTTCCTTTTTTAATTATTAAAAATTTTTTTCTATCTTTCATTTATATTACTAAAAATTTACCTTATTTTGCTAAAAGTTCATATAATGGGCATTATCATTCATAGCCTTTTCATTTTATTTCTTAATTTGATCATTATTAAACTGCACTTCTTTGCAGTGATCAAATAATTACTAATATGATAGGTCTCTAGCCTAGTAAAATTAGTTTAGTTCTTCTATAGCATCTTTGGGAAATTTATATAGAAAATTTTGCTTTGAGCAAAAGTATAAATGAGCTTTTTGACTTGTTACCTAAATCGTGTATTTGCATCTATTTAAATAATAGTAAAAGTAAATACGATTCGTTAATCTTCATGTTTTTATTTGTTTATTTTACTTTGGTTTTTCTTCTTTGCTAAAAATAACTTCCTCACAAAAAAAAGTAGGTCTTTCAATAGTGCAGATGCTTATATTTTAATATTTTTAGTAGTATATATTTTTTTGGTCCTCATATTTTTTTTGAAGAGTGACTTTACCTTCTGCAAAAATATACAACCCTTCTGCATATTCTCCTTCCTTACAAACAAATTCATTTTTCAACAGATTTATATCTTAAAAATAGTAAAGTAATCTCTCCTTTAAAGAAGTAGAACTGACGTCTTTAAAGAATTTAAACTATCTCGTTATTGTTTTTTCCTTTAAAATAGCTTCTGCTGAGAAATTTTCAACAACTCTCAAAAAATCCTATCAGAATATAAATATTTTAATTAGAGCAGATTTGTTTTTTTTCATATTTACCTTTCTGTAAACTATTATACATAGCACAGGAGTAGTGCAAATGATGGTTGCGTTACGAACAGCTTGCTTAGGATTGGCAGCTAACAAAGCCTTGTCACCAAACCCAGTTCCTTTACCAATCTCATTTACTTTTGTTCCAAATGATTCTATCTACTGTTAATATTTTTTTTCTTTAGATTCCTGTTACTCAGTCATCAGTTTCCTAGCTTTTGGAGTATCTGTAGGTGAAATAAAACTATTTTTTTTCTCTAAAACTCTACTTTAAATCCCTTCAAGATCTATATGTAGACTTGGTTTATGAGAATTTGCCATCTCCAGCTATTATTGCTTTTCTTTCTTTTTTTACTAAATAATATATATAAGCTACTTAAATGGGGGCTTGAATATAGATGAAGATCTATTTTTATTTTATTTAGACTAACTTATTTTGAATTTATGTTCATCTTTTGGTTTAAGAATGCTATTCTTATTTTCAATTAGATCGTTTAATTGCTTGTTTATAGCAACGCGCTTTTACATTTCAGGCTCTTCGCCAAAAGGCACATACTTCTTTTTATCATCTTCTTTATCTTTTTTAAATATTGATATAATCCTTTTTTACAGTTCTTCATCTATTTTGTCTTCCTGGCTTTAAATAGACTCCTATTACTCTCTTTCTAACTTCTCTCTTAAAATAAAAAAATTAAATAAAATTGTAGAATAAATATATAGCAAAATATTTTACTATAAATCTCTATCGTAAATAGCACCATCAGGAGGTTTAGGTCCTTTAAAGTTAATGACTATTCCTACTTTTCCTTCTAGTATGACATAAAGCTTATTGTCACTTTGGTCTCCTTGAGCCATAACAATATCACCTCTTTTAAAAAATTGAACAGACATGTTCTTGCAAAGCTAATATATAATGAAAAACCTTATTCAGCCAAAAGTAGAATATAAATTTACAAAATAAAATTTTATACTTAAAGAGCTGCAGACTTATCTGAAATATTTTCTCCAAAGAATTTTTTTATATAAGGATGGTTTTCGATCTATTAATAGATTGCCTGTTTGAAATAACAGTTAATATTTGGTTTATTGAAGCCTTTATTTGATAATATAATTTATTACCTCAGCATCTTTCAATGTTTTGCTAGGGTTCTGTAAAATCTGAACAAGATTTTTATATGGTTAAAACAAATCATTTTCTGCCTAAATTTATAAAAGAATGAGCATAAAACTATTTTAAAAAATAATTACTTCAGGAAAGAATGATGATGGTGCAAAATTAGATTTCATACTTTAAAAACTAGAAACCTCTACTCAAAAAGTTGTTCACTTTTTTATCTTTAGTAATTAAATTAACTATACAAATAACCTGAAGTAAATAAATAGATGTTAGGAATTAGTTTTTTTTTAGATTAATTTTAATTGATAAAGAGTGAATGAATGTTGCTGATTGCTATATTTTTAAGTACATTAATTAAAATAACAAATCTCTCAATTTAATTAGCATATAGAAAAAGAATTTTTAATTATCGCTACTGAATAATAAGTTAATATGTAAAAAAAACAGAACCACTAATAATTTACCTCATTTTCAATGGTGATAAGCCTTCATTATATTTCAAACCATATAATGTATTTATTTATATAAATAATAAAAATACTACACTTTTATATATAAAAATTGCAATGAAATCAAGATTTTCACTAAAATATTTAGTTAAATTAAATATTTTTACAACATTTTTTAGTATCATTAATTTATCTATTTTATATATTTATACTTTAAGATACTCCTTTAATTACCTCAATATAAATACTTTTTATTCAACCCATATAATAGATTTATTTATATAAATAATAAAAATACTACACTTTTATATATAAATATTGCAATGAAATCAAGATTTTCACTAAAATATTTAGCTAAATTAAATATTTTTATAACATTTTTTTGAATCATTAATTTATCTATTTTTTATATTTTTACTTTAAGATACTCCTTCAATTATCTCAATATAAATACTAATTAGAGACAAAATAAATAATTTAAAGTAATATGCATCATCACTAATTTGCCTCAAATCAATTAATCTAATTTAATCAATTTACATCATTTATAAAATCTTTTTCGGAATATAAATTTTTAATTAAAAATAAAGCAACTTTGTAAAATAATCATTTAAATCGAATAAGACTATCTAAAATAACAATTTTTAGTATTTAAATTTGATGAAATAATATATAGTGAATATTCTTTCCTTCTCAAATTTGCCTTAAATCCCATATATAAAATTATTAAAACAATTAGCTTTATCCCTAAAAGTAAAATTTTGAATATTTTGAAATTAGAAAGAAAGAATATTTATATTAGATATTAATTAATTTAGAAATGAAAGATCTGAATAAAATAATGATTTAATTGATAATTTCTTTAATTTTTCTTAAAAATTAAAAAAGGAATACAAAGAATATTTAAGAAATAATTATATTATTACAAATTATATCTATCATTTTATTTAATTTTATTATTTGAATTAAATAATTCAATAATAATATTTTTCTTTAAAAAAGAATTTTATATAATATGCCTGTCTGCTAATGATTTACACAGTCTTAATTTAAAAATTAAAGTTTATTTATTTATTTGTTTGTTTGTTGTTTGCTTCTTTCATTTTTTTTCTTTTTCTATATCTTTTTTCTATTATATAATAAATAAAATAAATTAAGTTTAAAATAAAATCATTTAATTTAAATTATTTACTTGTTAATCAACAATTTATTATATAGCCGATTTTTCTCTATTATCTATAAATAAGGGTTTGTATTTGTTATCCTTTTTATTAAAACATAGAATTAGACGATATTTATTTAAAAAAATTACGTACTTTTTAATTCATAACTGAAGATGATCTAAAGTGGTTATTTAAACTTTCGCTTCCTTGAATTCTTGCATAACAAAGCTAGCAAATCTATTTTAAAATTATGTTTTATTTATTATTTTAACAAATTTAAATAATTTTACTTTATCAGAATTGTATTTTTTCCATTTCTAGTCATTAAATTCTCTATAAAAAGGTTCAATAAATCTAGTTTCTTTGAAATTTATAAATGCATATCCAACATTACAATTATTCTTTGTTTTAAATAATAAGTAAGTAAGCAAGTTAAAATTTATGAATTTATATATTTTAAGTGTCTGAAAGATTATTTAAAAATTGTATTTACTGTAAAATCTATAGGTAGATAAAAGAAATCGTAAGTATGTTTATGCTTCCTATCAATAGTTTATAGAAGTAGATCTTATTCATATTTATTTGGTATATTTTTTATCATTAAAGTTGTTCTACCGTCTTCGTTTATCTATTTTTTATAATTTAAATGTTTACAAAAATAAAAAAATTCTAAAATCAGTTACTCTCTTTAAATCTATCTTGTATTCCGTTGATGATTCTGAAACTGTGTGTCTATGTCTTCCTCCTTGCCTATTTAAATATTTAAATATTTAAGATTAATCACCTTAAAATTCAAAATTAAATTACTTGTTATTGGGGTTATTACTATTAAGGCTATTGATGTTACTGCTATTCAGATTACTTACATGATTATTTTAATTCATATTTATAGTATTATTTTTAATGGTGCTATTGTTGTTGTTATTATTATTAATATTATTATTATTATTCTTTTAACTAATTTTTTAATTTTGTTGTATCTGCTATTGCTATTATGAAATGTTATTCATAGGCTTGCTTTTTATTTCCTATTAAGAATTTCTCATGTTGTTCTAATTGATTTATTGTGTATTTTATTTTGAATCCATCTTTTGTTGCTAGTACTAAGGTTTTTAAAAGCAGTTTTATTGCATTTAAGTAGGATTTTGCTTTTGTCCACTTTGGCTAGTTTATGACTATTGTCTCTTATGATGATTTGGATAATTAATTTATTAGCTATTATTTATTGTTATATTATTATTTTAATGATTTGTTATGTTGTTATTTTAGTTACTTCCACTACTATTATTGCTATTAACAGAGATATTTTAAAAGTTTGTCTGATTAATTTAATTAAAATTCTTCTTAGGTATAAATTACTATTTACTATTACTCAATTAAAATTACTACGAAAATTGATCATGATTATTTTGCTATTAAAATTGATTAGATATTTTTTTCTATTGATAGCTTTGTTGCTGTTAAGACGAATTTATAGATGAATTAGATGAGGAAGAAGCTTATGATATTATTTCTGGCTTTTATAAACCACTTTTCTAATTATTTTAGTTTTATACACCATAAATTTGCTAGTTCTTTTGTTACTGAGCCTATATGCTTGAAATGGAGGAAGACATATTCTAAAATTAAGGTAAGGATTAATTACTAAAATCAGTAGACTCGCTAGTTTTTAAATGAATGCCACTACCATACTGATGTTAGTTAATAAGGCTATTAGGTTCGCTTGAATTAGATTGTTGATTAGAAGATGTCTGCTATAAAAGTGGCTAATTATGCTAAGTAATCTAAAAGTTTAAAACCTAGGGAATTATTTACTTTTATTCGCTAAAATAATTAGAACCTGTGGAGCTGCTAACATGCAAACTTTTTCTTTAATTTAAAAAATCTAAATTTGGTGAAGGTGATTAAGGGTAGCATTCGCTGCTTCTTAGCCCACTCTAAATATTTGTACCAATTAAATGAATATTTTCTAACTAATTCTTAAATCCCATATTTGAAGGAGTAAAATTATATTAGCTTGTACTATTTGAGGAGTACTAGGATGAAGATGATGTCTGTGGGTTAGGCTGAGTTTTCATTTTTTATCCTGATGGATTATTTAAGATAGACTATTGATATTACATTTTTTCATCACTCAAGTAAACTTAGGTAGTATAAACCAGAGGATTCATGTTAATCTAATTGTTCATTTGAGGCGCTATAGGAATTTGAGAAGTAAAATACTAATTTTTTTGCATCATTCCTAGCTCAGAATTTGAAATTGTTGGATACTGCTAGTTAAGCTTTAATTTAAAATATTATCAATTAATCAAGTTGTTTAAAAAAAAAATATTTTAGAGGTTATGTTTTGTTTATCTAAAGTAATTGGAATTAGAATTTAATTTAGAATTGAATTAATCTAATTAAAGCAATATGGGGAAAAATAATTTGATAATTAAAAAAATATCTTGAATAGCAAAATAAATTTTATTGGAGATTGAATTTAATAAAATTTATTTAATCAGCTAATCAATTTTCTTAATTTTGCAAAAATGTTTTGAATGGTTTTTTTGATATTGAATAAATGAATAAGTTACCCCCAGTTAAAATAGCTAATTTATTAACAATAAACTAAGAATTTAATTTTTGATACGAATTTAAAATTAAAAACTAATTTTTATGATTTCAAATATCAATTCCAAATTTAATCAATCGATTTTTAAAGATCAAAATTTATTTGCAAAAATTTAATAGAAAGCAAAATCATTATTTAATTACATTATCTATTAAACTTTCATCAGTAACTGCAGTAGAATGAATATTTGTATTTTTGCTAATTATTTTGTTTGTTGAGGAAGCACTAGAGGTTGTAAAGAAGTTGTCTTCTTTAGGTGATTTCATGCACACGCTCTTCTTGCTAGAGGGATCTTTTATTTAAAAATACTTTTTTAATAATTTATTCGGGAATGTATAATTTAAATGATTTCAATATGTTAATTCATTTCTTTTTCTAAAAAGGAGATTGATCATCTCAATAAATTTTATAAAATGGTAATTAAAATCTTTTTTAAATTCTTACTTGTACTTAGTGTATTATATCCTTCACGAGGAGTTAAATCACCAATTTAATATTACTTTTTGCTTTCTATGTGTTTAGACTAATTACTAAAATTGCTAGGAGGGGTTGAAATTTGTAAGCTTTAATTCATTACAGAAGGGCTGCTTATAATATTATTTATTTCACTTTGCTAAGGAGGTAGTATCAGAGATCCTGTATGAAATTATGGTTAGAATTTCTCATTTGTATTTGAAGCAGGGAAAAATATATTAGCTTGTTAATCAGGCTAAGATAAAGGTAAACCTACTATATTTTACTAGATTTACTGGTTTTGAGGTTGCTTTACTTGAAATTGCTACTATTGCTATAAAATTATATTTTGAATTCGAAAACTTTAATCTTAATAGAACAATACATTTTCTGTATTCTCTTACTACTGCTGCTACTATAACTACTATTGCTATAATGAATGAATTTGAGGGTCATAAAACATACCATGTTAAATAGGTTAATATTTATTATCCTCCATTCTTTAATCTAAAATATGAGAATGTTATACTATGCTTACTTGATTTTACTATTATTACTATTATTGTTGTTAGGCATTAGGCTTCTATAATTAATTTAAAAAGTTATCACCTTCGTTGCTTTCTTCCAAATTCTGAATTTGCTTTTGAAGATTTTAATGGTTAATTTCATTCTAAATGTCATCAAAGTTATCATTTAAATTTAAAATTTATTACTAATGATGAGTTTAGGGATATTTTAAACTAAAATCTTAATTAGCAAGCAAAAAATCAGGTGATAAAGGAGCTTTTTTAACAGAATTTGAGGCCTAAGGAGAAATATTTACAGACCATTCTTAGAAAGCATTTGTTATATCATCATCTTCAGTATCTTCTACCTCCGTTACTACAGTTGGCAATTTATTGTTTTAAACAGAGCTACTTTAAACTAATGAGATATGATTTGATGGTTCTGGAGTCTATTTAGAATTGGGTATTATATCTTAAAACTACTTTTCAAATTAAATTGTTTCATCTCTTTGATCACAACTGTTATTGTTAACGTCCCCTCCAATTTAGCTAAATGGCTGAGATATTTTCTTTTTGCTCTACTAGATGAAAGATTATTGATTATCTGCAGATGATGATGAAGATGAGCTTTCATTGTAAAAGTGAAGGAGCTTTTAAGAATAAACAGGAGTCTAAAAGTGTGAATAAGTTGACGATTCTTACTTTAAAACAGGGCCAAGCGAATTAAATAAGTTTTAATTTTAAATTTAACTTAGCTTTTGATTTTATGGATAATTGTTTGTTGATGATAATGAAGAACCCGAGGAGGAGCAAGCTTAGCTGTGTTAATGTAAATTAGATGAAATTGTACGGCGATGACCGACAGGTTCCATTAATTTCTGATTTAACTCTTCCTTTGTTGGTCCATACAACATCTAAGCGCGTGTTGTTGAAGTAGTTGAGGCTTACTTATTTTCTTTTATTTTTTTATCATTAATAACCCTACTGTTAGGTCCACTGTCCTTGTCGTGAGAATCGTTTGAAGACATATTACTATTATTTTTAGAGCTTTTTGAACTATTATTTTAAGATTATTGTCTCACAAAAAATTTTAACTACGAAACATCAAACATCTTCTAACGTATAACTTTTTTCTTGTCTGCTGTGTTGCTGCTGCTTCTTGTATACTAATCTGTCGAAACATTTGCAACGTTAACAAAGAAATTATTGTTAATAATATTTTTACTATTAACATCACTATTATTATTGCTGCTATTGCTATTGCTGTTGTTGTTATTTAGGTTTTAATTCTAGGATGTAGTATTTGCATTCATTAGATTGTTGTTATTTCCATTCACAAACAATCCTGTAGTGCTTTCGCCAACAACTTTTTTAGTTGATGACTTTGAAAACGATGAAGATGATGCACTTTCTTCGAAATCTTACTCCCTGGATTAGCTGTGACTCCTACGGTTTAGTGCATAATTAAATTAATTCCTATGATATCTATGATACTAATTCAATTACTAGTCTGGCTATAAAAATTACTGTTATGAAGAAGAAGACATACTTGCATTTTCAGCTTAAAAGTTTTATTGCTTTAATTTATTTAAATTTTGTTCTTGACCTTCCATGGAATTTTAATCAAATAAAATAGCTGATTGAGCCATTATGCATAATCCTTAATTCTTGCTTTAATCATCAAAAGCATTTTAAATCCCTGAATCGCTACTAGCAGATAGCTTTTTTTGTAAATCTTAATTTTATTAATCATTTCTTGAACAATTAGAAGAGTGATTTTTGCTTTCAAATACATGATTGCTAATATGAATATCTTATGATTGATTGTTGGAATTGCTACTAATGCTTTAGCTATTGCAAACAACTTTTCCATTTTATGGTAAGCTATCATTAGCACAGTTCATATTATTAGTAATATTTCCTACAATTTAAGAATTGTTTGAACTGCTTCTACTGCTTTTGATATTATTGAATTGGCTTTCCTAGTTTTAAGATACTTCATTCAGTATTTTTTTGTCTGTTATTTGTTATTGATAATTGTTATCATCTATTTCCTATATTCCTATGCTGCTCACATTTTAATCAGTTTAATCATCCATTAATTTTTAATTTTCAGAGCTATTTTTTTACACAATCAATTTGTAATTTCCGCTTTCTCTTTCGCAAAATTTTTAAGTTTGCTAGGATTATGTGAATTGAAGTTATTATTTTTGCAAAGAAGAAGACGCGTCAGCTTTACTATTAGGACTTCCATCCATCTTTAATTGTCCTTTTCAAACTTAGTTATTTAAATTTGTTTTGATTACAACTTAAGCCTACTTTACTTAAATAAGTATGTCTTCTTATTTCAAATTAAGTTTATGTTATATTCTTAGATTCACTGTTTTATTTGCTTTATTTCTTTTCCTTCTTCTTTTCCTTTATTTATTAAATTTTTCAGCTTAAATCTTTATTTTTCTTTGCTTAATTATTATTCTTTTGTTTTTCTTCTTTTTCTCAAATTTAGTTTTATAAATAAAAAAAATAATAATTTTTTTATCACATTAATTATAAAATCAATTGCCAATATATCAATCAATCAAACGATTGCATGAAAGAATAAATCAATGAAATAAAGAAAGTTTTAATGAATGAATGCTCCTACTCTATACCTACTCTCAATATACATTAAAAATTCCCTATATTGTTTTAATTACTATTTTTATGGATAATCTTAATCCATCTAGCTCTCATTAATCAATCGTTTATTTGTTTAGTTAATTAAAATATCAGATTGTTTATATAATTTTTTTTTATGGCCTCTCAAAAGTTATACTACTAGTTTCTTATAAGATTATAATGCAACAAAATTTTGTATTTAAATTTTGATGAAATTGATGCAAATCAATTTGCTAAAAATAAATAAATTTTGAAAATAAATTCACAATTAAACTATTGGAAAATGTTTTCTAGATAATTTTTGAAACTTATTTTTTTTCCTAATTATAATATTTTAAAATATAAATAAATAGTTTATATAAAATACTAGAATTTTTACATTAGCTATTAGTTTAATTTCAAATGTTTGTTTCAAAAAATAAATGAATAAAAATATCATGTTTGCTTCTATGGTATAAAATTAAAATTGAAAGAGTTCACAAGTATTTATTTCTTAGTTTATTATTTAGTTTTAATTGATTAATTTATTATTAAATTGTTTTATAAATTTTTTATGATATTAGGATGTCTACTAATACCATATTTATTAATAATATTAGCCAAATTTAATCCGTTTGAAGTTTTACCTAATTAACAAACCTCTGAGAAAAAATTTCAAAGACAAAAAGATTTATTAATTTATTTAATTATTCTTTTAATATTAAGGATAATTTTGCTGACAAAGATACACATTATTTTCACTAAATATAGTAGAACATTTTTAAGTCAAATTTTAGTATTAAAAAAAATATAGAAATTAAAGTTTAGAATTTTTAAATAAGCGTTTAAAAAATTTTACAAATTTAATAGAGTTTACACAAGCAACGATATAAAAAATGGCAGATAAAGAACCCATGATGCAAGCTTTCGAGTGGAAAGAAAATCCTCTATATAAAGATTAAGCATAATATTTTACTTTTGAACAATATTATGATATTCCTACAATAATTTAAGAAATTAAAGATAAAAACTACAAAGAGTATAAATAAAAAAATGAAAATTGATAACTTCAAATTGATTAAAATACTTTATTATTATAAAAAGCATAATACTGCAATTTCCAGTTGAAAATCTTTCAGATGCTATTAAGGTTTAATCAGCAATAAATAAAAATTTACCTGCTACAAATATCTACATAATCTCAGATCAGTAATAATATAATATTCATTAATAAAAAGCAATAAATTAAAAAAATTTTAATAACACAAATAAAGCTTGAAAAATAGTTGCTGCGTTGATATTGTTGGAAGTAACCACATAAATTATGACATTATTTTCCACTTTGGTGTTGCATGTCTTTCAGAATCAGAAGAACAGTAATAGAAAATAAAATATATATTCCCTAGAGTAAATATGGATTTAGTAGGATTTACAGAATAAGCCTAATTATTAACTAAATCAGATGATGGAAAGGCTTAGAATTATATTGTAACACAAAAAAAATATTTTAATTTATTTAAATATTTATTTATTTTATAGATATTAATAGATTAATACTAATACTATCTTAGTTAAGAGATATTTTAACAATTTAAAGATTAAGAAAATGTTACTTTAGCTCTTATTTAGCTTGATAAAACTCAAAAAATCAATCACTTATTTTATGGATATTATCTTAACAAACCTCTAGATAAATCTAAAAAATACTAACTGATATTTACAGGTCACGAAGATTCAGATCTTTTAGAAAAAATCTTCTTTGCTAAAGACAAATTTAATATAGAAAAGGTTTATGTTTATAATAATTAAATCAAAGAAAGTCCTCCTGTTTCTAATAAAAGTCTTATCAAACGCTTATCAATGATTGAGTAAGCAAGAGATATAAAGTGCTTTGGCATTCTAATTTAAAACCCTAATACCCAGTTTTGCAGGGCTGTTACTGAAAGAGTTAAATAAGTTATCTAATATGCTAATAAAAAATTTTACACATTTTATATGAGTAATATTTTTTTTTACATTTATCATTTAATATTTATAAAATAATGATTTTTAGGTAATTTAAATGAGGCTAAGCTTAACAATTTCCCAGAAGTGGAAGCTTTTGTTATTGTTTCATGCTATAGAAACTCTTTGTTTGACCTTAAAAAATACTATAAATTAATTATTACTCCTTTTGAACTTGAAATGGCTTTGAGAAACTAATCATTTAGTAATTATTTCTTAATAGATGGGTTAAATTAAGAAATAGAAGCTTTAAATTTAGAGGATATAGAAAAAGAACCAGAAGACACTGAGTAAGAAAAGAAAAAGCAAGCTAACAATTCTTAAGCATTAGTTGCTATGTAAATAAATTTTTACATAAATATAAAATTGATTTAAAAATATATTACTAAAGTTCTGAGGAAAATAAGGTTGCAATTATGGGAATCTTTTAAACATTAGATCATTTTACTGGAAGAAACTTCTAAGGCTTGGATATCAATTAAAGTAAAATTAAAAATAATATTATTTAATTTTATTAAAATTTTAATTATTAAAAGACGTTGATGTTAAATTAGCTGTGTAAGGTCTCAGTGGAATAGCTAGCTCGTATGCCTCAGACAGAGATCAAAATAAATAATGATTAAATTTTTGGGATAGAAAAAATAAAGATTTTTGCTTATTAAAAAAATAAAATAAATTTTAATTAGTAAAGTATTTTCATGTTTTTATGTTTTTATAAATTATTATAAATTAATCTTGTTTATATATTTTACAAATTAGTTTATATTTTTTACTGGCTGGTTTGATAAAATGCTTTATATAATTAAAAAGAGTTTTATTAATTAATAAATTATGCTTCAAAAATTTGTTTAAAAATTGAAATTTTGATTATTTATTTTAATGTAGCGCAAAAAAAATTTTACACCCACAAATAAATAAAACAAGTATTAAAATTTAGATGAGGATGATGAAGATCAGTTAAATAATATATTTAACTTGTTTGACATTGATGGCTAAGGGAAAATAGATCCATAGTAATTGTTAGGTAATAAGAATTAATTAATTTTCTTTTGTATGGTTAAATCTAAACATTAATTATTAATATTTCTATGTAGACATTTTGAATTAAGGTGAGTATTCTAAAAAGAATCCCATTTTAGTTGATATATTTCAAGAGCTAATTGAAAAATAGTAAAAATTAAATAATGAAGCGATAACTGTAGATATTTTCAAGTAAGCTATTAGCTAAAAATTATAGGAAAAAAACACTAAAGCTGGTGCAGAAAAAATATTCTAACTATTCTAACCTGATAATAGAAATACCATATCTATAGAAACTTTAAAAAAAATAGTTGATGAAATAGATGAAAATATAACACAAGATGAATTAAAGGATTTTATATATAATATCTCTTAAGAAGGCAATAGCAATTATATTCATTTGGATGATTTTAGAAATGCGATGATGAAAAGTAACCAATGAATACAATTAGAGAAAAAGAAACAAAATAACAAATATCTAAACACAGTTTTACTTAAAAAATTATAAGATAAATTCAAATAATTTAAAACATAAATAACCATATAAATCTATTTCTGTAAATTACAGCTTTTATTTTATTAAATATGAAAATTCATTTTAAAATATTCTTTCAATAAAAAATAAAAAGAATCGAATTCTTATTAAACATTTTAAATTAATTAACTAAAAATAATTTGCTTTTTATTTAAGTTTTGAATTATGTGAGTTTACTTGTAGTTTTAGTCTTGCAAATTAATATAAATCAAAATTTTAAAAAATGAAAAAATATTTTATGAAAAAATAAAAATAAATTAAAAAAGCTTTAAAAATATTTTTAATCTTTTAATAAATAAAATTAAATTAATATAATTTAAGAAAAAATTATCAAATATTTTAAATAAAATTAAGTTAATAAATTATTAAATTAAAACAAACACATTTAAATATTTTTAAATTAAAAACTCCAAATAAATAATTAAAAATTTCATTGAACTTACCAACAGAAATAAACAATTTTTCATTTTCATAAAAATTAATTTGTTTCATTATTAATTTTGTAATTTTCAAGTTTAACTTGTATTTTCTGAAATAAAATGTATAAAAATGACAGAATAATTTGAAAATATTAAAATATACATATTAGGTATTTCAAATGAAATTAATTCTAATTGAGATTGCATCTTTAATGAATTTATTTTGAAGCTATGCTTTTATTTAATTACTTTTTAAGTTTAATTTGTAAAATTATTCATTTGATCTGTATCCCTACAGATGATAAGCACGACTTTAACTGCTTGATATCTTTTTCATTGAGTCTCTTTAATGCATTTTGTAATGAATTATTTTTATTTTAAACTAATCTTAGTGATTCTCTCATCACATCAAATATATCTTCTTTAAAAGATTTCATTTCTACATTTTCCATTTTAATCTCTGCTAGCTATTCTTCAATTAGAAATTGTCTTTCTTACAACTTTTATATTTCTGCTTAAAGCTGTTGATTTAACTACGATAGTGAATCTATATTAGATTATTTTGCAGCGAAAGCTTCTTTTAATTTATTAAATTCATCGCTCAAATCCTATTTTTGAATAATACTTATTTTTAAAAAGTTAATAATTAAATTTACATTATAAACAGTTGCTTTCTTTTTCCACTCCTCGTTTTGAGTGATAAACTGCATGTTCTTAGCTCTTAACTCGTTTATATAACTATTCAAAACATCTATATTTTTCTTTAAACTTTCTTTTTCTGACTCAACTAACTATTTGTAAGATTCCAATTTTTGTTTAAAATCTAACCTTAAATTTATTTTTTCTTATCTATATAACTCGAATTATTCCTAACATTACTCTACACTTCCTACGCTAGAGTTTAATGTACTTCTTGATGAAAAAAAATCATCCATTTAAGTTATTTACTATTTTAAATCTTTTAAAGCTCCTATCGCATCAGGTAATTACTGAGCCATTTCTCCTCCTACACCTGACTATTCAACTACCCTTAAATCCTCTATTTCTTTTTTAAGCAACTAAATCTCTAAAACTTTATCGTTCAAATCTAATTTAGTTTTATGCAGAGTGTCTTATAATTCCTAATTTTCCTATTGATTATTATGTGATAATTAACTAAAGGACTTATTCAAATATACTAAATTACTTATTTCAGCTTATCTATTCTTTAATTTAACTTATCTATATGCATTTCGAATTCTTCAGTCTTCCCAAAATCAACTTATCCACCTGACTCTGCTGAATATAATTTTCTTTCTCTTCTCAATTAATCTGCTATGTTCTTATGCTCATCTATTTCTGCTTACAAATCTTTATTAGTTCTTATTTTCAACAAAAAATTATTTCAAAAATAGTTTTCAAAATAAATTAATAAATACTTCTCAAAAAGGGTAATTTAACTTCGAATTAAATCTTAAGACTCGTTTGATTGCTACAGTTTAACTTTAAGCTTTTAAATATCTTCTTAAAATAATTTATAAATTCTTCCAATAACTGCATTAAAAAACTCAAATATTTTTCCAGGAAATTTTTAAAAAAAGATTGTGTATTTGAAATTTCCTTGAGCTTATTAATTGTATTACTATAATAATTTTTAGAGCTCTTCATATTTTTAAATAAGAAAGTTTGGTTATATCTAATCAGAGTTAGCAAAAGTAGGTAAAGACAATCTCTAAATCAAATTTAAAAATATTTTAAGGCTATTATTTTCAGATACCTAGGTATTCAAAGTAGATTTTATTTTATATTCAGAATCCATAATTTCTTATAGATCTTTCCTCAAAACCTGAAGCTATTCTGAATCTAAAAAATTTCTTGATTTGACTTTTAGCATATTAAATATATCATCTACAATTGCTTTATGTGTGCTATTAAATTTTTCTTCATCTATAGGTAGCTTATCTACACTAAAAACTAAATTAACTCTCTTTAAATATTCTGTTCTTGCATCTTCGAATTCCTTTCTAACTTACTAGCTTATAACAGACTCTAAACTGTTCAAGATTGTTGGAATCCCTCCAGTATTTATAGATTATAAGTATTCTTAAACTAATCCTAAAAACATTTTGCCAGAAAGGATCTTGTTTTGGATAGTTTTCGGTCTTAAATTTGCCAAGACCTTTCTTTCAAAGTTTAGTACACCTGATCTAAAAAAAAAAAATGTGTAGTCCTCTTATTTAACCAATATAATTTTTAAGTAAGTTATTTACGTAAATTCAGGTCTTAATGCATTCCAATTTTACAATTCTATACGTGCTAGTTTGCTTTCATCATCCAAAGGCCTAACTAATGTCTCACAATCTCTATATCTAAAGTATTGCTTAAACTTTTCCCTTATCTCGTTTTTCTTTAAAATTTCAGGAGTATTTCCTGGAAGACTACTCAAACATTTTTCTAAATATTCTTTTGGAGTCATTCCTTTTAAGTCAAGAGAAAAATCTCTTAAAATCCAATAAAATAGAGGAAAGAATTCCCCTAATTTCTAATCGCCTTCTGTAGATTTCCTAAGAATTAAATAATGTGAGCTTAAAACAATTTTATATAAGTTATATATTACTATATGCAAATGTTTTCACTAAGCCTAACTACCAATGAAAGATTTTCAATAGCTTACTCATCTATATGCCCTAGGTTATTGTAAATGAACATGCTGGCTAAAAGCACAGATATAGAAAATATTTTCATGTCAATAGTTTAATCTCTCTCTATTCAATATTAAAATAGTAATTTAACTCTAAAAATATTTTAGCATTTTAATTTATACAAACAGAATTTAATCCTTCAGTATCTAAAATAATCATATCAGTTGTATCATTTAGCTTAACAGGTTTACTCCATATCCAAATTCCTTTAGTACATGGATTAGTTGTGGGTCCAATAGCAAACCCATCCATTCTAGACAATAGTTTAAATTATAATTAATAAGTATTTACTTATTTATCATTACAAAAAAAGAAGCAAAAATAACTAATTACTATTTTAAAAATCTATTTGCTAGGAATGATTTTCCTGTTCTTTGCGGACCTGCTATAACTAGAACAGCTACCTATATTTGTAAATTAATAACTAGAATTTTGATGTATCAATTAATTTATTAAATCAATACATTTCTTTCTCCTATTTGTTACAATAGCTACTAAGCTTCGCTTGTTAAATTAAATAAATATGTTGGATTATTATTTTAGTCTTTTCCTTCTTATATATCAATAAAAAGTATTGGCTTTCCCTAAACTTAGGACATGTGCACGTAATAAGATTTTGTAAATCTATTAGAAATATTTATTAATTTTTGATTTATCTATTTATTGGTTGATTGATTTATTAAAATTCTAAGCAAAGAAATGTATTTATTTGCTTTATTTTAAAACACTTAGAAAGTTTTATTGCAAATGTAGAAAATTTTGAAAAGGAAAATTTCAATAAAATATAGATTTCTTTAATTACTTGGTTCAATTCAGTAGATCATCTAATGAATCAAATCCAAAAACATAATTTAGAACTTCTACTTTTACAATAAATTAGATTACAAATAATTTAAGATGAACCCAGTATTTAACAGTAAAAGAATAAGCTTGTGATTGCTAGTTGAATACTTAAATTTTATACATAAAACTCTTTAATAATTTAAAAGTGGTTGAAGACTTTGATACAATTAATTTTTTTTTTTTTTGATTAATTTTTAAAATATTTTTGCAATATTTAAATTCTTATTATAATTAATAGTTTGTTTGTTAAATAAAATCAAAACTTAAACTCTATCCCTGCTTTCGTAAAGCAATCCTTCACTTGATTTATATCTTCGTCATTCAATTTACTAAGTGAATGCTTAATCATACTGTTTCTGTTCAGTGCATATTTCAGAGACTCTCTTAAGATGTATGGAAAGGTCTCTTTGAATGATATTAGCTAGCAATTATAAGATTTGATATATGCTAACTAATTTTCTAGCTCAATAATTATGCCAGCTTTCTTCTCTATTTACTTAGAAAACTCATTTAAGACTTATGTGTTTGTTTCTAAATTAAATTGCTTTGCTGCAAGCTACTCTCTTAGTCTTTCGTTTTCTTAAATTAAGTTCTTTATTTTTTAAGAAAATCGATGAAGTTTCAAGAAAAGAAATTAAAAATAATAAATTTACATTCACTTAGGTAGATTTTGTTTTCAGCTCTTAATTTTAGTTAATTAGCTCCATGTTTTTGGCTCTTATTTCGTCTATGTATTTCACTTAAACTTCAATTTTTCTCTAAAGCTCTTATTTTTCATTTTCATAAACTTACTTTTACTGTTCTAGCTTTTATTTATTTTTCTTTTTAAGACTTTCCTACTATTTTCTTATCTGCTCTAAATCTTAGAACTACTATTCCTAGCTTCCGATACTTAAATTGAAAGAACTTCTTCTTGAAGAAAAAAAGTCATCCATATACTAAACTTGTGTCTTAAGATCTCTTATAGAATTAATTAAATCAGGAATATCATCCTATTCTATTCCATTTCCTTATTATGATCCCATTCTCTTTAGTTCTTCTATCTCCTTTCTGAGACCCTGATTTTCTATTTTTTTTTAACTCAAAGCTAATTTAAATTAATGGTTTTATTCTTCCAATTCCTAGCATTTCTATTTTGATTTAAAAGTTAATTTAAAATGTGCAAGGATACCTAAATATTTATTTACTTCATTCAGCTTTTATATCTTTGCTTTCTTTTTTTGGATTGACATTTCCAGCTCTTCTATCTTTCCAAATTAGCTCTTATCACTATTTTCTTAGCTTTTTTTAAGTTTATTGTTTTCTCTCTTTAAGTTATCAATTTGCTTTTGTGCCTCATTAACATCTCTTTATAGATCTAAAATTGTTCTATTAATTATTAATTGATAAATAGGTCAAAATAACACATGATAATTTGTTTACTTATCTTATAGCTATACTTAGTTTTTTATTAACTCCTTTGTTTCATTTGTTTCCTACAGCTAAACTTTAACTTTGATAATGTCTGCATTAAACAAGTCATAAAACCTTTGAAAAGCGATATCAAAGTATTCAAATATTTTTTATGGGAATTAATTAAAGAAGAGCTAATACTTAAAACTCCCACTTGTTTATGAGTTATACTATGATAATATTTACTGCATATCATCAAATTTTTCAGCAACAAATTTACGTATGATTTAATCAGAGTTATTATAATTTGAGTGTTATAACTTTTAAAATAGATCTAAAAATATTTTTTTGCATTTGCTTTGAGCAATTTCCTAATTTGTCGCCTTTCTAATATTAAATTCACTCTCCATAATTTACTACAAATCATTTCTGAGTGTTATTAACTAATCAGCATCTACAAAATTTTTAGATTTTGTTTACAATTATTAAAATACGTTATTAGTGATTTTATTATGAGTCTCCAAAAACTTTTCATCATCTAGAGGCAGTTTATCTACTGAAAACTCTTAATTAACTTATTTCATATACTCTCCTCTAGCTTCTTCATAAACTTTTCTTATTTAGCTGCTAATAACAGATTCTAAACTATTCAAGATAGTGGGAATACCTCCTGAATTTATTGCTTGCAAATACTCAATTACTAATCCCATAAACATTTTCCCATTTAGTACTTTATTCTGTATAGTCTTTGGCTTTATATTCATCAAAACTTTTTTTTCAAAATTGTTGACTCCTTCTCTTTTTTAAATAAGATATAAATAGTATCACTTTGTCTATAGAATTTTGATAAAAGAATTAATGATTATTACATAAAAGCAGGGCGCAATGTGTTCCAATCTTACTAATCTATCCTAGCCAGCTTTGACTCATCTTCTAAGGGTCTAACTAGTGTTTCACAATCCCTAACTCTAAAAAACTATCTAAACTTATCTAAGATTAAGTTCTTTTTGATAGATTCTTAAGAAGTTTCAGCCAAAGGTCTAAGACAATTTTCCAAATATTGATTAGGAGTCATTCCCTTTAAATCTAAAGAAAAATCTCTCAAAACCCAAAAAAAGTGAGGGAAATATTCGCCTAATTTTTATTCATTCTCATTTACTTTTCTATTTCAAAAAATATTGGAGATTAAATTGGCCAATTTTTTAAGTTTTTATTTATTTTCTAATGAACAAAAAATCATATTTTTTGTTGATATTTTTATCTAAATTTCATTATTTATTTATTTACTCTTATAAATTATAAAACTTGCTGAAAAATTTTAAAGTATTTACTAAATGCAAATGTTTTCACTTAATCTAGCCACTAAAGATAGACTTTCTATGGCTTATTCATCTATATGACCTAAGTTATTGTAAATAAACATGCTAGCTAACAGCACTGAAATAGAAAAAATTTTCATATCAATTGTTTGATCTCTTTCTAGATATTTTATTTTAACTATGTTTAATGAAATGCAATTTGAATGTTTGTTTACATATAGAGTTTAGACCTTCAGTATCTAATATTATAAGATCTGTAGTTTCGTTTAATTTTACAGGTTTGTTCCATATCCAAATTCCTTTAGTACAAGGATTTGTGCTGGGTCCTATTTCGAAACCATCCATTCTAATTTAATTCAATTTGCAAAAAGCTATTTCAAACTATGAATTTTTATAACTATTTAATTTACTATTTTAAAAACCTATTTGCTAAAAAGGACTTCCCTGTTCTATATGGACCTGCAATGACTAAAACTGCTATCTAAATTACATATTTTAATAGATTAAATTAATACATTTTTGTATTTAATGTTTTTGGAATCAAGATGTGATTTTAATAAGTAGTACATTTCTATCTTAAATGGATGATAATAATTACATAGCCTCTTAAGTCATATTAAACTGCTAGTGCTTAACATTATCATTATCTACTACTTCATCTATCTTTATAAATAAAACTGGTTTGCCACTTTCTGTCATTTATTTATGATAATTTAATTAATCAAAAATATTAGTTAGTACTTTTAATAAAATTTTATATCAAAAAAGGGTATTTTTGAAAAGAGTAATTTATCAGATTTTCTTTTTTTGAAATTGCTTTTATTTTAAGAACAAAACAAATCTCTTCTTATACCAAATTATAAAAAAACATTAATATTCATTAAGGATAAACAATATTAGTTATTTAATTCAATAAACTTATAAAATATATTAAAATAATCAAATAAAATTATTACTTGCATTGATGAGCAATAGTATCTAAATAAATATTCTAATTTATTCTTTTCACACAAAAAGAAACAATTTTAATTTAATATTTTTTGAGTAAATTTCCCCTTGTCTGTAAATATTGATAATACTTCTTTAAATAAAATAATTAATATTTATATTTTATCAAGCATTTAAAAATTATTAAATACAATATTATTTTATTTATTCTCCTATTCAAAAATTTTTTACTTTCATTTTAATAATTGCTTTAAAGCTTTAAATGTAAAAATATATATATGTTCAAATTTGAAAATAATACCCGAATTATTCTAATTAAATAAAGCTTACCTAAAAATTTCTATTTAAATAAAAATTAGTATTAAAAATATTTTAAATTAATTATAAAAAATAAAGAATTTTATAAATTTATAAATTTACTAATTACTATTAAAATGAACAAATAACTTTTATTAACTATTATAATAAGAGTAATAAATAAGGATTAAATACTATTTAAAATAATTATTTATAAATAACTATTTTATGGTAATTATGATTAAAATATTTTTTTTAAATTATTATTTAGCTAAACTATTAATTAGACTTTATTGATTTAATTATTTTTATAAATAATTTTGGTTACCTCTCTATCATAATCTTTTTAGTTTATGTAGATTGATATTTTAAACAAATGATTGATCTTTTACAAATAAAATCTATCAAATATAGAGATTTGGAAATCTTTTACAATGTTTTTTAGAAGTAATAAGTAATTAGATTTAATTGAATTTCCTACAAAAATAGCAATCGTTAATGAATTTCTTCTCCTCAAATGTATTTTATTTCATAATTTGATTATAATCAATATTTTAGTTTCTATGATTGGATAATTCATAATATTTGTTTTTGTAATTTATTTGCATATCAATACATTTTTAAAACACTTAGCTTGATATTTAAAAAAAATATTTTTAATCAAATATCACTCTATAAAATTATTTTGTTTTTAGATCATTTATTATCTTGAAATATGAATTATCTATTATATAAAATAATTGGAACAATTATTTAATAACCAGCTAGATTTCATATTATTCTATTCATAATGAGATAGGTAAGTGAGGCTTTTTAAAAATCAATAAAACATTATAAGAATAATAAAGATCAAGCAAAGACTTGACTATTGTTTTCACATACTTTTTAATAAATACCTATTTGAGATTCCCCTCTAATATTAACTAACTCTCAATATTTTTTTTTGGCTAAGCTGGGAGAAAAAATTTAAATATTACACATCATTTAAAACTAATTTAAGATATGTAAAAAAGTAAATATTCGATTGTAAAATATAAACTCTTCAGGAAATAGAAAGGAAAAAGTGGTCTTTTTAGGTATGGGAGGTTTTTTAAAAAGCAGTAAAGCATTATAGAATAAAAATCAAGTAAAGTTTTTTTATTGTTTTTAGATATTCTTTAATAATGGCTATTTGAGATTTTTATCTAATATTAACTAACTCTCAATTTTTTTTTTTTTTGAGCCAAGTTGGGAGGAAAATTTAAATATTGATATCTTTTAAAACTAATTTAAGATGAGTAAAAAAGTAAATATTCGATTGTAAAATATAAACTCTTAAGGAACTAGAAAGGAAAAAGTTGTCTTTGGCTATATAATAATTCATTCAAAGAATTGTTAATCTTTTTATGGTAAATAATCAAAAAAGAAACATTACACATATTTAAATTTTATTGAAGTGAAAAGATAATAAAAAACAGAGAGAGCAAGGTTTCAAGAATTTAGATTTGATGCTAATAAATTAAAATGATTCAATAAACCAATATAAATGTTTTACTTTAATAATATATAATTAACTAATTGATTTTATTTATTTTTTTAAATTATTATATATAATACTTATTTTTCAAGGTTTCTTTGTGTAGAAACCTATGGTTTATAACTACTTTTCATCTACGCAACATTATTTTAAGAATTCTATACATTAGAGGTGCGAATTTAATTACTTGAGCTTGGTGCTATTAATCCAGTCTAAGATATCAAATGTAATGTAATATTCAAAAATTTTAGAATATTTTTTACTTTGTAATAACCTTACTAAGTACTAATTATTGTATTTAAACTATTTTTTATATTTTACAATGTTTTTCATAATTTATTTATATGCCATGTTTGGTATTAACTCAAGTATGATATCTTAATTTTTTTCTTGCAAAAGAAAGTTGAAAAAGGACTTGATTATATTCTTTAAAATATTAGGATTAATCTTCTAATGAATTAGATTTTCTTCTTAGCTTGTTAAAGATGATTGGTTTGTTTGGGTTTCATCGTTTATTTGGTATTATATTTCATTTTACTCATACTAATCTTAATTATCTTATCTTTATGAGTTTAAGTTATTTGAGAATTCTTCGTTTATTGAGTTTTCCAATATTTAATCTAAACTAGAAATATTTTTAAAATAATATTCGTTTTTTTTTTTTAAAGTTATGAAAAAGTAAAATTTACTTGTTTTGATTTTTTACTCTTTCTGTCTCCATAATACTATCATAGATGAAATACATGATATTATTGCTATTTTGTTGATTTTAGTGAATAAATTATTTGCTTTTTATCAAACAAACTTTATTTAAGTTCTACCTATATTATAAAAAATTATAAATTAAATTATTTTATGATTTAGGTTTGCTTGTTTTTTGCAAATAAAATAGTATTCTTTATTGTATTTACTAAAAATCCAGCATGAAAATACCAATATATGATGAGTTTATAGCAAAGTTGGAGATTTTATATTTTTTACTATTTATTTTAATTAATTAATTATTATTATTATAAATTATTAAATCTCACGTCATTATAAAAAAATTTTTTATTATGTTTTCAATTTTAGATAAATTTAATGCTTAGTGGTCACTAATTGATTTCTTTAAACTCTCTTTATTTAGAAATAATTACTCACCAAAAAAGCGCTTGTTATTTTTATTTTCTTCTCCTAATTTATTTTGTGAGCAAGGTTTCTCAAAAAAATACCCTCACTCTCTTTTTAAAGATGCTAAAGAAAATAAATTGGAATTCCAATTTCATGTTTGAAAATTATTTTTATAAAATCTATTTATTTAGAAATAATTACTCACCAAAAAAGCACTTATTATTTTTATTTTCTTCTCCTAATTTATTTTGTGAGCAAGGTTTCTCAAAAAAATACATTCATTCTCTTTTTAAAGAAGCTAAAGAAAATAAATTGCAATTCCAATTTCATGTTTGAAAATTAATTTTATTGTCAGTCCTTAATTAGAATAACTAAATTTAACAAATAAACATGCTAAAATATTTTTATTTTTTTATCGATAAAATTATGTTAAAAAACTAAATAAAAAAATTAGTGAAATTTTTATTTCAATTTATTTTATTTAATTAATTAAGTAAAATTTAAAGATCTTTATAAAATAATTTTTTAATTGAAAATTTTTAAAATAAGCATATTTCGCTCTCATGAAGTTTGAATTCAAATTTGTTAAGAAATCAACAATATCTGATTTTGTTTTCAAAATCAAATTTTTAATTTAGAAAAAACTTGAAGTAATTATTAGCTATTTTTACTTTCTAATATTTATCTAATATAAATATTAAGAATATTTGGACAATATTTATTATAATAATTAGCTAAAAAGGATTTATTTGATTAAAAATTATAGGTAGATAGATTGTGAAAAATGATGCTTAAAGAAAAAGTGTAAAAAAATTTAAGTTAGTTAAGCGAGATATTTAGCGAACTAGAAAAAGTCTCAATAAATATGAAAACCTATGTGGTTATTCTTGAGGATCTTTACAACTTGCTAGAAGAATCAACCTATAAGGGAGATCCAAATGATATTGAAAGGCGCATTGACTCAGAAGAAATAGAAGATGAAAATATTTAAGTGGAGGATTATTTAAGCTCCTCACTCAAATATTAAATCGAAAAAGATATAGACACCTGCTTTGAAGCTTGTGAACACATATATAAAAAATAAACATCAAGTATTCTAAAGAAAACATGGCAATACATAAAAATATTAATATTTGATGACCCTGAAGAAGTTCTAAAAAATGAGAATTTCTCCCTACTCTAAAAAGTTCTCAGAGTAAGACTAGAATTAAAAGAAACAAATTTTGCTGTTATGTACAAAGAAATAAATGAATTAAGAGCTAACTAACAATACCAGTAAAAATATAAGCGAATGTCAGAAGAATATACCTAATAAAAGCCATAGTAAAAAATGAATACACTCTACAATTTAAAAAACAAGAATAATTAAAGTGGTGGTGATATTTTAGATCAAAAAAGTACCGAAAACCAATTATCCTTTGAAACTCCCCTTCCTCCCGATGCTAATAATAAATTTAAGAATTTAGGTCAATACTTAAAACCAAATAATAACTCTACTTCACAAAACTTCTTTACCTAATGTAAAAATATAATATTTTCCCTTAATTAATTACTCTATTTATTTGATTTTGATAGAATTTATAATTAACTTCTTTACCTAATCCAAACATAAAAATATAATATTTTCCCATAATTTCATTAAATTTTGATATTTTTTATAATTTACATTTACTAATTAATAAATATTCTAAAATCAAGAAAAAAAAGAAGAACAAAGTTCCAATAGTTAATCAAAACCAGAGAAGGATTAGATAAACATCATCAAATATAAATTAGATCCATAAACTCACCAATCATTAGATTGCTAAGATAATAATTTATAAGAAGTCTCTATTTGCAAAATTATTAACTTAAATGAAGGTATGAGCCTAGATAACTAATATTCATATAAAGATTTTTATTAGTTTAAGAGAGCTTAGTATATTGAATTACTATAATCTAGACCATCAGATTTAGGAAGAATTTCTAGAAATCATGCAAGTCTAAGAGTAAAACTTAACAACGATAACAACTAAATTGAATTCTACTTAGTTAACCTTAGCCCAAACGGTACCTGCATATAAAAATCTGGTACCCAGGAATGGATTAAATTGAGAGAGTTAGGACAAGAATTTCAAATTTTTGATGGTGATCAAATAGGACTTTTATTTGACAGCAAAGATCCAGATATCTAACTTATAGGGTACTCATTCAAATTAATTTAATGATTCTAATAAATTAATTAAAAATCAATATTTATCTAAATTTAGAAAATAATTAGATTTAATTATGTTATTTTATTTTCATGAAATTTATCAGATCAGTTAAATTTTTTCATTTGTGATTGTTAAACAGCAACCTTTATATTTTATGGTATCATTTTATGTTCTAGATTTATATTTATTAGTTATTAAGTACCATTTGCTAAAAAAAATTATTATGAATCTTAGCTATTTAATTTTTCTTTATTTATTATGATGAATGTATGAATTGTACATCTATAAATATTTTTTAATTTTATTTAAAAAAAATAAATTGTTAAATATTTGAAATATTTTTAAATAAATTGACTAGAAAGAAAAATATATTCATTTTTATTTCCTTGATTTTAAAATTTAAGTAATACAAAGTTTTAAAATTAACATAAAATTAGATTTAAAAATTTATATTTGTTATGTGAAATTAAAAATTAAAAGGGAATATTTCAAAGTAATTATTATTTTTAATAAATCATACCTTTTTTTAGTGATTAACAACATTTTAAGTTTTTATATAAGATATGATAAAGTTTGATAGTTTTAATTTAATACAACCTAAATTATAATATAACCCGTTAGTAATTAATTAATAACTCCAAAGCTAAAGTAAAACAGTTTTATTTATAAAAATATATATTATTGCTATTATTCATTTTTGAAACATAATAAATTTATTTTTAAAATGCTACTAAATCTGCTGAAGTAAACTAAACTTAAATTACAATTCAAATTACTATAATAATAATAATAATAATAATAATGATAAAAATAGATGCAAGTGTGTGTAAAAAATATAGGTTTTTATATTAAAATATTAATCTCTAATAAAGTTATAATTAATAATATTTATTTAATTTACTAGGGTTATTAATATTCCTTAATTGGAACAATTTATTTTAAATTTTAAATTATAGCAACACTTCTAAAATATTTTGTTAATATTTATTTATATATTTAGATTTAGTTTCAGAGTAAATTGGTATGTATGTATGTAATTATGGTAAGCATAATTATTAGTGAGCAAAGAAGGGGATGGTTTGATTGGTGTGGTTCATTGATAGATTTAATTATCATTTTTATTATTTATATTTTTGTTGATATTATTATAGTTATGTATATTGTGGCCTATAATACTGCTTTTCTTTTACCTATTGCCACCAAGGTCGTTTGGATTACCGTTGTCCATTTAGTCTCCATAATAATGATTATTATTGTTCAAACTGTAACCAAAATCAATAGAATCTTTTGGCATTGCTGGTCCATTGAATGGAGAATAAACAAACGAATATAATTATTATCCTGCAAAATTACTCATAATCGAATTTCTTCTTGTTTGTTCATAGTATAAATCGCTTTCTTTTCTATTTTTGTCATCTTTTTTAGGACTATTCGAAAACGAATACTACTCCTCTTCTTTTTCTTTTATTTTATAAGTTATCTTTATCTTTAAATAGCTTAAAAAAATAAAAATTACTTTCATATATAGTATTGTGTCCATCATTTCCATCGTACCCTTATTCCATGCTGTAAAGCTTATTTCTATGGATTTACTATCTTCTTTAACCTGTTAAGTCCATAGAAGTATTTTTTATATTAGCACCACCTAATATCGAATTAGGAATGTCCGAGTTTTTATTATTTGATGATCCTGATTTATTGACCCCGTTTTAACCATTAGCTGAGTTTTCATTAATACTTTCATCTTATTTACAATTAAAACTGCTGTTTCTGCTACGAATAAATTAACTTTTTTAACAAATAAGCATTAAAATAAAATCATATGCTTTTTATGTAAATATTTACTTATTAAATTAGTTGTTAAAGCTTGTTGTGATACTATTTTTATGGTTATTTAAATTGTTTGCACTTTTAGTGAAACTTGCTGAAGATTTTAAATCATCATTTTCATTTTTTATGTTGCCCTGAGATAGCAGTGAAGCCTTTTTAGTTGCTGTCTCAAATATAGAATGAGATCCTACTCCATGCTCTATTTTTTCACTTGTTTATCCTTGGTTATTCTGATATAAAGAAATACCAGAAATTTCATGCAAAACATTAAATTTAGCAAACTTTTAATTCTCTACCCACCACAACTAAGCACTAGGTTTAAAAGCAGGAAATCTCATTTAAAATCTATTTTTATGAATTACTTATTAAAGTTATTAGTGCTTTTCAATAATTTTACTAATACTCAGTTAGATTCTAATAATTCTATGATTCGATGCATGCCTTCCTCTATAAAACTATACAATCTTATGGATCTAACAACAGGAGTTTTGTATATAATTTTAAGGCATCCTAATACTTTTTAGCAACTTCATAAATAAGTGCCATATTAAATAAATTTTCTATTTTTGCTGTGTCCATCTAATAAGCTCTCTAAAAGCTTTAGAAAGCTTCTAAATGCTAATATTAAGTTTGATATATTTATTTACTAAAATTATTTAATTGAATAAATATTACCATATTTAACTTGCTAAATATAACTCCTAAAACAGTAAAGTTATCAGGATTATTAGGTTCTGCTTAAATTGCTTAACTAATTGCCTGCATTGCTTCTTTATGCTTGCCTAGCTATTCTAAGCATCTTGCTTGCATATAATATATCTCTCTATCAGAATTTATGTATAGGGCCTGCATCAAAATATCTTTTGATTCAATCTAAAATTTGATGTTAATTATTGATTTAAATTAATATAATTATTTACTATTTTCCCATTTTAAAAAAAGAGCCAACTAATAGCCTTAAGAGCAGTGAAATTTCCAGGGGTTAAGCAAAGAGATTTATTATAACAACTTGCAGCTTCATCATACTGATTTTTAAATACAAATTATCTTAATTTCTGTTAATTTTTAATTTTTTTACCTCCTAAAAGCATTCTAAACATTATCCTATATTTATTAAAACCAAAGATGCTTTATCTGGATTCTAATTTTGAGGATCAGAGAGGTTCATTAAAAAGTACTTTTTAAAAAATTAACTGTTAATAATTGGCTAAAAGTTATATATAATATTACTTCAATAGCTATTTTATACTACAAATTATACTTATTTATAATACCAAGATATAGGTATATTTAGAACTTCTAAGGAAAATAATAATCGACTTTCAAGCAATGCTTGAAATTCTATTCAGCTTAGGTATAACTTTCAATCTAAAATTTTTAATAAAAAATAAAGTTGTAATAAATTTATATATTTTTTTATCTCAAATGACAATCGAGTTTAAGAGAGAAAAGTTTCTGATTTACCTTGAAAAAACACAGTCCTATATTGTACCAAAGGTAGGCATCATTCTAACATTTTTAATAATAAGTGGTTTATTACATATTAGTTTTATGTTTTAAAATCAATAAAAGAAACATAAACTATTGAAGCAAATGTAGTAATTAAGTAAAAATTCAAATAACATTTTTTCTATATTTATTTTGTTTTTACTTTAAGTTTATCATTTATTTCCATAGCATATCTGAAGAAGAAAATAGCTCTATGATACTCTTCATTAAGCTATAGGCATTTTGCATACAAAACTGCCGCCTTCTCATTTTTCGGCTAAGCTTCAACTATTAATTCGTATATTTTTAAAGCCTTTTATTTTTAACAAATAATATATTGAGTATGTTAGAGGATTATTTTGATTAACAAATGCATAATTTAGCTAATTATATTCACTTTACATTAAATTCAACTAAAACTTCAAAATTTATTTCTTTATTTTACAAATTATCAAATATTTGCCTATTTAATATATTTTATATCCTGTTTATCCCTTTAAACTCTTGCTCATTTTAGAATAAAAATAAAAGCTATATTTTTGATCTAAATAATCTATGATAATTAAGACTTTACAGCCTTATATGATGCTTTTTTAAAATCAGGCCATTATTTTTCAAATGTTCTTTATCATAATCTAATTAAAGTGTTGTAATATTTTGTAGTAATATTAATCAGCTAAAAATTAAAATTTATGAGATTTCTTTAAAAAAAAACAATACATTGTGATATTAATGCACATTAATAAACGTTTTGCCAGCTTCATTGTATTAATCTATTTTAGTTATAACTTAATCTTTATTTTCAGGATTTAGAAGAGCGCTATATTCTAAATTTAATTTATCTTCTAGTGGAGGGAGATTTAGTTAAGTAAAGATTCCTTAATGAGGTGAGTGAAAAGGTAAAGGAGTAAATTATAAAGCGTTTTCTGGCATCATAAACTCATTATGTTGATACTCGTTCGTTTATTCCATCTCTAAACAACTAGCTAGTGAAATGGGGCTTATTATTAATTGGCTATATTTAATTTTAATTTATTATTTATCCTTTCTCTATTTCTTATTTTTAGTTTTCTTTCTTTCTTTTATTATGTATAAATCCCTTAAATTATCAATATTATAACAAATTAATTAAATTATTTGCTTTCATTCTTTTAACATCAGTAGAAACAAAAAGTATCATAAAAAGGCTTTGAACTAGCTATAATAACTATAAATAAATTAATTAAATATTGTTTATGAAATACAATGTAAAAGAAAAAGAAAATTTAGTGATTCTCTTAAAACTTTTTCTAACATTTCTTTACCCCTAAACCTAAGTCTTGTCAATAAATTCAAGTATTAATTAACAACTTATTTCCTTTTTATTCTATGCTTATTTATATAAATTCTCTATCATTTTTTTAATAAAATCCATTTTTTAAATTAAACTAATTTTTATGATAAGCCTAAATCAAAATCGGATATTATAACATAATTTTTTGTTAATAGAAGTGCTCGATTCTTTCTTATATTTATATATATATGGATAAGTAAGTATTTACAAAATTTATTATTAAATTTTAATTTGCTTTTAATTTATTAAATTATTCTTTTTATGAATTTAACATATTACTTAACTTTATTTAATAAAATAAACTTAAACTTATATTATATGTATTTTAGTTTAAAAAATATAAAAAAATAAATATAAATAAAGTTAAATGATTTTATATTTAAAATTTTTTTTTCAATTTATCAATTCTATCTATCTTTATTACTTATTTTTTATCATAAATCTATCTATATTGATTGTTTCTTTCTTTCACCAATATAAAATATAAATTTTAGCTTTAGAATTTATATAAAAATTCTTTTAGTATAATTTATATATATATTTCATATAAAAAATATAGCCTATACTTTATGGCTTAAAAAAGATACATCTTCTATGCTTCATTTTATGTTTATCTAAATATAATTATAAAATAATATGAGTAAATATTTTAATTATTTAAAAAATAAATTAAAGTTAAAAAAATTAAAAATATTTTAATTAAATTATTTAAAAATATCACTATTAAAATTAATAAGGTGTTTTTACTGTGAGTCAAGTGTCAAATTTGAGATTAGTGCAGTTTGCTTATGCAGAACCTAAGGCTAGGACACCTTCATAACTGATATAATTATAACTTTTTAAATATTGAAGAAAATATTAATTAGAAGGAAAAATTAATAAAAAATATGAAATAAGAATAAAGAAATAAGCTAGTAAATAATTTAAACAAAGGTTGAAAATGAAAAATGACTTAAATTAAAAAAACATAAAGGTTGAAAATGAAAAATGAAAATATAAAAATTTGAATAAAATTATAAATATGATCTATCATAATATTTCTTGAAATAAATTTTAACTTGATACCAATATTAATATAAATAAGATTAATTATTATAAATTTAATTTACCTGATTTAGATAACAAGATCAATGTCAGTTTAAAGTAAAGAGTTTAAAAACTTTTTTATGAAAAATATAAAATTAAAGAGTAATTAATTAAATAATAAATTCTTACATCACCTATGCTATTAAAATATTCATTCTATTATATCATTTATTTTTAGAAATTTATTTAGAACTAATTTATTTAAATTTAATAAATTACAAAAATTTTAAATTAATTATCTTTTAATAAGATATAATTTGGATAGAGAGAATAAATAAAATTGATATCAAATATATAAATTATAAGAGATATGTTAACTATATAGAAAGTTTTTTAATAAATTTGCCAAATTTATACATCCTGGACAACAAATATTATCTTTTTTCAATTAAAAATTTTAGTAAAATTAAAGGGTAGAAGGTTAATTAAATTTAGCAAGCTAAACTTAGAAAATATTAATATATTTATGAATATTTAGATTAGGATTATGAAATATTTTAAGAAAAAGACTTATATATATTATATTCATTTGTAGAAAAGTATTTATTAATTGAAAAGAATACTTCCTCTCAATAAAATATAATAAGAGCCAAATATCTAAAGGTGAAAAAGTTAATAAATATGAAGATTTATGTACAAAAGGATTATCTTTAGAAATTTTTAGAAAGCAAATATTAATTTAGAATATATACAACACATAGAAATAAATACTTTAAATTTTAGTTATAAAATAAATCATTTGAGGTTTAGTTAGAATTTTTTAATTATTAAAATAAATTTTT
The DNA here is from genome assembly GCA_000231845.2 of Tetrahymena malaccensis 436. Lineage (NCBI taxonomy): Eukaryota > Ciliophora > Oligohymenophorea > Hymenostomatida > Tetrahymenidae > Tetrahymena > Tetrahymena malaccensis. The sequence continues at coordinate 417,824 of JH720001.1, read as the reverse complement.
AAGGCATATTTGTTTTAATTTAAAAGTCTTGACAAATCAAGGAAATTATCCACTAATCATAATGCTACTATGCATAAACCTTTTATAACTCATTTTTGAATACATTTCCCATTTATCTTCAAATATATTATATCTATTTAATAATTATTTTATAAAGTCTATTTTAAATTAAATTTTATTACCTTTCTACTGTATCTAAAGGACCATTATCAAATCCACCTAATACGTAAATAAATTAATTATCTTTTGATGTTACAGCGCTCAATGTGCAACGAGGGAAGTTCATGCTGCTTATAAATATCCATTAATTTAGTGATTCGTCATACCTTTAATCAATTAATTTATTTGAATATATAATACTTCATTTTAAACTTGTTACTTTTCAACTGTTGATAAATAGTTTTATCCATCAAAACCTCCTATTGCATATATTCCATCGGGGAGAGTTACAGCTGCAAGAGCTCTTCTAGGAACATTTAAAGGAGCAATAGCCTCCCATCTATCTGTTTCTGGATCATAACGCTCAGCAGTTCTTAGGCAAACATTTTTCGTTCCTCCAAATCCACCAATAGCATATATTTTTTTGTCTAATCCTAAAGTAACTGCAAGTTCATCTCTTTTTTCAATCATCGAGCAAAGTTTTTTTGGTAATTTTAAACTAGCTTTATCATACATTTCGACCATATCTTATACATTTTACCCATCATTTCCTCCAATTATAATTATTTTATCTAAAAAATATTTAAATTAAATTACTAAAATTAAAATTATCTATTTAAAATACCTCTTCCTAAATTTACAGCTCCAAATCCACCTTTTTAAATATAGTGTAAACAATATTAATAATATTAGAATATCAAATTCAAAATAAAATTACTTTTAGGAGTTGAAAGCATCATGCTGCTTATACTTAATTTGTTGGTTTTAGGATCATATTCTTCACACAAAGCTATTCTCATGCCATCCTATTTCAATAAAAATAAATATCTACTTAATAAATAAATAATTTGTTTACCTATTTTCCACCAATGATTAAAATATTTCCATTATCAAGACCAACCATAGAGAATTTAGCTCTATTAGTAGGTAATATATCAACTTATTCCCATAAATTTCTACTAATATCAAATCTTTCTATTGCATACTAACTACTTTCTATAAATCCTCCAAATACATAGATAAAGTTACCATTCTAGTATGTAGAGATAGTTGAGAAATCGCACTATTTTTAATTAAAATGAGTTAAAATTTTATATTTTAGACTAAAAATTACTCTGTTCATAAACATATCTGTGATATCAGTTCTCATAGATTTAATTAAATTATTACTATTCATAATAGAATTAGTGTTACTGTTAGGTTTTTAGCCTGAGGTAAGCACATTCAAATTATTTGAATTTAATTAACAAGAAAATAAATCTTTTCTAGCAGATTCTGGGTAAGAATTATTATCTATAAATTAAAAATTTTAATCATCGAACTCTTCACCTTACCCAATCTAGCCAATTTTAGATTGAGTAGAGGAAGGTTTGTAAATAATTTTATTCTTTTATGTAGTATCATTGAAATCTTATTAACTAATTTTATCAGTTGATTTATATTAAGCTTAGTTACTGTACATCGTTTTGCTATTTTAGGGAAGTCCTTCATTAATTTAAAAGACTTATTTTAGTTGATTATTGCTGCTTTGAACTTGCTGCTATCTGATTTAAATATATTATTTTAAAGATTAATATTGTCAATTTAATAGTTTACATGTTCGTTATATTGTTTGATCTTAGTGGTGAAATGTTAGGAAGGTTTTTTTCCTTGTTGAAGAAATTTAAATTATCATTTTAGTAAGAGCTATTACTGTAGTTACTTATCCTTTTAGAAGGTGTTAATGATTTTTCTCCTCTATTGATATTTTATTCATTGTTTTGCTGAGTTAATTTTTCTTTTAGTATGTTTCTTAATTCATGATAATTATCTATTTAAATCAAAATTAATTATTTTTTGATAAAAGGAATAAATGTAAAAAAGATTATTACTTAGTGGCTTATTTAATTCACTTGAAATACTTTAAGGGTTAGTGCTTGAAGTAGATCTATCATTCCTACCTCTATTAAAAATAAAAATGAAAATACTTATTATCTAGTTAAATAGTTTACAATTTGTAATTTCCTTAGTTCAGATTTTGTTGGATATTTAGATTTCCAGTAGTTACTGCTTACTACAATAATTGCTAACAATTCTAGTTAGAATTATTTCCATAAGATGTGCCTATTGCTTCCTTTGTTTAGTCTTTCTTTTACATAATTTGATTGGATTTTGTTCTATTTAAAAAAAATAATTATTTAGAAAATGAAATTTTTAATTATTTTAAGTTACCTATAAATGTTTTATTATTATGTACAAGTAATACCTAATGGCCCAATAGAAGCAACATCTTTTCTATTTTAAACTCTTTTAGTGACAGGTTTATTTCCTGTTTAATATATAGTGTTAGGTTTTTTATTTTATAAAAGTGGATTTGAAGTTGAAGAAGAAGACATTGGATTATTTGCCACCTAGTTAGGTAAATTGTTTGTTTAATTGTTATTTGCTAAGATTTCTTTATTGCTATTTGATGATGTATTATTTTATTAGGCTTAATTCAATTATTTTTTGGTTTGTACGAGCTAAACCTAAGCTGTAAGAGTGTTTTATTGGTTAGCCTAATTCAAACTTTAAAGAGAAAGCATTTGTTTAGTTAATGCATGCAATTCAGAGTCTTTACTAAAGAAATTTTAAATCTGCTTAAATTCAATTTTATCTACCTATTGCACCTAATTTATTTTACTCATAATTTGTTTTGTCTTTTGTAAACTCTTTAGATATTCCACATCTTGCATTACAGAGCACTGTCTGTACAAAGTTTAAAACTCATTTACATCTGAAATATGATTTTAGTAATATTTTTCTAGCTATTTCATCTAATTTTCTTAGTCAAGCAAAGCATCTTAAACTTTGCTTTTCAGTTTACTTTCTTTTTCATTAATGATTTTTTTAACTTCACTAAAAAAACTGCAAATTTCTGATAATTAGACTTATGCCTTTTTAGATTTAATAAATAAAACATTGATTTTTCAATCCTTTTTACATTATTTAAAATTAATTAAATATTTACTTAGCTAGAGAGATCTTTCAAATTTGCATCTATTTATTGCATAATACTTATTGCTTTTTTTTCTTGTTACCTACTTTAGTCAAAGAACTCAGATTGCTTCTACTTTTGTTTTTAAACTGAATTTTCAATAGAATCAATTGAATGCTGTCTATGACCATCTTCTAAAATACAAGTTATACAGAGCAATATCTAATCATCTTCACAATATGCTATTATATAAAATAATTTTATTAGTAAATTTGCTTTATATGACAGACTAAATTATTTTTATTACCTTCAAACTTTTTAAAGTGCTTCTAACAGATAGCATATCTTTCAGAAAGTAAATTTGCATCTTTGATATTTGAATCTAAGGTTTTATGCTCTGAGGTAGTATTAGTGATGGGATAAAAAGATTATTAGCTTTATGATTTAGCAGGAGGTGTTATCTCTTATAATGTATAATTTGCTGCTTTAAAATTACTCAAACTTGTATTAGTTATTCCTTACAAATTTTAGTTTTATTGCTGAGTAGATTAATTATTTTCTTTGTTTACATAAAGAGAGGTAACATTAGAATTCAATAATATGCTACTCTAAAATCCTAAATTTGTTTTTGCTGGAGTTACCATATTTGCTAAAGGTTATTATTTGTTGATATTGATCAAAGCTAAATTTCTAGGAAAGCAGGTAACCATAGGTGCTACATTTTTAAACCTACATTCTGGACACACTATTTATCCATCTCTATATAATTCTGCAGTGCACTTTTCACAGATAGAATGACCACAATTAATTAAAAGTCTGGGCGATCTATCAGTTTCATTATATTAATTGTTGCATCCTTGGCAGTTCATTTTAGCTATTATGTACTAACTTCTAGAAAATAATTTTTAACAAGCACCTTAAATTTATATAATGTATTTAAAAAGAGCAGTTTAAGATCTTTTTTTAGCTATTTGTGTTTATGTATATAATATAATAATCCAATAATTAATTAATTGTTTTTTTAAATTCCTACTCGTTTTAACAAAAATCAGTTTATGGAAATTGTGCAATATTCAAATTTATTAACTAGAAGAAAAATTATGTGTTGTAAAAGAAAAATTAATTAATTCATAATAAATAAATAGATAGATTCCTTAATTACGAATTCGTTAAATATCATCTATGCTTAAATTAAGAAATCATTTAATAAATTTCATTTGTATATTAACTATTTGTTGGGTATTCAAGGCTATTAAAAGCTAATTAATATTTCTCATTAATTATAAAAGTATTTGATTTACTAATCTATCGATTGGTTATAACGATTTATTTTTTTGTTCATTAAAAATTTACTTAAACATAATAATAATTTTAATATTTAAACTTTATTTTTTTCAAAAAATAAATATATTTTATTTAGAAAATTTATTTAAATAAAGTTAAATAAATACAAAATTTAACTGAAATGAAAAACATTTTTATTAGTTGATATTAAAAAATTTTAAAAGCCTTTAAAATTTAGCTTCACAAAAAATATGAGTCATTTTGCTATAATTACAAATCTACACTTCTATTGAAAAAAATTTAATAAATAGAAAATAAATATTATATATCAAAGAATGAAGAAAAAAAATCAGATAAAAATCTCTAAAAATAAACTTGACTAATAAAAATAGTTCATTAGTTAAAAAAAATAATGAATTAAATTTGAAAAACTTTCAAAATATGAACTAGATCAATAAATTGATAAAATTTTATTCCAACAAATATGTAATATTAAGCATAAATTTTTTACACACTTATAATAAAAAACAATTAGTTAACTAGAAAATAATTATTTTAATTAAAAGATAAAGAATAATTAGATAAAAAACAAGAAGATTAATTAATTTTGATAAACTCTCAAGATGAACTTGATCAAAAAATTTATTAATTTTATTTTTATTCTAGCAATAACATAGCATATAGAGTTTAATACTTACAAATTTTTAATAAAAGGATCGTAGATTATTGAAAATAATTTAATTATGAAGAAATCATGATAAAATTTTATTTTAAATTTAATTTTTTCAAAAAGAAAATGTACTGCTATTTTAATAATTACTAGCATATTACTCTAAATTAAATAAATTATTTAAAAAATGTAGTTGAAACAAATTTTAAAAATTGTAAAAATTATCTATCTTCATAAATATATAAACAATAACGATTTGGTATACACGAATAAAAATATAATATTTAGAGGTAAATATTTACAAGGTTTAAATAACTAATGCTTGATTAAATAAAATAAAAAATATGATTTAATCAAGAAAAAATCAAACAAAAAATGCTGATGAGTTTTTTATTTTGCTAGAATCTGATGTGACTGATATTATAGGTTCAGAATAATATCTTAGAATATATTAATTGTTTTGTATTTTTTCATAACAAAGTTATTAGTTTTCGTCAATATTGTACTAAACTACTTCAAAGTCTGGCAAATAAAAAACACCGCATTTTATAGGTAATATTTATAATTTCCACTCAAGATCATCTTTCTTATTTTATGTACTAATTTGAGTTTAGCCTAGGAGAAGATAATTTCCATCTCTCTTATTTTAGGCAAGCAAAGTGTAGAAATATTTATCTTCCTAAACATTGTTCTGCTTGTTTGGGTGCAATTTTAATATTTTTACCTTTATTTCTAGATTTAATATTTCATTGCAGAAGCAATGAGAATTAACATTGTTGATAAAAATATCTAGTTTTGGATTTTTTATCAAGGTAGAATCTTTTAAGATAGTATTTTTGCTTATCTCTTTTTCTAAGAAATATTCATCGATTTTTAAGCTCTTCAAAAACTATAAATCATCTATAAATATTTATTCTCCTAGTTCTTGAAGATTTTTAGATTCTAATTTAAAAGTTACAAATACTTTTTCTATTTACATTATAAAAATATATTTGTTTTTAGATAAATAGATAGATAAATTCAAAGATACCTAATTAAGGGTCGATTGTTTTAGATATTTGCTCATTTTTTTCCAAAACCAATTCATTTTAGTGCAAATTCGAGACTTCAGTTTAATTTTAGCTAGAAAATAAGATTTTATAATCAGAGTAATTTGTAATATTAATATTATAATAAATATCAAGTTTCTTAATGTCTTATTTATAGTAAGTGATTGTAATAGCCTGCTTTTCAAACTAGTCTAAGACAGTGGTATCTTCTATCAACTTAATGCTGAGAGTTGTAAGTGTACCATAGTCTATTTTCTATAGGTTTTTACTTATTGCTTTAAAATAAACAATTATAGCCATCTTATTGACATTATTCTCTTTTTTAGTGAGTTATATTATATCTTTATGCACTATTTCATTTCTATTTTCAATAAATTGAGACTTATCAGCACCTTAAGTGAGGCATACATATTTCTTTTCTAATTTCTTTTTTCCAAATAATGTACTTTAAAAACACAAAATCAATAAATAACTAAAATTACTAGCATCTCATGATTGTAGATAAACTTTAAATGTGTGGTATTAGAAAAATTATGATCAATTATTGTAACCATAACTGGAATTTCATGATAATAAGGTATTTCTATAGCACTTTAATCAAGAAGAGAGCAAATATTTAATGAAGGAAGCTATTTTTATTAAATAATTTGAAATTTATTATGAAAAATTATAAATGCTTTTACATTAATTTTAAATGTGAAGAGCTTTGCATTTGGTGAAATGTCTAATTTGAACTTATATTGTCCTACTATTATAGAAACAGATTTTAAATTGTAACATCCTTTAGATTTTATTTCTATTTCCTTAATTATTAGTTGGTTTTCCTTTTCATCAATATTGCATTAATTTAACTCCAGAGTAAGTACATGATACTTAACAGGTTAAATTATTGGAAGTGAGTCATCATTTGATGTATTTGAAAAGCTCTTATTTCTCAATTTTTCATATTCATCTTGTGAATATCTGCTAGCTCTATTTATATCTGAAGACTCTAACTTTATTTCTATGGTTGTTTCGCTTAAGCTAAATTGATAATTTTTTCTAAACTTAAGTTTTGCCTCATAATTTTCTCCCTAACTATAAATATTTAAGTAAATTAGTTTTAAAAAAATTTTATTTTTTGGTTTGAAATAATTAAAAAATTTTTTTATTTCTAAATAAAATAAATTTTATTTATTTGAAAATAAATTTAATGAATCTATTTACGTTTTTTCTAGCTGTAGCTTTTCTACATAACAAAGCTGTGATTCGCTTATTTTTAAGTATTTTTTTTTACTTTTTTTCTTTTTTTAATAAATAATTAAAACATCATTTTATTTTAAATAAAATTTACTTAAGCTTCTTTTTCTGTTTTTAATTAATCTTCAACCGTATCATTAGCATAGTATTTTGATAAAATTTGTGATGATTTTTTTTCTAAAGTTTAATTATTATCATTAAATAATATTTCTTCACTGTCTTCGTTGCTTTAATCTAACTTTTCATTATCTTCTCTCAAAACATTCAATATTAAATTTCTCTATTCTAATGTCAAAACTTTTAACTTTACCAACTTTATACAACATTTTCTAAATTACTCTACAACGCAATGATTCTAAAATATTTTAATTTTAAATTAATCCTGATTCTCTAAAAATAAAAATCTACTTTATAGAAAAGCATTTTGTATATTAAACCTGAAACAAGTAAATTAGGCCAGGATTCTAGGGTTTCATATGCCTCTTCACACTCTAATGCCAATGCTTAATAAGGTATTCTTTAAAGAAAATTTAATTCGAATTTAAATAAATATGATTTTACTTAATTTCCTTTGCAAGTATTTTGAATTTAAGCAAGTTAATCTGATAAATAAATTGCTTTTTAAACATTTTCAACTTATGTAAAGAAACAATTTAATCAGAAATAGTGCTTGTGTAGCTATTAAAGAAAAGGGTTGAATCAGTATAAGTTTTTATAAAAGATGCTTGCTCACTTTGATCTTAAAGCACAGTAAGCTATGATATATCCTTTTCTTATATAAAAGACTTCAGCTTTCTAAGCTTATTTGTTTTGATGGATATGCTAAGCTACTCAAATTCTTACTCAATAGACTGTATACTAAGCTTTAAAATAAATTTAGATAGTAGAATACAAAAAATAATTAATTTACTTCTTCTATTTTGATTGAAAATAATATTTCAGCTATTTTTTGCATACTCTTTAACTAAATTTCTCTTAAAAGAATAATATTGTAGTCAATGTCATTTTATTAAGACACAGAATAATGAACTACTTTCTTTTGCTCAACAAAAAATTCTATAATTTGATTAATTGTTAAGATAATCCAAATGTTCTAAAACAAACGAACATTTTCTGACTCACAGTCCATTTGGCTAAATATATTGGATTAAATGAACCTTAAAAAATATTACAGCCTATCCATAAGTTCTTAAATAAATTGCATTTAAGTCATTTGAAGAATAATTTTCCTAATTAGTATTTAGTAAAATTTAAAAAAGGGTAATCCTTTTTACAAAATCGTCCTAGTAAACTCTTCATAGTTATCGTAAATCTTTACATTCAGAACAGGTATAATGCTAACTTTATCCTTTTCTATGCCCTCCATCTATTATTTAACTTAGTTTATGAAAATTTATTTAGAATATAATGAATGACTCATTGAATAATAAAAAATACTGTTTAGTCTTCCTCTCATAATTAACTCGTAAATTGTATTGTTGCATTCTTCATACTGCTAAAGAGCCTCTTAATGTAAACCCAAAGAGTTAAGAAGATAAATTAATCTCTCTTTATTGATTAGTGAAACTTGATAATTCCAATCTGGTTAATTCCTAATATTAAAAAATTGTCTTTTTACATATTATCTAAGTGATTATTAGTTTACTTTTTCTCATTATATGAAAAAATTATATTTTCTACTTCTGAAATTCTTTCCTCAACAGATTCTTTTATATGCATTCTTAGTAGCATCTAAAATTCTCTCTTACAAAACTCATAGAATTCTTTAGAATCATTCTTTTATAATTAATTAAATAAGGATTTTGTGAATAGAAAATTTTAGCCATAAAATTACAGAGCTAGTATTAGGGTCTATATCTATTAGCTTAAGAAATTTGTTCCTTTATATATTTAATTTATTTTCGCCTTCATTAATTATCTCATTTAAAACCTCTTATACCTTTGATTCTAATCCTCTAGATTTTTTTTATGAGGCATCTAGATTAGGGCAGTATACTATTAAGAAACTTAAATTAAGCTTCCTGCAAGTATCAACAAATTTTTCCATATTTTATAGTCCGCTCTTTTTGAATTCTTTAATATTTGGTTCTGATAAAACTAATATCATTGTATATGGTTTTTTAATATAATCTCCATATATGTTTTCATCGCATTCATCAAAGCTTTTTACATTTTAATAGGATTAAATAAATAAAGTAAGCAAAAACTATTTAAATGCAAAAATTGTATTACTTCAGGTAGTTTACTTTTATGGAAGTTACTTCGCTATTCAAAAAGCTTAAGCTTGATATCTCTAAATTTTCTATTGTATTTTAATTGAGCAATAATTATATGACTTGATTGCTTTATTCCTTTTGGTATTCCTTAAATACTATATTAATTAAGGGCTAATTCCTTGAAATGACCTTAGGTGTTGGTTTTTGTATTTCTGAGTTAATTTCTAAACCTACAATCTATTCTTGCTACATATTTATCAGATTCATTTTATTTGCTGAAATTAATGTTTTAATAAATTTTTAAAATTTAATAAAGTGGTTATTATCAATGAATTTAAGATATTTTTTATTAATCTTTATGATCAAGTATTGTAAATCTATTTAACAGAATAACTAAATTATATTGTTTTTTAACATAGATTAAAAAATAAAAATAGGAGTATTTTATTTATAATCAATTTTTAGTCTTCAAATTAGATAAAGTTGAAAAAATGGTTTAATATTATGAAAGAAATTGACATAAAGAACATTTATGAAACTAATAATTGCAAAAAAAATATATATAAAAAATAATATTATGAAGAATATTGTAAACACCTTAAATATCAGTTAATTATAAGTTTTAATCTTAAAAGAATTATATTAAAGAATCTGTCTAATTTATGAGTTTAAAGAAAATTTAATGTAAGCTTAATGTCTAATCATTGATTTAGGATAATATTTTAGTTAATCTTTATAGTTCTATGAATAAAATAAATAATAAATAAATAGCTTGCTAACTCAAAAAGTTCAAAATTTTAATAAAAAAATCAAATTTTTTGGAGAATCAATGCTGTTATGAACTCCAACATATATGGATTGAAATCATATAGGATCATAAATCAATTCAAAAGCAAATAAATAATTGAAGATAAAATTAGGGGTGAGAAAGAAAAACAATATTTGAGTTAAAAATATATAGTGAAGATAGTAGAGTTTATATATTAATTATGAAGGTGATAAAATTAATCAGGTTTATATTGAAAATTTTCATTGAAAAAACAGTGATAAAATTAATATTTGTTAATTAATTTAGGAGTTAAGTTAGGTTAAATGAAGTTAAATAAAAGAAGCAAAATAACTATAATCAACTTGCATAAATGGGCAGTAAAAGGAGGGAGAAGTTTTTTAACTATAAAGCAAGCAATTATGATGAAGATTTTTTATTAAGCTATGGAGTAAAAAAAATGATGATTGAAATATTTGTTTTTGATTGTAGAAATATAAAATTTCTTTTATTCCAATAAATTAAAATGAAGCAATTTTATTGATTTAATTTTGAATAAAAGATATTTTAGAATAAAATTGTTTTTAAAATTAACATCTCTCTAAATTTCCTAATTCAAAATTTAAAACTGTTAAAATAAAATATATTTCAGAATTTAAATTAAATACAATAATTTTAAAATTTTAATACCAGTAAAATAGTAAAATGTTAATTTTGCATATTATTTTCATAATTTATTTAAAAAAAAATTATTTTTACTTAAAATTAATTTTTTTTTGCTAAAAATAAAATAAATTATTTAATTTTAACATTAATCTAATGTAAAAAAATAATTAAAATGTTAATCTATTTTTATTAATTATTTCATCAAATATTACTATCAGTAATCTTAGATTTATAAATTTTAGTTTGAATTTAAGTAATTAAATTTTTGGATTGTTTATCCTTTTGAATTCAAAATGACTGTGATATGATGCAATTATCTACGAGACTGTTTAAACAACCAGATAATTTTAAATTTTATTGGTATCAAATTCAAATTAAATATATTTGATGCTTAAAAATCACAAAAATAGTCAAAAAATAAAAAATAGAAAAGAAAGTATAATTAGATTTAACACAAATTTAAAAGTTAGTAATTTAGTTTAAACAGTATGTGTGATACATATTCGTTTGGATAATCCTCTGAGATAATTCAATAAAACGAATACAGCTCTGCGAATAATATGGTTTAGTTTACAGATCAAAGATTAAGAGTAGAATTACTAGAGATGTAATTATAAGAGAGTTAGTAAAGAGAAAAAAATTAAATAAAAATTAATGAGTAGTTATATAAAGCTTTTTAGGAGGCTGATTAACAACTGAAGGATATTAGTGAAGGTACTAACAAGAAAAAGGAGTTTTAATTTATTTTAGAGTAGCATGATAAGTATATATAATCACTTAAAGAAAGTTATGACATTCAAATTTCAAAATTAAGAGCTGAATTAGACAGCATTATTCAAGAAAATGAAGAATTAAAGAAGGCTAACCAATCATTAGAAGATTAAAAATTTACAATATGGGGCGATAAAGAAAGTAAATAGCAAACTCTCACTTAGGAAAATCACCTTATGTAACAATAAATTAAAATGTTGAGAGAAGAAATCAGTTTATACAAATCTAATTCAGAATTGGCTAACTAAAAATTTGAAAATGATGTAAAATTAAAATATCAAAAATTTGCTCAGGAAGAAAGGTAGAAGTTAGAAAATGAAATTATGTAAATTTAGTAAAACCACAAAAACGAATTACTCAGACTTTAAGATTAGAATTAATAAAATGAGATCTTATGGAACAAGAAATTAGATATTGCTAACTAATAAAGAGCAATTATGGAGAAATATAAAGCAAACGACCAAATGCTTTATGAAATGCATAAAGAAAATACACTTGAAGAATTGCAGACACTAAAAAAGGTGAATTATGAGTAATCGATTCAAATCGATAAATTGAAATCAACCAACCATGAACTTTAAGGTCAAGTTATAAAATTGTAAGAGACCTAAAAAGAGCTCAATGAGTATAAAAAAAATAAAATCTAATATGAAGAGTTATAGCTGAATTTCAAGGATTTAGAAAGTAAATATGTTGAGGAAAAAGCAGAGAATGATATGTTAAAAAAGAATTTGTAAAATATTTAATACGAAATGAAGTCTAGCATAATTGAATAGCAATTTTAGAAAGAGGAACTAAAAAAGCAATTAACACATGAAAGAAAAAAATCAGTAGATTTGAATAACAAGATACATGAAAATCAAGAAGATTACTTGAAGAAGAAATCAGCAATAGTAAAAGAAATTCTTTAGTAAGATAACAAAATTAAGGAGTTATCCAAACAATTAACAAAGAGCTAGCTTATTTCTTAACAGCAATCTTAATAAATACGCTAGTCTTTAATTCTTAACTAACAAAATGCATTTTAACCTTTTTCACCCTCTTCTGATAAAGATGCTGTTTAAAATATCTCAAATATCTTGAATCTTAATTCATCCTAATAAAATATTTAATTCTCATCATCAAGCTATATAAATATACCATAGCAAACACAAACAGCATAATTAAATAGCCCTCACTTGTAAGCATTAAATGATACTATTTTGCAAAATCAAAATTCTTCAAAGAATTTCAAGCTGGATTAAGAAGAAAAAGCATTATAGTAAAATAATCTCAAGGAATAAAAGCAAAAAACTTTATAGCCTTCAAAAAGTAACAACTAAATCTCATGTATTAAGTAAAGTGCTAAAATTAAATAACAAATTAGTTTACAAAACAAAAATGAATAAAATGTATCTATTTTAAGGTCTCCAAGTTATTTTTAAGCAAAGAAAAAGATTAGCTTTGACAATCATTCCCAACAACAATAAACATCAAAAAAAGAAACAAGAAAATCAAATATTTTACAACATCAACCAAACAATATTTCTATATAAAAAAGTCCTTCAGCATATTTGAAAAGGAGTGTAAGCAGAAATGGAATAAATAGTGATTAATAGCTAAATAACAAATCACTAAGAGAAAATAATAGCAATATGGAGGAAAAAAGGGTATCACTAAATACGACATATAATGCGATTACTAATAATTCAAATAATAATTCCATCTGCTTAAATAACTAGATTAGCCCTAAAGATAATCTTTATTAGTTTAAATTTTCTAGTAAATATTCAACCAATAAAGCTAATTTAAAAAACAAGAATTTAAGCAATCAGCCAAGCTTGAATAATAGCAGTAGCAACAACACAGAAGCTTTGATTTAGATTACTAAATAGGGATTTGATAATAACTAAGCTTGTAATTCAAATACAAGCAAAGCAGCAACATATTAAACAATAAATTAAAACTAAAATCTTTCTGTAGCTTAGATTATAAAAACTCACTCAAATTCTTAGCATAATTTATAAGAAAATAATTAAAGTTACAATTTAAATGGCTAGTTTTTATAGCATTAGATGAGTTTTAATCATAATCTTTTAAATGATAGCAGCTTAGGCAAAATGAGTTTTTTGAACTCTGTGACTCCTAATAACAATAATATTTCTTCTTATTCTTAGCAGGATAACAATAATCTATAAAGCGAGCAGTGCTTTTAAAATGATAATATAGAATATAATTACAATAGTTAAAGCTATGCCTTGCCAATAAATTAAAATTCTCTCCATACTCAACCTAACATTCAAACTATTGCATCTCCTAAGACATAAAATAGCCATTCTATATACAATAATTCCTATTTCAATGGGTATCAACCAGAAAGAGGTTATATAATATAAAATATTTAAAGCTTAGGGACACAAGAAACTACCTAAACACTCTAGACATTACAAAATAGTCTAACAATAAACTAAAATGATAGCACAAAATTTAATTAAAGCTAGTAAACATATATTCAAAATTAAATTCAGGAACAAAAGAACCAAGTAAATTTATAAGGAATTTGCTTAAATTAATCTAACGAACAGATTTACAATTAGATATAAAATCAAAAAGTAAACCAAGTGCCATCAGTCAAATTAGAATTATTTAAAGAAATTCCTTTGCAAACTGGTCTTTAGAACTAAGAAGATTAATAATCTGAGATAATAATCAGTTAATGTAGAATATTAAATGAAGAAGAACACTTGAAAACAAGTTAAGATTTTGATGATACTAATAATTTAATAAATTATGACTCAGTATAAACTCAACAATAACCCATTTCCCATAATTTATCAAAGCTACATTAATTTAATAAAGAGAGTAGCTTACAAAAAATGTAGGATTAAAGAGATTCATCCAAAAGTAAAACTGACAGACTAAACAACAATTCTAATTTACTAAGATATTGCTATGAAGAAAAAGAAAACTTGAACTAATCTTAAATAAATAAAAAGAATTCTACTTAAGGATACTCTAGGTATAGCTATATGGGATGCCTAAATGACTACAGCTATTTATCTAAAAAGAAACATAAATTTTCTGATATCCTAACACCTTCTGTAGAGGCTACCTCTATCCTGTAAGAAAATGATGAATCTTTCAATTTATTCTCTAAGTAATTTCTGTAATCTAATTATATTAACCCATCTTAATGCAGTGAATAAGAAAGACTATCAATAGTGAATAATAGAAAATTAAGCGATCTTAATTTGAACTTTAACAGTGAGTAAATATACGGCTAAAATAGATAAATAGCTTAAAAAATTATTGTGATAGATTAAATTCACGAAAATAGCCAAAGTGAATCAAACATATCTCAAAGCTGCCTTGAAAAATATGGAGAGAATTAACTTTTCAATTAAAGGCATTAGATTAAAGATAGATAAGAAACAGAAGAAGGAAATTTAGAGATTAACGAATTTGAAAATGAGTAAGAAATGAATAAGATACAAGTAAACTTAGTTGAAATGAAAAATTAATCTAAGTTTTTACAAAAATATTGAAACAAATTAGATAAATTAATTTACATTATATTAAATTTACATTAGTATTAATTATATTTGTTAAATAAAGTAACTTTTATATTTCTAAAATATGCAAATTATCTTTTTAATCATTATTTTAAATTATATCCCAAATACCTTTATTATTTATTTACCTTACCAAATTACTAATATTTTATTTTACAATTTTCAAAATATTCAATTTTTTACTTGTTTTTATATGTAAATTAAAATAAATGGAAAATTAACTATCAAATATATTAATTAAATCATTTAAAGAAAAGCATTCAAGTATATCAAGTCATATTAATTATATTTTTTAAACGTTTTATTTCAGAAAAATTTCTGATAATGGGTTTTTTTTAATTAAAAAAATATAGATTATATAAATTATATATAAAGTTTAGAAGTTAACTTAAAAAAAAAAAATTTGATTTGAAAAATAAAATTATTAGAATGATTTCATAATCAAAACAAGAAAAATGAATTAAAAGTAATTGAATTTCATTAAATTAATTAAAAAATGTTAAGAATTTATATTGTTTGTTAAATTAAAGACTAATATTCAATTTTCTATTTTAATCTTTAATTTTTTAATGAAAAAAATTATGAATTTAATTTTTTATTATTAAAAAATATTTTTATTTAATAAATGAATAATGGTAATAATAAAAAACAAAAAAAGTTGTTAAAAAATGATAGTAAATAAATATGGAAATATAGAATAAATTGATTATATTATGATTAATATGATTTGAGATATGGAAATTATAGCTAAATTAAATAAAAAGGTGGCTGTGTTTAATGATGCATAAATAGTTTTGTAATTTTATTATTTAATACAACTAGAATAGAAGTTTTGTTTAATATTGTGATATAAACTATTTTGAATAAATAAAATTAGATCAATTTGAAATAATATTTGAATGATTAAGATGATTTTATTTTGGTTTGTAAAATAATAAAGTTGCTTAATTTAAATATTTTAAACTTAAAAAGGTTATGAAATAAGTATTTTTTCATTTAAATTTATATGTTATTGGCTTTCCCTAATGATTAGTTATAACTAAACTGTTTGGCTTAGGCTGTATTTTTATTTTTTTTAAATAATTTAATTAACTTTCGTTGATAATTTTCATAACTCCATCTATCTTATCACCTTTATTTTAATCTTATTTTTGATTTGAAATATTTTGTAGATTTGAATTTTTATTTAAAAAGTAATTTGTTATTTGGTATTGACAATTACTATTATTGTTTTACTCAGCAGTTAAAAAACTATTATTTGCGTTAAGATAGTTAGCACAACTTTCTTCTTATTTTATTTAGCTTATTTTACTATTAATTTTGGTTATTAAATTTGACTTGCTAATATGAATACCATTTTTATTATTTAATGATGAAGAACTACTTCTAACTATTCTATTACCACTCATGACTAGTTATTTTATTGTACTTTAAGTTTCAATGTTATTTAAATTTTTTATCTAGGGTATGTCCACTCTCTTTTCTTACTCGCTTTAATCATTCAGCTGATTATTTAAAATATCTTTATTTGATTCGCTTTTTAATTTTTAAAATGAATTAGTTGATTATAAGTTTTGTTTAATACTATCTTCTATGCTTTTAAATTATTACTACAGTTATTCCTAATAGCTAAACTATTAACTTAGTATTCTCTTTCTAAAATTTACATTACTCAAAGAACTATTTTATGATTTTTATTACTCTTAATTATGGCTTTTGTTTGATTTATTTCTATTTAACTATGAAGTATGATAATTTACAATGTTTGAACCTTATTTTTAATCCGATATTAAATTTTTCTTAAAGCAATCACTAGGTTATCTTTGCTTTGAATTAGGTTCTAATGATCTAATCTTTTATTATGAATTAAAACCATTTGAGTATGTTTTATTTTAAGCATTTATTCCATATTCTTCATGTTCTTCTGCAAAATTATTTTGTCTTTCAGGTTTGCTTTTATATAAATCTTTGGTTTTATTCTCATCATCACTGGAAATTTTAATAATATCTTTACTAAATTATAACGTTGGCTCTGCTTTTTAGATAGAATTTTATTTGCTTAAAGAAGAAGGCTGTTAGAACTCTATTAAAGATAAATCATTAATATCTTCTTTATCTATATTATTTTATTTCTATTTAGCTATTTATAAGGCTTAGTTCCATTCTTTTATCATTACTTCATCTAAATTTTTTTTCTTTTCATTTTGTTTTTTTCTGCTATGAGTTTCTTCTGTTTAGCTTCTTACTTTTTATTCTCTTTATAGTGATTCTGATTGTCTTACTTGCTAATTATTATTTTATAAATCTGTATTTCTGAAGGCAATACTTGTTTTGTCTGCTTAAGAATTAAGTAATGGATGTGATAAAATGTATTCTGCATTATTTGTATATGGAAAAACTGAAAAAGCAGGAATATAAACATTATTCTGATTGAATTTATCTTGCTAAATTTCTACAATTTAATTTTTTATCTTTTCAAAAATATTGTGAAATTGAGAGTCTTATTGCCTGATGAACGTGTTAGTTTTTAAATTTTAATTACTTTTGATTTATTCTTGCTAATTTGGAGGTGACGATAATGAGCGAATTATTTGCTTAGATTTTTCATTTTTTAATGTCAGTTGTTTTTTTATTTCAAATTTGGCTAATTCTCTTTTCATTTGCATAACAGCCCACACTTAACCCTTTAATCTATACTCAATTATATCCAACTTATTTCTTTTTACTTTTTTATTTTTCTTTTTCTTTTATACCTTCTCCTATTCGTTGAGAATGTTCATGTAATGACTGGTAATTGCTTCTGCTTAAGTTCTTGCAGTTTTTATTTTAAAGTCTACAGGTAATTTTTTTTCTATATCTTCACACATCTAAAGTTTGTCTTTATTATTAATTTTGTTAATTTTTTGTTGTAAATCTTCTTAAAACCCTTGTATTTTACAGGTTAAAGTAGCCATAAGCTGTTTTTATTTTTCAGAGATTTCCTATTTTTAAATTTCTGTTTCGTTGTCTAATTCTTAATTTATTTTAGCCAATTATTTATCTTCATTAACATTCGCTTTCACGTTAGTTTATGAATCATTAGTCTTATTACCTTTTAACTATGGGAATTAATTAGGAAGTGCTTATGTTTGAAGTTAATTACAATCTTATTTTTAAAACCTATCAGGTGATAGTATTTTTTTATCTTTGTTTTAATTTACATTATGATATACAGCATTATCTTGAATTTCACATTAATTATCTTTATTTTCAATTTAAGTTTATTCATTTTCTTATTCATTTTTTTCCAAAGTATTTTAACTTTATTTTTAAATCTTTTCAACTGAGTTTGATTTCTTTTTCCATTAAATGTACTACTTAGAAAAGTGATTTACATATGAAATTTATTTTATTTAGTTCAACTCTTGTGTATTTTACTTATCTGGCTTATTTTTAGGATTTTAAATTATTGAACTTGCATTTAGAGCATGAGAATTCTAGAAGCTTTTTTAAACTAAATTAGTTTTATTTATAGCTTCCTCTATTGTTTTTTGAGGTAAGAGCTATTTTTTTTTAGCAAGTTACCTCATTTATCTTTCTTGTAAATTAGCCAAGATAGCCATCTTCTCTTCTAAAAACGTTTGCTTTGATCCCTTTTAAATTACTAATCTTCCATATTATTTTATCTTTTTTTTTTGGCTATTGTTGTCTGAGAGCAACCCAGAATCAGTAGAATTAGATCTAGATTATTTATAAGATCTTATTTAATTCTAAATATCATTAGTTTAGTAATCTTAATCAACTTTTTCGTTCCCTGCTGCTGCTTATTTTTCTAGTTACTTAAAAGGAAAATTTAACTCATCAGCTACTGACATTTTCCATGACATTTTTTCATAAGTATCTCTAAACATTCCAGTCATTTAATTGTAGTCTTTTTTTTCTTTTTCTATCTCTTCTCTCTTTTTTTTCCCTAATATTTCTTTCTTTTTTTCTTCAAATAAGTTTCTTCCTAGCCTCTTAGAGTAATCATCTTTTAATATTTAAATCATTTTTTCAAACTTTTCTTTATGCCATTTATCTTTTAACTTCGATCTATTGACAAAAATATCAACTAAGATATTACTTTCATAGAGTATCCTCAAAAAGTGGATCTTACTAATAAAATACAAGGTGCATTCAGAACTCCTTTAATTAAAAAAAGAAATTGTATTATATTAACAATAAAATAGGGTAGATGGTTATTACTTGCATTTAGCATTCAAAGATCTAAACCTGCGGTTTCTTAGCATATCTTCTTCTCCAAAAAATTATCCTGGTGTGATGAGTGACAGTGTAATTTCTTAGGGATAACAAAACGACTGCCAATTTCTAAATTAATTTTCTTTTTGGAATTCTTCTGGAGGATCTATAATAGACCATTTAGTAAGCTCTATTTCACCCTTTTTTATTATGTAGCAACCTTTAGTGAATTCTCCTTGTTAAAATATTAATTATCCTTTTTAGAAAACCACTTTTTGTAAAAAAGGAAAAATATCTGCAATCATCTTTCTAAGGTTTGGGACCTTTTCTGTGTCAAATGATTTGCATATTTGATCGATTTTCCTCCATAAATTTATTTCTTCAATATCTTTAAGAATGTCATTATAGTCATTTTTGTCTAATTACGCTAAGTTTTTAAAGGCATAAATTATATAAAAAAAAAGAAGAATAAATTTTGAACTTTTAATTACCTAATTGCATAGGGGTTAGTGCTACACAAGTAGTGCTCCTAGGCTGTTTTTAAATTAAATCAATCGTATCTGTATTTTAGTTTTCTTTTAATCTTTATCCAAAATTATATTTAAAAGTGTTCCCATCAAAAAAATAAAGAGCACAATTGTTGATTTCATGAGGATATAGCTACCCAAAACAAAGCTAGAATTCTGGTTCTGACATAAAAACTTTCTCTAAGTTGGAAAGCTTTTTTGTTTGGTCTAATCTAAAATCGCTTAGATCTTAATTGTTTCTATTTTCTCCAATAATTGAATCTATTTCACTTTTTTCACTAATAACATCATTATTTTCATGGGGTATTTAAGAGAAGCTTGTAATCATTCTTTCGGCTCCATCGTATCCAAAGTCTTGATTGTTAAAATACGATTAATTGCTGCTTCCTTAGTTTTTGTAATTGCTATCTGATTTAAATAGCTTTATTTGTAATATATTTTAATTCTTATGTGTGTCGGTTTAAAATGATTGTATACTGTTGTTTTCATCATATAAGGGTTATTTTTCTGGAGACAATATTTCTGATCCTTGAATGTCAATATCAAAAATTTCATCCTTTTTTTAATTAGAAGAGTTATCTAATTTTTCAGGACTGAACAAGGCTCTAGCAGCAGCTTAAGTAAACTAATTTCTATCAATGCTATGACTATAGTTTGAATTCTATTTTTTAGGCGACATATTAAATGATCGAGTTTTATTAACTTCCATTTCCTGAATCAGAGACATACTATTTAATTTTCTTATATTATCAACTGATTTTACAGGACTAGCATCAATACCTTCCTGAAAAAAAAATTATTAGCTTGCAATAAGTGCTCCTCTTTTTAATTTAGTTGAACGTATAGGTGATAATTGATAAATAGAATTTTAGTTCTAAGAATATTTTTTATAATCTTTTTAAAAAGAGCTATCTAAAGGAATATCGGCTAGAGAAGCAATACGAAAATCATCACCATAGTTTTAATTCGTGTTAATATTATTGCCACTTATTTATCCTTAAGATTCATTATTTCTAAAACTTGATTAATACTATTACTACCTTTAATTTTAGTTAGTAGAAACAGGGTTTTTTTAAAGCTATAATTTGTTCTATTTTTCATCTTCCATTTATTCATATTTTTTCGGAATCAAAACACTTGCTTCACCTTTGATAATAAAATAAACTGAATCTGCTTTCTCCATATATTTATAAATAATATCTCCTTAATTAATAAATCTATATTATACACGATCTGCACATTTCTCAATCAAACCTTAAATTTTTTCAAATGAATTTTTCTTTAACAGTTTTTGAAAGAAAGTTGTGTAGCGAAAATAATTTTATAGCCTCTGTTTTTATACCAATGTGCGATATTCAATATTTAATTGCATAATAGAAATGACATCAGTATAATTTCTTGTTTTCTAAAGATTTTGTTTAATCTCTATATTCTTTTTTTATGTTTCCTTTTATGTCCTACTTTATAATAAAAATAGTTCATCTTTTATTTTAGAATACTAATTGTCTTATTCGCCCTCATTCATTTCAAAAAAAGAATCTTTAGGCCCTAAAATAAATACTGCTTCTAAGAAGTTAAAGTTTAAATATATTTTATAGTATTTTACTGCTTTAATTAACAAATAAATATTATTAACTTATTTTTTTAATTAATTAAAAGCAATTTAATTAACCAATAAAAAAATTATGATTAAAGCTTACTAATCTTTGAAATATTTATATTTTTGCTCAAAATCAACTAAGCCACAAACAAAATCAGACATAAAAATTAACCAAAAAGATATTAATTTCTTTTGAGGTTTAAGAATGACAATTTGTTTTATTAAACAACAGAATAACTAAAATATTTATTTTCTTTGTTATGAAAGTGTTAATCTATTTTTATTGTATAATAAATTAATAATCAACATAATTCATCATCTTAATAAACTTAAAATAAGTATAAGTAAGTTATTTTTAATAAATATTATGTTTATCAATTAAAAACACAATAAGTTTTATTTTGCATAATTTTTTACAAATTAATTTATTTTAAATAATTAATTAAATAAAAACATAGAAGATAGATAATATATTTATTTAATAATTATAAAATTTTTTTATGTATAAAATGTAAGAATTATTAAGAATCAAATATTAAAATGTATTTTAAATTTTTATAAATTTATTAAAAAATGCATAAATATAATGTATTAGTTATTAAGAATCAAATGTTAAAATGCATTCTAAATTTTTATAAATTTATTACTAAAATGATAAAGAAATTTATAGAATAATTTCAAATATTAAAATGTATTCTAAATTTTTATAAATTTATTACTAAAATGATTAAGAAATTCAAGAGAATAATTAATTCTTTTGATACAAAATGTTGAAGACTTTAAAAATATTTAATAAATTTAGATTAAATTTGATCACCAATATGTCCACTAATTAAGATATAGATTACTTATTAACTCTTATTTTTGATAAAGCTTTATTACCATTCAATTTAGAAATTTTAATTAATTTTTGATTTGTTAAAATATCAAAATATTTACTTAGATTGATTGATCAAATATTTTGGTAATTATATTTTTTAAATCCCCCAATTTTATTATACGAGAAATTAGTTATTTTTTTATATTTAGATCAGAATATCGTGCAGCAGCAGATAGGTTAAGATTGATATTAATCTTTATTTTTTCTTTTTACCCCTACTAATGGTAAGTCATCTTAATAGTCATTACTGTCTAAATTATTATTCTATTGGTTTGAATTTTATGTTGTATTCTATTAATATGTAATTGCTGGCCTACTTGCTTATTATGTAGAATATTAATTGGTGAGATTACTTTGATAATAGTTATGAGCTCTTTAGCTGCTTTATTACTAACTTGGCCTAGATGATACCTAAAACTCAATTCTAAGAGTTATAGGCTGCAATATTTTAGTTGAATCGTTGAAAAGAATGACTTAGGCAAAATCATCTTCAGTGAGAGAATCTGTGAATTTGGAAACGCATTAACACACCTATCTCCATCTAGAACCAGACATTGACCCAGATATATCTAAATTAAAAACAATAATAAACTTTTTAATTTAGATTTATATCATTCTTTGCTCCTGTTATTGAACCCTCATTAAAGCAATATTGTCAGCTTATACAGCTTAGACTCTGGTTTACTTCAAAACCTTCACTTAAGCTTATATCCTACTAAAAATTTCAGCAATATTAGCAGTTTAAGCTATATGAATATCAGAAGTATCTCCTCCAATAAGAGAGAGAGCTGCTAACTCCTAAGCATCTCTAGAATTAGGATCAAAATCGATTCCTATGAAATGATTTTGGATCATTTAATTTGGAATGAGAAGATTTAATGCTAGCATAATTTTTGCTAAGTCTTCTACAGATGTTTTAGAACCTGTGTCTTGACCATCAGTAATTATTATGTGAAGAAAATGTCTATCAGAACCTCCAAAATTGTCTATTAAATAATCATTCATTTACATAATTAATTATATTCCTTCTTTAATAGAATCTCTCAAGTTTGTAGAACCGCTGGGATTTATGCTAGATAAAACTTGTGACAGATTGTCATGATTACTAAATAATTTATATTTATTTTTAAAATCTTAAAGACTCATTTTGCTTTTTACTTTTTTATTTACTATTTTTTTTTAATAAAAAAATTGATGTTTTGATATTGATTATTGATTTAATGAATATTCTAATAAAAGAAGATATTTTACAAATTTCAATTTTGGTTATTAAAAATTATTATAAAACAAAAAAATCAAAACAAGTTAATTATTAATCAATTAAATAATTAAAATACTTAAAGTGATAATTATTTCAGTGCCTTTAAAAAACATCATAGAGTGAGAAATATAAGAGATTATTTAAAATAACAATTTTAAATGATCTTTTAATTTAAAACAAATAAATAAATAACATTAATTAAACCATTTTATTTAATTTTATTACAGAATAAAAATTTAACATTTAAATTTTGAAAATTTAGATTGCCCAAACACAAAAATACAGATTATAAATGGATATCTATCTACTTTTTTATTCAGACCTATAAATTTTTATTTTGTTTAGATATTAATAAAAATTTGGATATTTAGAATGCATGCATACAATTTTAGATAGATATATGACAGTAATTTATTAATCAATAAATATTGCAAATAAATATTAAGCAATAAGCAAGCAAATATGTATGTAGGAACACATACAGAGAGATATACATGCATACATACATTCTTGTATGCAAATTGAAAGGAAATAATTAAAACAACTATTTAAATGAAGGAAAGATAAAGGAAGAAAGAAACAATAAATGAATTATGAAATTTTGTCATACAATTAAGCAATGATGACAAGAAAGAAAGAGAGAAAAAATATTAAAATAAAATAAAAAGAGAGAGAAAAAAAATTAATATATATCAAAATAAAAAGAAAAAAAGAAAAAGAAGATAAAATAAAAGTAAAGAAAGATGTTCGGCAGAATTAGCTAAAGAATTTCCAAGTTAGCTAGATTACAAAGAGCTTTCTCCACCCTCTAAAAGCAAGCTTAGAGCAACGTTGTCAAGAGCGAAAGACTCCAATTCAGCAAGGCTCGTTTGACTGACTTCGGTGAACTCCCTCAAGGAGAAATTCCCACTGCTCTTCAATACGATAGACCTTGCAGTAATTGAGAAAATTAAATTAATTATCCTTAAAAAATATCATTCTTTCATTGAATGTATCTTACTTTATCTTCCTCTTCTAAAGCTTTCTGAATTACATTAACGTAATCATATGATTACTCTAGCTTATATTTTAACAGTTGCACATAAAATTAGAAGTTTAAGCCAAACCAAATTAACCTTAATGAAATAATTATCTGATTCTGCGGGTTTTTAAGTTGATCAAATTTTTTTTTGATCATTTAGGGGTGATATTTGATTCATAAAGATTATCATGAATTATTGGTTTGGTTTGGATTTTTGAAAATATTCTAAATATGAAAGGAAGATAAAGCAAAATTTATTAATGAAATTAATAACGGCTGTGATATTAAGTATAACATTTATTTTGGTATAAACAGGAGTTGAAACCTTAGCTAACGGAGTTAGACTTGCTGTTGAACCTTCTTCCGTTTCTCCTCTCGCTGCGTAATTTTTAGATTTTCTAAGCAAATATATATATAAATAAATAAGAAAGGTTTGAATGAGCGTATCTTTCAAAATACTCAAATTTTAAATATCAAATATATTGTATGTCATATTTATTATACTTAAAAATAATTAGAGTCTCTGTTGTTGTTAGAGCTGGTACTAGACAAGAAACCTTAGAAACCTCAGGTGTTGCCTAATTTGTCCAAAGACTTGTTCTTAGAGTAATTACTTGAAACAATTTTAAAAATGCAAATAAATTAAAATACAAATGAAAATGAGAATGCAAGAAATGTAAATGAACCTCGCTACGACTAAAAGATAATAATTCAAAAGTTAAATACATAGGAAACGCCATATCAAATTCAAATAAAAAGCAAGAATCAAGCAATAAAAATTTACTCTAAAAAAAATAGTTTTCAAAATAATTTAAATTAGGTCTATCATCAAAAAGTTTAGTTTAGTTGATTTACAATTTAAAAACAAATGGTAAAAGCAGAATATATTAAATGTAATTATAGGAGTTAAATCATTAGCTTTGCATGCAAAAATGTAAACAATTAAGTGTAGTTGAGCAAACATAAATAGAATTTAGATGTATATTATATAGATTAAATGAGTAAAAGCAATAAAGTTAGATATAAAATGCATTAAAATTAATTAATTAATCTTTCTTAACAAATAAAGAAAGATACTTTTAATGTTTACTATTTAATAAATAAATAAAAATATCAATTATTTGAATTCACTTCATTTTTGTTCTTTTTTAAATAGGGTACTTCTAAGAGAAACAGAGAATAAATTGAAAAGGAACTCGCCCTTTTGGGTGGTAACTTGAAGGTCTAAGTTGGCAGAGAAACCACTACTTATACTTTGAGCGTTTTACCCGAAAATGTTGAAAAGGCTGTTGACTTCCTCGGTGATATTTTATAAAACTCTGTTTTCAACAAGCAACAAGTTGAAGCTGAAAAGGAAGCTGTTTACAACAATGCCCTCAGCGCTTAAAACGATCAATAAGGTCTCCTCCTTGAAAACATTCACTTCACTGCTTACAGAGACCACTACTTCGTAATTAATTAAATATTTAACTTTTTATTATAAATTTAATTGATAAAAAAAAGTAAAGATTCTTCTATTAATTTGAATAGTAGTATCTTTTGCCTTCAAAGAATTAATTCATCTTTTTTTATTGATTTACTATGTTTTTATTTGGTTTTTTTTTGTTACTAATTTCCTACCCACTTTTTTTTTATTGTTTTTAGATTTTTAATTTAGAATCTTCCTTAGATATTATTAAATTTAAAAATTTATTTATGGTTTCTAATCAGCTAGTCACTTTTGATTGCCCATATATTTTTTTAATTACAAAAAAGATTGATAGCTTATGTGAAAAACAAAAATATTTGAATTAAATTTGATTTGAATGCACTGCAAATAAAATATTTTTTTAATTTTAAATAAAATTAATTATCAATTTGATTTTAATTGTATGCTAAAGTATATTATTTACTATTAAATAGGGTCAACCTACTCACGGTATCAGAGAAAACCTTCACAACATCACTGATGAAACTGTTAGAAGCTTCGTCAAGACTAACTACGTTGGTTCCAACTTTGTTGTTGCTGCTGCTGGTAACGTTAACTCCCAAGCTTTCCTCTAAGCTGCTGAAAAGGCCTTCGGAACCGTCCCCCAAAAGGATGCTACTGCTTTCGTTCCTAACACTGAAAAGCCCTACTTCACTCCCTCTTATGTAAACTTAATCATGCTACTATATATTAAAAATAGCAGTGTTTTAAATGAGATAAAAAAACTAATCAAACTTTAAATCAATTAAATAGATGACCATCAGAGACGATGAAATGCACAACTTAAACGTTGGTGTCTTCTTCGAAGCTCCCAGCTGGACCGATCCCGATTTCTACACTATTAACTTCTTCCAAAGAATCTTAGGTGAATATCAAGCTGATAAATATACTGGCCAACACTTGAACACCTCCGACAGATAATACTCTTTAATTCACAAGGAATTAGGTAACTTACCTGACGTCACCATCCATAAAACTCACTATTTACCTTACTCTGATACTGGTCTCTTCGGTTCTTACTTCTACGGTAACGAAGTTTTCGGTAACCAAATGTTATTCTTATCTCAAATGATTCTCTCTGAATACGCTTCTTACGTACATAATTAAGATTTTATAATCAATTTAAATATTAAATAAATTTTGAATTTTAGATTAACTAAGCTGAAATCTACAGAGCTAGAGCCAAATACTTCAACGAACTCCTTGCTGAATAAAACTCTGCTGATATTGCTACTTCTATTGCCACTTAAGTTAGGTAATTCATAATAAGAAAATGCATCTTTCCTTATAATAAATATATTCTTTTTTAAACTTTAGCTACTTGAACAGAAGAGTTCCTAGATCTGAAGTTGCTAAGAGAATTTCTAGTCTCGACAGTGGTTTACTTAATAGAGCTGCCACCAGATGGTTCTGGGATAAGGAACTTGCTATCGTTACTTGGGGTCCTTCTCACGGTTTAATTGCTGGTTCTCACTACAACAGAAGTATTAAGAGATCTACCCTCGGATGGTACGGTAACACTCACTACTACATTGTCTGAGAAACAAAACGATAAAAATTAAACAAAATAAACTAAACTGGAGTATTGTAATAAGAGTAGCTCATGGCAGATAAAAAAGATTAGTATAAATATTTCCTTGAGATTAATTCTTAATCAATTATTCCTTTTGTATAGTAATAATTCACAATAATTTATATATCTGTATGCTTATTTTGTATTACATTCAGATAATTAAAAGTACTTGATAGAAAAGTCTTCATGTCTCTCTCATTTATTTATTTGTTTGCTGATTCATTTATTTATTTTTAAAAAGATTTCGAATTTTAAATATATGAGTGTCTAAACAAATTATATTTCTCCATACATAATAATGCTAAACTAAAGAATATTAAAAGTAACGGAAAGTTAGAATTATATTGTAATAAATTAAGGTTTAATCTAAATATTTGATAATTTTGTGAAACACATATCAGATAATTAGGGGTTTATTTGGAAAAATATATTTTTTAAAAGTATTATTTATATTTTTAAATTAAAAATAAAAAAATAAGATTCAAATAATTAATTTTAATCATAGAGAATATCCAAATCTTTATTTCTGAAAATCAAATAATATTTCTATTAATTTAATTCAAAAAAAATAAAATGAGTAACCTATTGATAAGCTGATTATATAACTAATGATAGGTTAAATATATGAAATAAGATTTTTTAAAATTAAATCAATTCTATTCTCAAAATAATCTAGAAATATTCTCTGTACAAATTTTTTCTATTAATCAAATATAGTAGCAGTACTAACCAATATTATAATTACTCTTTATCAATAAGTAAATTGATTTTTAATTAAATAATATCAAAATTATTATCAAAAAAACAAATAACGAAATTTTTAAAATGATCAAATTTGTGATTCTCGTGACTTTGATTAGCTTGATAAATTGCAAGCCAAAGTGGACATAACTTTAAAATTATACTTTTGAATAATATGTCAGAGATTTTTAAAAAGAGTATAAAGCAGATTCTGAAGAGTACATGACTAGAAAGAAAATATTTGAATAGAATTTGGCAGACATAATTTCCTTCAATAAAGAAGATCATTCGTACAAAAAAGGTGTTAAAAATAGCACTGATGAAAGCTATTTTGAAAAAAAAGAATCTTTTTCTATATTTAAGAATTAAGTGGATTTCTAAATAATGGATCCTCCAATCAAAAATTCAAACTAGGTTTATAAAGCTAAAGGATTGACTAATTTACCAGATAGTGTAGACTGGAGAGAAAAAGGAGTTGTTTCTCCTGTTAAAGATTAAGGTGATTGCTTGTCTTGTTGGGCTTTTACTGCAGCTTCAGTTTTGGAGAGTCACGCAGCAATTAATTCAGGTGCAGGAAATCTAAAAATTCTTTCTGTCTAATAGCTAGTTTCTTGTGTCCCTAACCCTGATTAATGTGGTGGATAAGGTGGATGTTTTGGTGCTGTTGCTGATTTGGCTTTTGAATATACCACTAAATTTGGTATAACTTCTGAATATAAATACGGATATAAATCTTATTTTAATGACACATACGACTGTAAATTCGATCCTTAGAAATAATCACCTGAGGTTATTAATAAAGGTTTTGCCAAAATTAATCCTAATGATTAATAGGCTCTTTTAGAAGCTGTTGCTACTATTGGTCCTATAGCTATCTCAATTGACTCTACTGGTTGGGATTCCTATGAAGAAGGTGTATTTGATGGGTGTGACTATTCCGAGAATATTAATATTGATCATGCAGTTGTTTTAGTAGGTTATGGAACTGACCCTAAGTATGGTGACTATTGGCTTGTTAGAAATTCTTATGGTACTGAGTTCGGTGAAGACGGTTATATTAGAATTAAAAGAGAATCTGTACCACAATGCGGTGTAGATAGTACTCCTACTAATGGTTTTGCATGTGGAGGTGATGAAACACCAATTAAAGTTTGTGGTATGTGCGGAATTCTTTCAGACAGTTCTTACCCTCTTAATACAAAGATAATAGTTTGACAGAAAGAATACAACTAAATTTATATGTTCGATAAATAAACAAATTGTTGAAAAACATATTACCAATAATAAATAAATACTATTCTAATCATACCAAATAATAGTAATTATTATGAATAATTTTGTAATATCTCTGTCAATTAATTTTATGTTTAATTTGTATTTAGAAATTATAAATAAATATATGCGTATAAAATGGTAATTAAAAGTTGAAAAAGGTATTTATTACTCAAGTTCTAGCTTATATTTTCTGTAATTTCAAGCTAATTAATTGATTTGATTTAATTATATTTATAAAAAAAACGCAAACATTAAAAATTATTTAGTAGACTATTAAGCAAGCATATCAACAGAATATTTATTTAGTAAGTTTAGCGAATCAAGAAGGAGAATAAGTAAGTCTATTTAGACTAGTTTTAAAATAAACCTTGAACAAAGCACTTTGAAATGATAGAAACTAATGAGCTCGACCTTTTTTGTTCAGGATGCCAAAATATGTTTGATGAGAACAATCATCTTCCAAGAATGTTACCAGAATGTGGACATACATTCTGTAATTAATGTCTTGTTTAAATACTTGAAAAAAATGATTTTATTGAATGTCCAGAAGATAAGTAAAAAATATTTTTATCATTTAACAAAGCTTTTTAAAACTAAATCTTTCAAAAAAAATTGATTTTTTAAATTCCTAATTTAGCTCAATTTATAAATTAGCATAGTATCAAGTAGAAAAGAAGTAGTTAGCTTTCCTAAAAATTACTCCTTGATCAATATAATTAGGAAAAAAAAGAAAATGAGTGAATACTCTTCACCAATGCAAACTTTTGAGCAAGAATCTTAATCAAGTGAAAAAGGAGGGTCAAGCCGAAAAAATAGTATCCAATTAACTTCATTCAATAGTAGTATTAGAAACTCGCACGAAGAAGATTAGACCTAGATACAGCAATAAAAGAAAAAATGCAAAGATCATAAAAAAGAAAAAGACATAGTTTGTTTAGATTGCAGATTAGCGATATGCTCAAATTGTGCTCTGTTTGGTGAGCATAAAAAGCATGAAGTAGCAAGTGAAGAAGATGTAATTAAAAATATAACAGAAAG
The DNA here is from genome assembly GCA_000231845.2 of Tetrahymena malaccensis 436. Taxonomy (NCBI): domain Eukaryota; phylum Ciliophora; class Oligohymenophorea; order Hymenostomatida; family Tetrahymenidae; genus Tetrahymena; species Tetrahymena malaccensis. Next base: position 386,895 of record JH720001.1, on the reverse strand, counting down.
GGCAGAAACCCTTCTTTAGGTTTATGAAGAACTAGAAGAAAAATCAGCTTTAATAAATACAGCTCATTATAAAGATGTTATACATACTCATTTAATATCAATACAGCAATCCCTTCAGAGCTAACTAAACCAACAAATTTAAGTAATATTTACTATTTGAAATTAAATGTTTTTAATTTTGGTTATTATCTACATTAAATGGTAGAGTATTATTAAACAAATTGAAGAGAAGAAAAATAAATTAAATGATGAAATTAGTAGCTTAATAATGTAAACAGAAGCAGGTTTTTATAAAATACTAGATTTATCAAAGTAGAATTTATTAGATGAAATTGAAGAATGGAAAAAAAAGTAACTTCATATCATTTAACATACTCTAATTTATGTATTTTTACTAGAGCATAGGATAAATTATAAAATCTTTGTGAGTAAAGTTCCAAAAACGAGATTATGTTTGATATGCTAGAAGCCAAAAATAATTAAAACCTCGATATAATTGATTAAGGAGAGGAAATGTTGAGATAAATCATAGAAAATAATTCTATAATATCTGAAAAAGTAAAAATGATTTAACTCTAAGAAACCAAGTTAGAATTCGATTCAAGCTTTCAAAATACACTAAACAATTTAATAAAGGTCAGATAAATTAAAGATGATAAAAACATATAAAATACTAAGCTCTAAGAGTTATTAAAATAATCAGAAATTGCATATAAACAATAAATTAGAATAGAATTCAGAAAAAGATCTTAATATAAAAAAACTAAAAAACTTCTTGATGACTTTTATTATTAAACAAAAAAGTATAATAATCACTTCAAAAATGAAAAAATATTAGAAGCTAGTGAGGCCACTGAATTAATTCAAGACAAACAAGAAGATGACCTGATTAGGAGAGCAATTGATAGAAATGAATAAGATGACAATTTTGACGAAGAATAGCTTAAAGAATCATTACTAATTAACTAAGTATCAGATGCTAATAACCTTATAAATTTTGACGAATTGTAATAAAGTTAAGTAATTAGCAACGATTTTGTATTAAAGCCTCTTGCCCATAATACACTCTAAAATAATCAGCAAACTCATATAGCCAGGGTTAATTCCAATTTTTATATTCATAATAATGATAATTGTAAAAAAAATAATGAAGATGATTTAGATGATGAAAATCTGATCTCATAAATTAATAATAAAGATTTTCTCTTATCATCTATGCTATCATATCACAATTTGTCTCTTAATGATATTAATTTACTTGAAGAATAAATACACACTCATGAAGTTACTGGCACTACTGACATTAAAAAAAGTATACTGATGAGCTTAGCTAAAGATACTAACTTATTAAATGAGGATGATGATGATAAATTTCTTGAAGAGTCTAGCAAAAGTTAAACTGATCATAAATAAATTCTGCATATAAAAGAGTAGGCAAAGTTTTTAAATATAATTTAAGAGATATTTGGGAACAGCATAGAAATTGTTGATCTCTCAAACATGGGTAAATTTTTTTGCAAATTTTAAAAAGTAGATTAGCTTAAAATTTTTCTATTAGAAATAGGCGATAAAGGTTTTGACATATTATCTATTGCTTTGAAAGAAAATAGTTCCATAAAAACTTTGAAGTTAAACAAAAATAAAATTAGCGATGAAGGATTTATTAAACTCATTGATTTAGTTGAGACAAATTGCAAAAATATTGAGGATATCTACTTACAAAACAATCAAATAACTGAAAAATCTCTTAACAAAATATAAGATTTAAAAAAAAATTAAATTTCCAAAATAAAAAATATCTACCTTAAAGACAATAGTATTGCTGATAATAAAGTTATTTAGGGAATTTTAACTAATGAAAATAAATAAGGGATTAAAATACATTTTTGAACACTTACATTGATTTATAATTTCTTTAATTTATCCAAATATCAGTAATTTACATTAAATATATAGAATTCATTAATATAAATAATAAATGCATTTTAATTTAAATAAATAAATAAATTATTATTTTCTTTTAAATGTTATTAGATAGGTATTGTTGTAATCTAAATTATTTCAATAACCTTCTTCATCTTCGTTCTCTTCTCCCTCTAAATCTACATCAGCATCATCGTCATCATAAACTTCTTCATTTTTGCAATCCTCTTCTATTTGTTCATCAACTAATTTTTTTTTAAATAATAAACTCATGATTTTATTTTATTTTTGTGTAATAATTACTTTTGTTTGAAATGTTTTGGTAAAGTTTTTTAATTCTTTCACCATCAACTTCCGAGTCAAAGAGTAGCTCAAATTTATTGTTTTCATAAATTTATTCTGGTATTAGATGCTTTTTTGATTTTGGGAAGTTAGGAGGTGGAAATATTGGATCTATAGCAATTTTAAGAACATTATCAATCAATGCTGGTAATAACCTGGACATCAAAGGTGCTGCTATTGTTAAGCTAGGATTGGTGTTTATTTCAATCAACCAAGTTTTAAAGCTATCATCAATCATAAAGTCTAAACCAAATAGCTTGTAAATTTTATTAAAATTTTAATGATTTCATGATACTATTTTTAAAAATTTTTTACCTCAAAAGAAAAGTTTCTTTTCTTCTTATCTATCTTTGTGTAAACTGAGCAAACTGAATCATATGCAAGTTACTTTAATAAAATTAATTGTTGAACATTATGAGGAAATGACATAAAAATTCAATATATATACCTTCATTTATGGATAAATTTATTGCATAAAATTATAATTTTCTTTTGGATAAGTAGAATCGATATACTTTTAAAATTCTGCATAAGAGAGCTTGTTACCGTTTTCAAACTTACCAAAATCTTCTCCTCTTTTTTGCACAGCTTCATTAGTGAGATGGATCATTCTATTTTCTAAATTTTTGAGTGTAAACTCTTTAGTAGAAGTTCTAATATACCCATCTGTGTACCAGTATGCTATAATAAATTATTTTTAAGCTGTAATTTTAAAATAAAAATTTTACCTTTTAAATTGTTGTTATAATTTGTCATTAGCATAAAGCATCTGATATCAAACTTTCTTTTGTTGTATAAGAAAGGGCGGTCTAAATATTTTTGAATAATATAAGTTTTCTTAAAACCATTCTAATGTGATTCTCTAACTCTAATTATATCTCTAACAGAATTAACATCTCCTGCTACTTGGATACCATTTCCTCTATTTGAACTTTCTCCTGGCTTGATAATCCAAACATTTTTCCTTTTAGGATTTTCTTATTCAAATTTATTATAGTAATTAACAAAATTAGTGAACTCAGGATCGTTCAAACCACTTTAAATATGGAAGGTGGTAGGCAGATAATCAAATACATTTTTATTAGTCAAATTATAATATTATCGCATATTATAGAAAAGAGCTTTCTTGTTAGCAAGGTGAAAATTATATTCCATATGATTATGCATTTTTTGTTTAATGGGATTTTTATACACTTATACCTACTATCCACCTTCATTTCTTATTTTTTAATATTCTTTCTCTATCCCTTATGAATATTCTTCTTTTGTAAAAATAGGTATTATATTGTCCATATTTTACTTCTTTTTTCTTGACATTTTAGTATAGTTTATCAGTAGTTAAAGATCTTTTCCGTTAACTAAACCATTTATTTTACTATATGGATCTTATTTAGCAAATTCTGGATTATTATTTCTATTACCAGTTGGACTTGAATTTCCTTAATTTTGTTTCTTGGAATTTGATTTTAAAATAAAATCATTTAAATTTTTCGTGGGTGAAGCATCGTTATATCCCCATCTTTGATAGTTATTACTACTACTTGGTTCTAGCTATAAAGAGCATTTATTTTCTTAACAAGCTGTAGCATCTTAAGTTGCATTTAATATGCTGTTATTTTCTATTTCTTGAATTTAATTTTAGTTTTCTAACTACAAACTAGTATTTTCATTACCACTAGATATTTTCTGTTAATCTATATCTATTTGTTGTAAAGATTATTTATCTTACTAAACTTTTCCTTAAGAATTTTCTTCTTATTCATCATCTTTAATAGTATTCAAGCATAATTCTGATCTAGTCTTAATAGTTTTGTAGAATAATGGTTTGCGCCATTGTGTCCATAAGAAATTAATATTATCATAATCTTCACTTTACTCTGAAAGAGACCACCACCATCTTTTAAAAGAAAATTTATTTAATTATTTAATAAAAAAAAAAATACTACAAATTAATCTTTTAAATTTAACTTTTAAATTTGATTTTCTTAGAAATTTTGTTGAAGTTTTGGAGGGAAAATACAAACAATATTTTTGTTTAAAATATTTTCAAATAAATAACATTCATAAAAGACAGTACATCAAAACTAATTTATTACCTATTTTTTAAGGCAGCTCTGATCAAGACTCCATTATTCCCTTTTGTAATATAGGCCTTATACTACTTTACACCGTTTACTGGTACAGGTTGCATTGTCATATTATTTGAGAAATTAATAATTCTTTGAAAGTCTAAGTATATTTTTATTTTCAATTCTAAATAAGCTTCTTTATCCATTTTTTAAAGTCTTTCTTTTTACTGCTAAGTAATTAGTGCATTTGAATTAGAGGAAGGAGCTTTTTGTTTTGAATTTGCAGTTTAAGCGATAACAGAGTACCTTTTATTTACCTCTTATTTTGATGAAGGATTGGCATTTATAATTTTTCTTGAAGCCTTCTTATTATTTTCTTAGTTAGCTTGCTATTGTGTATTATCATTGTTTTGAATGCTTTCTTCACAAATTTATGGTAAATTATTTTATTCTGCGAATTGAGTAGCATTCAGCAATGACTTATTTATTTTATTATTAATTAATTCTTTTCTTTGTATTTAAAGAGGGAATTAATTTATCATCAAAGCCTTTTGGTTTTCTGAATACTCATTAATATTTTGCTCAAACTCTCTTGATTAGCTATTCGAACTCTATCTTTAATTTTTAAGCATTCGTTACTAATTAAAGCTATTTCTTACATCTTAAGACTATTATACTTCGTATTCAAACATTTGTGTTGTAGGTTAATTATTATTAAGAAAAGATTACTTGAGTTTTTCTTCTCCTTCTGATGTTCTTAATCCAAGCTAATTGCTGTTCTAGTCAATTCTATATCCATTCGAATTTAAATTATTATTTATATTAACACTTAAATTTGATTTTTAATTTTATTGATAGAATTATTTTCCTTTCTTGGTGTTTTCATTAATATTTTATAAATTATTATTGTAAAGTAATGAATCATCATATTATTCTTATTGCTTCTTATTATAATTGTCTGTCTAATCTACATACCCTTTGCTATTTTCTATTAATCCTCTTTGCTTGTTTTTAAGCTAGAGTACTTTCTAGGCAGTTATGTCTAAATTTTTTTTCACTTTTTTTTAAATTTGTTATAATTCAATAATAAAAAAAAAAATTATACTTCTTTCAAGCAGGTCTTCTGATGTTAAATTTATTTCTGTTGAATTTTATTCAAGCTTGTTATTTTTCATTTCATAGTACATTTTCTGGTTAAATGGATGAGCAACTTCTTTAATTACTTTTTATTTATGGTTACATACTTATCTAGTAGTGTATTCGTTTGTAGCTGAGGTTTAGAAATTGGTCTCTGATTTTTCCATAATACTTATTTCGTTATTGATTTATTAATTTTCTGATGCTAAGTTTTATTAAAATTTTTAATTGCTAATGCTTTTGTTAAAATTTGTGCTATTTATAAGTACTTATGGTGAACACTAACTAATATCAATTATAGTTGTTTAGTTTTACTACTCAATATGGTATGCCTTTAAAGGATCTTCCTGATATTGTTAAACCTACATTTTAGGTTACAATGTCTAAAGCTTTTAAAGTCTGTTTGGATTACTGCTTTATTATGGTAATCTATAAACAGCATCATTAAATGGTTGTGTTTGTTATTTCTTCTTTTTAGAATTAGCAATATCTAGTTAAGAATTTATTACATTTTCTTGATTTTTAATCAATGGATAAGTAGGTGGAAGTTAATTTTATGGACCATTAATAAAATTTAGATTTAAGTTTACTAAATTTACTGCTGGCTATTTAGGTGGTAATTGTTATTACACTCCTATTTTTTTAATTTAAGCAGTAGGCTTGCTAAAAATTTTTTTAGAAACCTAAGTAATTTATTAGTTATTATAACTGTTGGAATAATCACCTAATATTCAATAATTTTTAAAATAAATTAATTTCATGCAAAGAAAACTCAATCATATTTATAGTTTTATAATAAATCAAAGTGTTTTAAATTTTCAATAAAGTGAATAGAGTTAGAAAAGGCTCAAATATTTAAATTTGTTAAAATACTTCCAACCATATGCCATTTGTTTGATTTTACTTTAGATTAAAAATATTTATTTAATTACCTTGATTATCATAGTTAATAGTTAGAGCGTGGTTCAATCTTTTACTAGAATTTTTTCCTAAGTTTTATTTTACAAAGTAGAATTTTAGATAATGAGTATTGATGAAGATAAAGCTATATATACCTGCTTCAATAGCTTAAGAGTTGATGTAATCTTCTTGAAAAATATCTTGCTATAAAAATGAGCCTCTTCCTGAGTTTATCTATACTTCAAATCCTTATCCCTTTTGACTTTGTGTAAAATTGATATTTCTGTAGCTAGAAATTGTGTTTGTTTTTTACTTTATCATTATACTTTGAAATATATTTCTTTTTTTAACATATTTTAATTTTTTAGATTTTAAGTTCAATAATTAAAACAAAAATTGAATTTTACAAACAAAAAACAAAAATTGAAACAGGGAGGTTAACTATTTCTAAAATTTACCTTTAATGTTAAAAAATTAATGTTGTAAGTATGTTTAACAATAAATATTTGCATTAGAAATAAATAATTTAGTAATAATTATTTTGTTTTTTTTAAATAGTAAATTAATAAAAAATAATATTATTAATCATAACAAACCTCAGTCAACACATAAAATTTGTATATTTTTTAAAATAATATAAATGAAATATTTTTATTTAAATTTTAATAGTAAATAAATTGAATATTTTATTAATTTCGTTAATATATTTTTTTGAAAAAAATTAAAAAAAAAAATTAATAAAATTAAGAGCATGATTTTTTGAATGCATTTTATCTATATATTTATTTATGACTATGCAGTAAACTATGTAAAACATTATTAAGTTTTTCATTTTCTAACATGTGAATAGTCGTGGAATGTTTTAAGGAACTAATTATTTAGCTTAAAGGTAGATTTAGGGTCATTAGGATTTGATTTGGATTAATAAACACAACCAAAACCATCTGTGGTCTTTTCAGTCCAATAAGTTATTGGCTACTAAGTTAAATAACTCTCACCTTATGGTAGTTAATTTTTCAATTCCTCATCAGTCAAAAATGGTTATCTTTATATTAAAAAAAGAAACATTTTATTTCATTAATTATTTTATAAAATTGTTTTTATTAAAAAAATACCTTTCCAAAAATCCATGATCTACCAAAATATCTTCATCTCTATTATCAGGGGTTATTGGTTATCCGTTTTGTGTTCTCATAACTCTTCTTCCAACAGTGCAACCAGCCATAGCATGTTCCTAAATAAAAGAAATATTATTAACCAAATAAAATGATATTTTAAATTTACTTTAGCTCCGAATTCAGTTTATGTGGTTGTCTAGAAATAACGAACATTTCTTTAAATTTCCTTTTACTATTCGATTTCATTCAGTTCTTATTTTATGTGATTTATCATCTTTTTATATTTATTTACATATTTGTTTTCAAATTTCAAAGATTAAATTGTTAAAAGCTCTCAAAAAAGTTAAACTGCTTTTAATATTTATATAAAAATATGCATACTTATTGTTAAGTTCTAAGATGAACTGGACCAGTTCTGGGTAATTAATCTGCTTTATTAAATCCTAAATCATTTTAAAAAAATAAATTAACATTAATTGATTAAATCTGCATACTAAATGCAAAAATTCATTTATTTACCTTTACCATATTCGCTGTTAGTTGTGTTTGGTATGTGATTGAATTTTTTACCCATTGTTCTTTCATTTGTATCATTTACTGATTCTATTTGTGGAGATTCTTTATATAATGATTGAGCCCCAGTTTAAGAAATGGTTGACTTGAGTTTTGCATAATTATGAGCAGATCTACCTATACCAGTTACGTCTCTTAACTCTCTTTCTTCCCACCAATTACCAATCAATGTACCTAAATATTTCAAAAATATTTTTTAGAATTCTGCTGCCAAATATATTTTAAAGCTTCTAAGAGCCTACCTTATCCCTTTTGGAGTTATTTATTATATGATTCAAGTGTAGTTTAGTTTAATTCCATTTTATGATAGCTTTTTCAAAATATTTCTAAAAATCTATTATATTTGTTTTGCAATTAGTTTATCTTATTTTCTGCTAGAAAGTAACTTTGATTTCACTATTATTTATATATTAATAATTAATTAGTTCAGAAATTCATATAATTTTTTTTTCGTTTTATTTTCCATAACATTAAATGGTTATGAGAAAAGCAAATTAATTCAGTACATATGAGATTATTTTGAAAATAAAATGAAAATATATCAAGCTAAATGCATAAAAATTTATTACTATATATATTAACACATATAAATACAAACTGTCCTTTCAAGCAGGAAAACAAATTTTACATTTAATTTATGTATGATAATTATTTATTTGCTGATTTCAATACTCGAAACTAAAAGCTTTAAATTAATTGCATACAATATTTATATCTTAAATTAAAATACGATATAATACTATCCTACAAAGATTTATTTATTAAATAAAAAATATTATAAGCTACCTTTATTTGCTATATTTGAAATCATATTATTAAAACAAGGATTTGTATAGAAACAAATTCTTAAATCTTACAGTAAGCTATGAGAAACAGCCACCCTTATATTTCCTCTCCTGGTAAAAAAATAGAGGAGTAGCTTTAAAACCCAAAAAATTATTTAGCAGTAAGACCATTACAAGTAGAATACGACCATGGTAAATAATACAAAGCAAATCTTCTATATAAAATATGATTTTAAAAAAGAGAGGTTTAAGAATATAAAACATGAATTCAAAATTATGGATAAGAATAATAATGGCTTTCTCTCTTAGGAAGAAATTTTGAATTATCTGAAGCATGAAAAGCAAGTAAGGCAGATAAATATGAAAGTTATTTAAGAATTGTTTGACAGTATGGATACTAATTCCGATGGTAGAGTATCTTTGTAACTTAAAATTTGTATTGATTTATTTCGAAATAAACTAATTTAATTTGACTGGACGAAATTACTTTTGTATCCAGTCAATTTTAAAAATATTTTATTTGTAAAATTTACAATTACGCAGAGTTAATTTTTATATGATAAATAAAGAGAAGAGTTTGCACATAACTATATAAGCAGGGAGTCGGAGCTGAAGAGAGAAATATAGTTTTATGAGGAATAAATCAATAACTTAGAAGATGAAAAAAACTTTATCATTTCTGTAATTAATAATGTAAATTTTAAAATCTGAATCATTTTTGTTTTTTTTAAAATCTTTTGATATTTATTTTACACAAATAAGAATATTATTACTTAGATTATATTTAAACTTTGATTTTTTAAATTTATAAACGTTAAAAAAGAGATACAGAATAAATATGAGATATTTGAAGATCAGTCTTGAGCAAGCTAATCTGTCTTCTTTCAAAATATATCAAAAGCTTTATGAAACTGAGTCATTTAGTGTAAAGGCAATTGTGTTTTGTGACAAAGTTAGAGTGGATTAAATGAATGAGATAGCAACTAAGCTATGTAAATCATAAAGTTATAGCAAAGATATTTAATAGATTTTATTTAATTAAACTAGGTTAAAATATAACTTTTCCAGCCTGGCATGAAACTATTTAATTTGAAATAGATAATCTCTTACAAGATAACGGTAATTTAGCAACTTATTTTTAAATATTTCTAAGTAGATTATAATTTATTTCACCATAATATAGAAATAGTGCAAGTTTAAATAAAATTTGTTAAGCAAACTCATGAGAATGAGCGAAGAATATCGAATGATACAAATCAAATACAGTTCGCTGAATCGATCATTAAAATTACAAATCTTAGCTAAGAATACCACGAAGACTCTTGGATTGATGTTGTTGATGCTAAAGATAAGAATATTAAAATAGGTGTTGTGCATATTAAAGTAGATTATATTCCTAACGAAGTAACCAATTTATCAAGCTTACAATTTATTTTAATTTATTTCAAAGTTTGAATATAGAAAAAATAGATTAGAAGAAATCGAATCTGAACTGAGAGATTTATAGGAATAAAAATAATTTAGAGAAATGGAATAAGAATATCTTAAAAGGTTGTTTGGTACAATCCAACATAGCACTTAATAAATTCGTAAAAGAAGTTAAATTGATGAAGATGATAAGTCAGATTAAGATTTCTTTAGTACATTTGCTTTTACTAACTATAAACAAAGTGCCATAAGCGAATTCGATGTAATTTATTTCAAATAAAATGTCAAAGCAAACACAATTTTGTATTTATCACTAAATTTATTATTATTTTCCATAGATTTTAATAAATTTAATCAAATTTAATTATATAGTTTCATGAAGCATTTAAACTAAGAGATTACGGAGTTTATGTATTAGTCGCCTTTAATATTATACTTTGCTTGTTGGAAAGATGTGATTTCTTAGGTCTTATTATTTTATTAAGAGTTCTACCTTTTATTCGAAAAAATTGGACAGATAAAGAAATTTATTTTTTTGTTTATATGATATCATTTTCAGCTTTGATAGATCTATTTTAGTAAGTTGTTATCCTTAAACTTACCTTTATAAATTATTATTACTTAATAAAGTTTGATATTTCTTAAAGATGGGTTATCAGAAAATGATTGCTTAGGGAGATATGCTATTAATCTATTAGGATGGATTATTTCTTTGGTTTATTTTATTTTAAAAGTATTTTTTAATTTTTCTTGTATTTATTTTAATTAATTATTTTAAATGAAAAGTGCTTGTTCGCCTCTTACTTTATCAAAATATAAAATATAAATTTAAGTGTAATCTTTAGTAGGAATAATGAATAATCGTAAGAAGATAACTCAATTAATTTTTAGCAAAATAATAATAATAATAATACTAATAACAATAACAATATAAATATATTAAATGGGAGCTAATATAAAAGTTAGTTATAGATACAAGATAATACCTAAAAGAGAATATAGCTCTGATTGTAACAAATAAATAAAATGATAGATAGATATTTAATAGTAATTAATTTTAAAACAATTTTGTTTATAAAAGTTGATTATAATAAATTATTTCAAAGTGATATTTACTTAGTATATTTATTTCTTAATTAATAATTATCTTAACTAGCAAATAATTTATTTGTATTTAAAAATATTCAAATTTCATAAAATTATTTTACAATTAATAATAACGAGATGAAAAAGAACTAAATTCTAGTTAATTTTCCTAATTTATAATTTTTTTTATGTTAAATAGCTGTTTGTATATATCAAAATAAGTCAATATACATTTATCAATATGATATAATTAATAAATGATTTATTTATAATACTAAAATATAAATTTACAATTTTTAATAGATAAATAATATTTTTTTTAAAGATGATAAGAATTAAAATTTGCTTTTTGAAAATTTATTTATTCATAATATTTTCTTAAATAACTAAGAATAAAAAATATTGATAAAATTTGATTAAATTATCATATTTCATTATATTATTTTAACCAGAATAACAAATGGATATCACATAAGGTCCTAAAATCAATCTTATTAATTCTGTATATTCCTCTAAAGTTCTAATTAATCCAAAATATACTAAAATCACTATTTTAAATTAAACTTATTAGTTATTAAAATTTTGTGTTTTATTGGAATTTTAATATATTACTTGAATATTAATATGATATTTAGTTGAATATCAATTCTAAATTAATTTTTAAGCATATTCGCTGATAAATATAAATTGATTGTAATATTAAATAAAAATTTAATCAATCAATTAATTACTCATTTTATATGTAATTTGTTAATAAAAATTGCTTAGATGTATAAATAAAAATTTATTTATTTACTTTAATAATAATTTTAAATAAAAATTTGGATTGATTTTATTCAGATTTTATCTTATATTAAACAAATAAGTAAATAATATTTAATGAAGGAATGATACTTTTAAATTATCACCCAATAAACTATACATATATTGTGTATAATTATTATTTTAATATGGTCTTGTATTTTATCAAATACCTATATCTTCTAATACACTAAATATTCTCTGCATTAATTCTGTTGAAGATATTCTCTTAATAGTATTATCTATTCTTTAATGAATATCTCCTTTTTGCTTAACAGTAGTTAGCTTCTTTTCGTTTAAAATTTTATTTTCATCTAAGTTTTTGAAAACTTCTTTTCCATATTCATTGACATATTCTCTAAGCTGTTGATTAGTAATTATAATTATTAATATTTTAAATTTATTGCTTTTTTATATTACTTGAGTTTATATACTGCTTCTAATTGCTTTTAATGTTAAATACTGCTATTCATTAAAGAGGCAATTGAATTTTCCTGCTAAATTTTTGGAATGCATCCAAAGTCTGTCTGTAGAAAGAATCATAACTATCATATATATATATATATTTTAAAAATTGGTTAAACTAATTTTTTGAAAAGTATTTATTTACTGTAATTGTAAGTTGGGTATATGATGCAGAATATTGTGGTGTATAGTAGTCTATGGCCATACATGCTTGAGATGAATAGTGGACCTATTAAAAAGAAAAGTAAAGCGAGCAAAAAGAATTAGATAGGTAATATCACAATTGCTAAAATTAACTTATAACTAGCAACGACATCTTTACCAAGTACTTTAACCTTTGATTCCCTTTAGCACTTTGATAATTATTAAAAATCTTTAATTAAAATTTTAATATTTTCTCTTTACTTTTATTCTTTCTTTCTCAGAGAGATAGTTAAGTAGTAAGCCAAAAGGACCATTGATGAGAATACCAGGAAGAGATATTATAAGATGGAATAAAACAGTAAAAATGGAATAGATAAAAATCATCAAATTTTTCTTAAAGTCTTTCTCATATGTTCTGACTTAATAATCTTCGATAGAAGTAATCTTAATCAATGATTTATATTCTCTGATCTTGTTAAATAGCTATTTTATCTAGGGTTTTTCTTGCATTTAGAGAAAACCTTTAGCGAATCTATAGGTTAATAATATTATATTATAAATATAACTCCATAACTAAATGTTTCATTACCTTCTATTTAATTCTAATTCTTCTTTAGGACTGACCTTTACACTTTCAGGTAAATAGATTTTTCTAGCCATGTAAACTGCCATCAACTCTTTGTAAGAGGGAACACTAGTGGTAACATCTCTTAGTCTCTATAGAAAAATATAATAAACATAATTAATGAATAATACATATTAAAAAAATAAATGCATACATATTCTATTTCATGAAGAAGTTCACTAATTGCTTCTCTTTTACTCTTTTTATAGGTTTCAGCAGCTTCCATAGGAATTTTATAAGGCTATCCGAATTCCATGATGACTTTAGATCTAAATTTATCACAAGCATAATAATTCAAACCACAACAAACAATATTGACTTAAATATTATGCTATGCCATAGCTCCTAATGCCATAATACATACACCAGCCTTTAAGGGAAGGAAATCTTATATTAAAGCAAAATTTTAGTCTAATTTGAATCTATTAATTAATTTTTTTTACCAGTTCTATCATGAGAACCACCTTCAGGGAAAATACCTATACAGTCGTTGTTTTTAAGAGCATCCCATACATGGCTATAAAGCTCATGTTGATCTATTTTAGGTACTATCTTATAAGGTAAAGAAAATTCGCTGTCTTCTATGTCTTCATCTTGCTTAACTTTTAATTCAGTATCAGATACAACTGTACCTACAATAAATTCTCCTTAAACCTAATTAATTATTTTTAAAATCTTATTATATCCCATTTATATCTTGTATAAATTACTTTTTATACTATTATTGTATATCCGATTTAAACATCTTTTGTAAACTCAGTACCTTCACCCTAAAATTCAAAAAATCATTAATTATTTTATGACCAGCTAATTTAAAATGTACTTTCATTATTCCGTTCTTAAGAGAAACTATTTTGCCTTTACCAGCCTTGGCTAAATCTTGAGCTCTTTCTACTGGAATACCACCAAGAGCTCTACTGAATTAACCAATAACAGGTCTTCTAGTAGATTTAGCAGCAACAATAAATTTAACAGGTCTATTCATTTTTGAGCTAATTAGCTTTAAATAGGCATACTTAAATATATTTTTTGGAATAAATTTTATATTACTAAAGCATCAACAAACTAATTGTTATGATTACTGCAGATAATAACTGGCTAATCCTATTTGAATTAAATTTCTTAATTAATACTATATCATTAAAAATAGTAAATGATATTTATTACTTTTGGAACATTTTCTAATCCGATTACTTCGATAGTCTTAAAGAAAGTGCTAGTAAAGGCTCTAAATATTCAAATAATAGAAACATTAGTTGCAATTTTTTAAGTTTAAAGAATGAAAAATTAAAAACTAATCAATCCATTTTCTTATATTGTTTGAATAGCACAAAGAAATTCAATCTATCTATTCATGCTTGAATATGCGATGAATTAAAACAAGCTAATATTTTTAGATGAAGGGTGAATATTAAAAATTAAATTAGTTACCCTCCTATGCCTTTTGATACTGCATTATATACAAAGTGATTCACCATCTTAATGTAATTTAACTATTTTTTATTTCAGCAAATATTTTTATATTTTTCAAGTTTTTTATTAATTAATTATAAATTTTGTAAAATTTTAGATTTTTATATTGATGGCACATATAAATAGAATTACTTTCTTATTTTTATTATAAATATAAATATTACGTAATGTTGTAGCCTTTATTATTGTTAAAACTTAAAGCCCTTAATTTATCAATCAATATCTATTTCAGTCTTCATTTTTGCATTTGATAGATCATCATATCTTAAAATCATCTCTTCTTAGATGCAATTAAATTATAAACATTTATTTATTCTGCTAAATTTTTTTATTTTTTAGTTCTATCAAATGATGTTCAGCGCGTACTAAATTTCTACATCATACGATCACTTACATCATAATTTTAATAATTTATTTAATCAATCAATATTTGTAATTAATTGAAAGTAAATTTAAATTGCATTCTTTTTAGCTTTATAAAATAGAAAGATAGATAGATAAATATATTTCATTAATAAAGTTGTCATCACTAGCCTATAATTTATATTTTATATCAAAATATAAAAGTAATCTTCAATTTATTTTTAATCTTAAAATAATTTTATATCAAATTACCTATTCATTTTTAATAAAATATGATTTTTTTATTTTGTTTAAGATTAATCTAATATTTTGTAATTTCTTTATAAATCTTGATTTGAATGTAAACCTTTAAAATTTAATACTTTAACAAGTTATATTTGAACCATTTATGATTTAATAGAAATATACATTATGCGAATTAGTTAATTCAACTTTTCATAAATGTATAGAAAATAGTAACTTAAGTACAAAATTTACTAGTTTTATATAACTAATTAATTCTTATTTTAATTTATTATATTTGGTTCATTTATGATTTATTAGAAATACTTCATATCATTTCCATAAATGCAAGTTAAATAAAATAATCATAAATTTATTGAAAAGTATGTAAATTACCTACAATATGTTTTATTTTTATATGACTAATCATCTGTTATTTAAATAAATTTTATTTGAAATATTTTTACTTTTTACAATTAACAAATAGGCATTTCTAAATATGAAATTAAATGAATTTTTAATAAATTTATATTAAAAGTAATTTAATATCAGGGTATACATGATATTTATAGAAAATTAAGTATATTGGAGACAATTTTTATAAATTTTAACTTGATTAATTAGTGATTAAATTATATTTTAATTCATTTTATTTACATTTTTTTATTTAATTAAGATATATATCTAAATTATTTAGCTTATATATTTCAAAACTCATCTACTGTCATATCTTTTGCTGATTGCAAAATATTTTACAGCTTGTCTATTTTTAATTCAAGCTCGCTTTTACCCTCTGCTTATGGCTAATTATTTAGTATGTGCTTATCATCAAATAGTGCTTAATCTATTTTTTCTTAAATTTAAGCATGCTGTCTTAGTTAATTAGGTTAATAGCCAACTTTTTAATTTTGTTAATTTTTGTTAAGTGGTTTCATATAGTTATTTGCTGGAACATATCTTTTTGTATAAATAAATATTTTATAATTTAGTTTATAAAAAATTTGAAATTATAATTTTAAAATTGTTTTACCTAGGTTAAGTAGGATTCTAAGGAGTTCTGGCATTTGATTAAGTAGATTATTTTGAAGAAGGAGTTGTCATTGAATTATAGGATGTGTTCAGAGGCTTCCTATTGGGATTTGTTTCAATGCTAAGTTATTGTGCATTACTACCTGAAGAATTAAGTCTTTAAGCGGAACTGTTTGTCTGTCTTTATGTGGATGAAGATCTTTAATTTGCTTAAACTTGTGGAGGTTAGTTATATGACTTTGGTTAATATAGTCGACTAACTACTGAAGATTAAGAAGATTGCTAAGGGGTATTTGTCTTTGTTTGTTGTATGTATCTTCCATTTTCTGGGATAATATCAATACTACCAGGTTTCACATTTTTTACTCCATTTACTTGAAGTTAATTATTTCTAGTTAATGAGTTTTATCTCTCATTATTAATTTAATATAATGGTTATCTCCTATTTTACAAATTATTATTTCCAGCTGAGTTATTTCTGCTGCTATTTTAAGATAAGCTTTAGTTACTTTACTAATTATTGTTAGGATTATTATTTGAAAAAAATTTATTATTTCTTTAATTATTTTAAGAGTTAATGCCATTAATCCCTCTTTGCAGTCTAGAATTAGTTGGAGTGTTATTTTAAGAGTTTCCTTATGAGTTAGAGCGAATAGAAGAGTAAGACTGTGATTTAGGAGTATGAAGCGAATTTTTTGAGCCGTTCGGTGTTGAGTTTTTACTCTAAGATCCATCAGTTCGATTAAACCTATTACGGTTTTAAATTTATAAGCTAGGACTGCTATATCCTAATTTTGAAGGATGAGAGTTAGGTGTGCTTCTTCTAGAATTTATTGAAGAATGAGAGGAGCTATTCCCATATATTCCCCTAGCTCCTAGAGGGTTAGAACGAGAGTTACTGCGTCTCTATGAGTTTGTAAGTTCAATTTCTAGTTAAGCAATTTTTTGCTTCAATTTTTTTTCTTCATTTGTAAATTTTTCAGCATCAGATGTGAGCTTATCTATTTCCTACTTTTATTTTTATATAGTCTTTTTGCTTAAAACAAGTTATTATTCTGTTTCTTCTGTTAATTTTAATAGCTGTGCTTTAATTCTTTTGTTGGCTGTATCTTCGCTCTCACAAACAATTTGTGTTAACTATTTTTAAAGCTCTAAATTTTCAGTTTTCTTTTGGTTCAACTACCTTTCTTTCATTTCAACTTCTACTTCTAATTCGCAAATTCTTTTACTCGATATTATTCTCTGCTTATCAATTTCATTTTCAAGATTAAATTTTTGTTTGATAAGCTATTCAATCTCAATAGCTCCTTATTTTTAAGAAAAATAATCTTCGATTCTTTTGACTTTAGCCTTTAAAAGATCGTTTTCAAGTTTAATTTAGTCGTACTCTTTTTTATTAAGCTGTACCTTTTAACCCTATGGGTCATAAAAAGATTTGCCTGAAGTAGAACGGGGTGATCCTTGCTGCTTTTTATCAAACCCATTAGAAGAATAAAAAGTGCTACTATTAAGACTTTCATCATTGTTACGAGCTTTTGATAACTCCTTCTACAGGTTCTTTATTATTTCTTTAAGGGAGGATGGATCATTGACTTGATCTCCATTTAAAGATAAAGGATAATGAATTTTATCTTCGCTATTATTGCTGCTTGAACTGATAATTAGGTATCTCTTATTCTGTCTTTGTTATTGTTACTAAGTTTAATCGCTTTAAGTAGATGTACTAGAATTCATTTATGATTATCCTGTATTATTTAGTTGATTTGGTTGAGTTGTTTCGCTTTTCTTAGTGTTCATAGTTTTTAAATCTTGGTAGGTTAAGATATCAAAATTTGATTTATTAGTTTGCTTCTGATTTAAACTTTCATCAATCAAATTTAAGAATTCAAAAAATGACTTTTTTTAACCTGTTTTTTCAGTTAAATCTTCTATATATTAAGCTGAAAATTCATTTTTCCAAACCCAAGGGTCAGTAGTACTTCTAATCTCAAATTGAAGGCAGTTTTTATGAAGTGGTACTTAAGCCTTAACCTCATATTCGCAGTCTTTAATTTATTTCTTGCATTTTAAGTTCAAAAAAAATTCTGACATTTATTTATCAGAAAAGAATTAATAATTTTATAGAGAAAATCTGTATTTGATGTTTTATAGTTTATAAACAATAATAAGATTGTATTACCAAATTATTATTATTTTTTTTCATTAATTCTAATTTTGCTGTTGATTTTTTTGATTATTTATAAAAAAATATTAAAATTTTCAATGGAAATAGTTGTTAAATTATGAAATTTATAAAAGATAAATGCTATCAATATTTTTTTGGCTATTTTTCAAATGGCTATGCTTATCAAGAAAAGTAAATATTAAAAATATCTCCTTTTAGCTATAAATCAATGATATTATAAAAGTATTTATCCATAATATTTATTTTTCTTTCATTTATGCTAGTAAGAATATTTAACTGAAGAGCTAAAAATATCGTTTTATTTTATTTAATTAAAATAAAATTTTTTAATTTTGAAAACACGAAATATAAATTAGCAGATAAATTATATACATTAACAGTTTACCATAAAAATAAAATATTTCGCTTTTATTAAACATTTATATCACCAGCCATTATACGAATTAGATCCACGAATTCTATCAACAATTATTTTATTTAGACGATAATTTTCAGCTGTTAAAGCATTAAGTTTTTCTTCAAGCTTATTGATAATATAAGTACTCCTATCGCCAGAGAGTAGGGCATTATAATTGGTTTCTAAAATGTATATTTATTAATCTTTTGCTTTAAGAGTTTCAATGGCTAACTAAAATTCTTGCTACAGTGCTAAGAATTCTTTTTAAATTTATTGATGCTACTATTTTTCTTAGCTATTTTAAGAAGTATATTTATCATCAATCTCCTTTAGTTGCTATTCAAGTGTTCTAATGACATCTTAAAATTATATTCTTTCCTCTTTCATGTCTTCTTCCATTTTTTGAATCTCTATCTAATTAAACTTGTCTTAGTTTTCTAACTTTTATTTTAATGTATCAAGCTAGTTTGTTATTTCTTCTATAACTTTATGTAACCTTTCATTCTCTATGCTGATTCTTAGCAATTTTTCCTAAGAATATTTAATTTAATTTACTTATTTATAAATAAAAAAATTACTTGTAAATTTTAAAGTTATAAAACTAATTCTTATTTTTATTATTGAAGTGTTTAGTTTTCTTTATCTACAGTGTGGAGTGTATTTTCTATCATATTAAATCTATCTATCTTTGTTCTTAACTCTTTTATTAGTAGCTTTTGTTCTTCGATTTCAAGTTGCTTTTCGTTTAGTTTCTCTTCTGAAAAGCTAATTTTTTCTTTTAATGAAGCTATAACTTCCTCTTAAACCTCTATTTTTGCTTTAAAGCGATAGTTTTCAGATTCTTTAAATTACTCTTGCTTTAACTTTTCGATTTGGTCTTAGTATTGCAATTCTACTTCTGATTACTTTTACTTTTAAATTAGAATCTACTTATTCAAGCCTTCAATTTCTTTCCTTGCTGAATCAAGCTATGATTTAATCCTTTCTTTTTCATATTATTGCTCATTGAGTGCTATTTCCAGCTGCTTCTTTTCAAAAGAAATTTATTTTAAATCTTTTTCTAAGAAATTCAAATCCTTTTCACCTTTAAGTAGTTTAATTTAGTTTTAGAGTTCAGTATTTTTGGTTAATAAATCCATATTTTCGTGTTGCTTTTCCTCATATCTTTTTTCTAATTTGCTAAGAACTTCCTTGAGACTCTTTGATTCAAATAAATGAATTTCTTTTTATTCTTAAACCTCACTAAAATTTTTCTAAGCTCTCTCCAGCTTTAAAAGTAGTTCTTCAATTTACTCTTACTTTCTTTTTATTTATATTTCTAAAGCTGAGGTGCTTCCCTACGATATTTTATATTCTTCAAACTCTTATCTTTTTAACTAGAACTAAATTCTTAACTAATTATTTTCTTCTTCAATTGAAACTTTTGCATTTATAATATTTTCTTTTTCTTTTATAAGCTCCTCCATCCTTTCGTCCATTCTGTTTTTGATGTTATTAAATGAAAATTACTACTCCTTGAATTAATTGTAAATAAAATAAAAAATTGAATACCTCCTTATTTCATTCTCCAAATCTTTAACAACTTTTTAAAATCTAGAATCGTTTGTGGATTGGTCCTAAAATTATTCTTAAATCTACTTTATTGTATTTTGAAGATATTCTACTTCATCTACTCTTTCCCTAAGCATTTAATTGAGTTATTCATTTTCATCTAAAATTTTTAATAGTTTGTCTTCAAGATCACAAACTTTCAGATTAACTTCAGGTAAATTTTCTTAAATGCTGTTTTGTTCCTCACGCATAAGCTTTAATTATTCTTTTTCTCTCATTTCTAAATCTAAATCAAACCTCAACTTCTAATTTTCTTCTTCTAATTTTTCTATAAATAGTTATAAATTTAGAATAGATTTTATTATTTTTATAACTAATACATATTAGACCATCTCTTTATTTTACATTATTAGCTTGAGATTAAAAGCTAGTTAATTCGAGGCATTTGCCTTCGTATAAAGTTTTCCAATCTTCTTTTTATTAAATCAGTTCACTTATTTCCATGTTTAATTCATCTATCACTTTAAGTTTCTCAATATAACCATAGGATAGCTTTTCATTTTCTGCACATAGCAAAACATAAGATTCTATGATCTGCATGAAATCTAACTTTTGATCTTTCTAAAATAATAAAAAAAAAGAATTATATAAGCAAAGAGACATAAAATGTTTACACAATCTAAAAAAGCTAAATGATAAGTATTCTAAAGTGCCTTTTCTTTTATTTCAAGATCTTTTTATAAGCTATTTAATTAATTGTTAAGCATATTGTTAGATTCAATAAGACTTTCTACTTTTTTTCTTTCAATAAAAATCTAATTAGGTTGGATATCTGCATTTGTTTAGTTTGTGCTGTATGTAGGATTATATTCTTGCTATTGAGTATAAAGATTTTTAGCACTTTAATTATTTCTCTATGTATTAGCATGAATTAACGAAGATTGATTTGCGTTTAAATATTATAAATTTGTATTTTGAACATTAACTGGTTTAAGATTTATTTAGTTAATTGTATTTTAAGTATTTAATATTCTGTGTTATTGTGATTAGTTAGCAGGAAGAGAACGCTCAGAAACATTCAAAAGAGATTACTATTAAATAGGTTAAGATGAATTATTCTAATCTAAAATTTAATTTGAATAATTTTATTGATGATTGGTTGTCTATAAAGGATTAACAGCTTAATTTTGAAATTATTATGGAGAAAAGCTTCCGCCTCCAACGCCGTTGATAAAATTATTATTATCCTTAGAATTGCTTGACCCCTACTAAAATTTCTACTCTTCATTCGTCATACGATTAATTAGTGGAGAGAACGATTATACAGATCCATATTAATTTATTTCTTCCTACATTAATTAATTTATGAGAGGATTGTTATTAAACTAGTCACTAAAATTAACATAGTTTGCTGAATTATTTTATATTGATGATAACTATCCTAATTGTAAACTATTATTACCACTGCTATTTTGATTGCTGTGTTAACCTTAATTTCTTAGTATTACTTTTGTTTGGCCATATTGATAATCTTAAGCTGGATTAATATCAACCTAAACAACTGAATTATGCTAAAACTGATTTTTTTATCCTTCTGAGATTTAGTTTTTACCAAAGCTCATCTGCATTTGATTTTAAGAAATCATATTTTTGAAAGTTCCCTCTGGAGGACTAAAGGATCTTCTTTATTATGAATCCTTCTAAATAACACTAACATTTTAGACATAAGCTATAGCCTAATTAGGAATCATTTGACTATTTAAAATTTAATTTTATAAGTATTCTACTTTGTAACTAAAACTGATAACTTAATATTTTTCGTTAAAAATAAATTTTGGATATTACAAATAAAAACTAATAAGAATAATTGGTATTTTAATTAATATATAAAAGATGTGATTTTGTCAAATAATTAACAAGTTGTTAACTATTTTAATTAATAGAACGAAATAAAATTAATTTCAATGATTTTTCAATTATAAAATATAATTCTACATAATTGATTTTTTCTTAAACGTTTCCTCAAATTCTAATAAATAAGTATCTTAAAAGATTTAAGTTGAAAAGTGTAATTTTTTGTTGATAATCTAAAATTTTAATGTTTTAAATTATTTGCAAGAAATTTTAATAAAAATCCTTTATTACAGCTGAAGAAAATAATAGCAAAGTGGATAATTTATTAATTGAAGAACCTTTTATTTTAAAACATAAGTAATATTTTAATATGTAAATAAAATTAAATGAGAAAGTCTATTTTAGTTATTGAATTAGCTATAATAAGAGTAATGAAGAGTGTTTGTTAAAAATCATAGAAGTTAGTATTTATATAAAAAATTATTTATTTGTTAACTTTGCAATATATTACAGTGAAGTTTCAAGTTTAATCTTAAATTAATAATTTGCTTGCCTGAATAAATTATTTGAAGCAGTGAAGTTATTATTAGCTGAAAAAATAAACTATTTGTTAAATATTTATTTAATACTACTACTACAAGAAATAAATAAACTAAATTAAGCTTAAAGTAGGTACTGCATATATAATCTTTATTCAAATGAATTAAACATACATGGAAACCTTTAGTTATTTTGGGTCAAACTCTTTTAATAGATATTAAAGCAAAAGAGGGTATGATTATTTTCATTATTTAAAGCACATTTTATCAATTTTAAATGTATTAAGATAATTATCACAATTAATTAATTTTTAATTACATGTTAAATAGTACAAGAAATACTTCACCCATTTAAGAAAATTCTTTGCGTATAAGGTAATATAATTATTGGAACAATTTAATTCATATTTATCTGCTTTGACACAAGCATAATTTATCATTAAATTCAATAATTAGAGAGATTGCTTAGTAAAATATTTACATAATGTTTCCAAATGCAAGAGATCCGTTGACTGGTATTGCTTCATAAAACAACAGATTAAATTAAAAAATAAACTCCAAATCAACCACGTAGCTACCCAAACTCTAAGCTGGATAAGAAAATTTATCAAAAACAATTTCAACTAGGGCCTCTCTCACTTAGAAAACATTTAATAAAACAATACTAGAAATAGGTAATTAAATAGATTTTTACTATGTATTTCATTCAAAAAGCTTTAATAGTTTTTTTAAATAAAACTCAATTTTGAAAAATGTAAAATTATTATTTTAATATTATTTTTGTTATTTAATTGTTTGCAGGTGAAAAAAATGAAACACTAGTTAAACCATTCATGACAACAAAAAGAAGTGAAGTTAATTAGATTTAAGGAATGTTTAAATCAGTTAGAAAAAGTTCTAAACAAGATTATTTAGGATTAGATAACTCTCTTGAATATGATTTTCCATTTCATCAAATAGTAGATTTTGTTAAAAATCACAGCCAAGGATTTGAAAATAAATAAAACACTGATTTGCACAAGCACTATTAAAGGATGTATATAAAAAATAAATTTAAAATCAAAAAGCTAAGACATGATAAAAAAGAGAGAATCATAAAAATACGAGAAAGAATGATGTACTGTTATTTATTATTTATTATTTTAGATTATTCTATTCATTAATATGCATAAACAGATAAGATAACTAATAGTTGGAAGAAAGGAGACTCTAAATATAATAAATGCTCTTAGATCATAATAAATCTAACAAAGAGAAAACTAAATCAAATGATAAAACACCTATTCAAGTCAAGCAATTTATATTGCAACAAAATATTAAAGATTTATCTGAATTTGATGAAATACTAAACAAATATGAGTAATACTTTTAAAATAACAATAAAGATAATGTTGATGTAGAGGTAAAAAGAGAAGATTTTAATAGATTGCATGAATTATACAACTAAACATAAACGAAGCAGTAAGAGGTTCAATAGTTTTAATATAAAGAAGGAGGCCTTCTTCATAAATTAATGATCAAATAAAACTAAAAAAAGGAATTGCATGTAGTAAAAACTTAACATGATAGTCTTGCTTAAAGGGATATATTTGAGGATCACAAAAAAAGCATTAAAACTGTTGAAGATATTTTTATAGAATAAATTATTTATTTTATTAGATAAAATGGAATCACAGCTTTATCACCAGTGGATTATTTTAATTTCAGAGGTATTCTTTTATTAGCTTAATTCATTATTTTAATATTGAATTTAATGAAGGGATTGTCATAAATCGTAAAAATTAATACAAATAAATGCTCTCAGAGCTCGATGATATTATTGAAATCAAAAGACACATGTAATCAAATTATTTTATTTGAATTTTTACTTATTATTTTTTAAAGAAAATATAACACAGAAGGACAGAGAAAGAAAAAATAAGAAGAGCAGGAGGAAGAATAAGCAAAATTTTACATAACTTAAGAATAATCATCAATAGTACGCAAATCATAAATTGAAACTAATGATTAGACTTATTAAGATTCAATTTTAAATTATAAAAACTCATTATCTACAAGTATAGGAACAGAAAGATTTGTCCTTCAGCCTAAGATACTAGAATTCGTCCCTCCAAATTCTTTTTTACCAAGACTATAAGATCAATAGAGTCTAAGTAAAAGGAATTTTTAGATGAATAGTGATTTCTACAACAGCTTTAAAAATAATACATCAATAGAAAACAACAACAATAACATTAATGATAGTGATAAATTTTGTATGAATAATGATCAAAGTTCTATGTTTTAACTCTCTACACATCGAATTGAGGATAATAATTCAATTAAAAAAATAATTGAAGAAGGAATGGGCACAGAAAGAGGTAAATCTGTTTAAAATCTTACTGAAAGAAGTAAAGAAAGTTAAGATGAATACGATGCTGATCTGAATTAACTTTAATATTTGATGGAATTGAATAATGTAATTAAATTAAAATTTTTTTTTTTTGATTTGAATAAATTATTTAATTTAAAATTTTTAGCAAAATGAGAACACAGAGAGAGATTAAGAGGAAGCAATGAGGATGAAGCTACAAATCATCAAATTAATGATGAAAGATGATAAAAAATCAATTATGAAAAAGCTAACAGAAAGAATATTGAGCAAAATAGAATAAAGAAGAGAAGTATTGTTAAGGCAAATTGAAAAAGAAGAGAACAAAGAAAAGCTGGAAGAGCTCTAGTAGGAACTGTAAAGAGAAATCAAGAAAAAGAATGTTTAACTGCTTTTGCTTACTCATACTAACAGTTTAAAAAAAGTATCTCATCGTTTAATGTATGAATACGATTAGCAAGCTTAATATTATAGAGAATTGAGTAACTCTGCTTCTCTTGCAGGGTCTGACTAGTTAAATTCACCAACTAATATGAATGATCTATAGGATAGTATTTCTCCACTGGCATTTGAGACCATATTTAATTTAATAGATGATCCAGATGATGTAATAGCAAATTTTGTAATAAATTAAATGGATAAGCATGGGGCATTAGAAAATTTATTAAATCATTTGAAGAGTTAAGAATCACTAACTGGAACAATTGATATTGAAAAAGTTAAAGATTATATTTTAATGATTAATAACAGTATACCTTAAGAAGAAATCAAAAATTTGGAAATGAAAAATGGTAAAATAGTAGGAAGAATAAAAAAATAAGAAAAGAAACGTATAAGCTAAGAATAAATTAAAATTCATTAAGATGAAGTTATTGAACATGTAGAAGATGATAAACAAACAAATTAAGTAGAAAAATCAGAATAAGATAACCCAGACTACTACAAATTTTATCAAAAAAACAAGCCAGAAAAGATATAGATAAGATTAAAAGATAAGACTTCTGATGAAACTAGGAAGTAGAGATTAAAAAGTGACTAGAGTCCTCATGGCAGTGAATACTCAGAGGATGCAAGTGGTCTAAGTGTCGGTAATGAAAATAATGATTCCAAGACATCCAAAAAAGATTAAATTAAGAAAAGATAGAACCCAAATTCTAAATCAAACAAGAATAAAAATAAAATTGTAAATATAATTTATTTATTTTTGATATTAATCAAATCTATATAAAACTAATAGAATGTATTCTAAGACCTCAATAACTCAAAACTTAAAGATTTAGCAAGAGTTGGAAGTTTTTATAGTGAAACCAGCTAGTCAAGTAATAATGTTAGGTCTAAACAAAATTCTCATTTCTAAAGAGAACTAATTAATAACGAATCTGTAATTTATTGCATAAAAAGTTATTTAAAATTTCTTATTATATATTTTTTTTAGACTGCTAGAAAAGAAGTCTTACTAAACTTGAAAGGTTATGAAAATGCTTAAGATGTATTATTAGGTGAGTTTACGGCTGAGGAATAGATCAAGGCTTAAGAAGAGCTTCGTTTAAGAAGAGAAGAAGAATAAAGAAAACTCAAAGTAAAATTATTTTTAATTAACAATATTTTTAACATAATTATAACAATAATAAGACAATAGGTAAAAAAATGAATTTTACTGATAATGAAGATGATCCAGAACTCTTAAGATTAAGAGAGCTGATATAATTTTCTGAAATATAAAAAAAAAATTAAAGTTTTAATGTTAAAATGCAAAGCAAAAAAGCAAATAAATCTAAATTTGCAAGGTAAAAAAAACTTTTTAATTTAAGTTTAAAATTTTTTTTATTTTAATTGTTTAGATCTAACTCTCAAGTCAATGAAGAAAATTAGCTTTAAGTTGTGGAATAGTAGTAATAGCAATAGAGAAGAAGAAGTACCATAGATATTCCTTAGATTTCTTAAATAAAATATGGAAATAAAAGGGTCAGTAAACTTGGTAAAGACAATGAAGATGTACCTTAATTTTATCAAGATCTTATGAAACAGAAAAATAAATAAAATGCAGTTTATGAAGAAATAGAAATAGAAGTTACTGACTATTCAGATGATGAGTCATAGTATGATGAAAATGGATAATTAATACCAAAATGTAAGCAAAATAATTAAAATTTCTTAAAAAGTATCTAAATATTTAATATCTTACAGAAAAAAAGAAGAAGAAGAAAATTGTATTGGTGAAGAAAGGAGAAAATGGCAGTATTACATTAGATTCATAACTACCTCCAGGTTTCAAGATAACAAAAGATGGTAAAATCGTAAAAGTTGAAAAAATAACTCTTGAAGATGGTACTGTAATTGAAGTAGAAAAGGAGGTTAAATAAAATAAATTGAGATCATTAGTTTAAGATGAGAATGGGAATATGGTTTAAAAAGTTGAGAAATTGAAAATCAAGAAATTTAAGGTTGTAAAAAAAATTCTTGAAAATGGTACAGTTCAAGAAACAGAGGTAACAGATAATGAAAGTGAACTCAATTAATCAATAAACACAGATCAAATAAGTGTCTCAATAGATGAAAGTGCCTCTAGGCCTCTAACACCGAATACGAGACAATAAATGATATATGAGAAATAAAAGAAAAAGAAAGAATAAATGATGCTAGAGTAAAGCAAGACCCCAAGAAAGAAAAAAAAAGTTGATAAAATTAAATTTGATAAATCCATATTTATAAACTATTATTTTAATATAAGATAATTAAAAGAATAATAAGATCAAATGGTGAAATAGAAGAAATTATTACCGAAGTTGATGATCCTGTTGGTGGTGAAGAGATTTAAGAGTATGATTCTAAGGGAAATCTGACTAAATAACTTTTTATTCCTTCTGAATAGAAGAAAGATATAAACAAAAAAATTACCAAAAATTTAAATTCACCAAGTTCTAAGAATTCACAAAAGAATAATGGAGGTAGCACTAAAAATAAAAAGAAATAAAAGGAAAAGGTTGAAGAAGAATGGTTTAATGAGGATGGCACGCCATGGGTTTCTACAAAAAATAAAAAGAATTAGGGTGGAGCTAGCAATCAAGATGGATTTAGTTCTACTACAAACAGAAAAAAATAAGAATCAAATGTGAGTAAGATATCATAAAAAGTAATTAACAATCGTTTTAACAACAAATCATAAAAATAAATAACAATATGTTTAATTCATAAAAGAACGAAAAAGAAGTTAAAGAAGAACCTCCTAAACCACCCGAAAAAATTAAATAAATTATAGACGGCAGAGAAATAGAATATATGCCATTAGCTTCAAATGAATCCTTCCACTCTGAGGATATTCCATCATCTTTAATTGATGATAGTTAGAGCATAAAGTAAATTTAGAAGCTAATACTGTATTTAAAATATTTCATTTAAACGCTTATTTAATAGGAGTGCTGATTTGAACTAAATGGATGCTGATAAAAAAAAGATGTATTAAAAAATTAAAAAGAAAAGGGAATAGGCTAAGCAAAAGAAAATAAGAGAGTAATTAGAAAAAGAAATCAAAGACTTTAGGAAAAATAATGTCTTTACAGAATTAGAGTAGTTAATGAAACAAAATTTGTCTCTAAGAGAACTTAAGAGATAAATCGAAGTTTATTTAGAAATGATTAAAGGAAAGAACATGGATGACGAAACTAAGTACAATATTTTCTTATGTAAAATTTAATTATTTAACTAGTTCTTTCTTTATTATCTCTTGCTAAACTTAATAATTTTATGTAAAGATCTCTAAAGAAAAGAATAATTGGTCACTTTTTTGATTGCATTTGAAGATAACTTTGAGAGCAATGTAATGATTAGGCCTGATGTTATGCAGGAAATCAGATAGTTCTTGAAAAAAAGGGTCAGCTTGGTCAAAGCCGACAATGAAAAAGTAAATAAATTGTTAATTACTACTTGTCATTAATAAAAATTCTTATTTATTTAGAAAATGAAATTTACCAGACCAATTGCAATGCCAGATGGTAATGGGCTATCTCTTTTTGAAGAATTTAAAGGTGATAATATTTCAGAGTGGGAAATTAGATAAATTATGAAATATGCTTCATACAATTAAGATGTGTAAAAAATTATTGATAGACTGAGATAATTTAAATAAGACACAAATGCTATAATTTAGTTGAAACTTATGCTTAAAAGGTTAGAAACAAAAGTAATTTAGACAGATTTAGACTACTTGCATTATATGAATTAAAATGAAGACTATTATTAAAATTTGTAAAATGGTGATAACTAAGCTAGAAGTAAATAAACCAGTCTTTATTAAAGTAAGGACAAAATAATAAAAGATACGTAAGATTAATTCAATTAAAAAATTGAGGCTCTAAGAAAATGCAAGTAAAAAAACCCTGAAAAATTTTAAGGTTTATTGACCTAGTTTCAAACAGTAAAAAGTGATTCAAATATATTTAAGGCACTCAAAAATGAAATAGCTGAGAAGGCTGATAAATTGAATATGCACACAGCAAAAGTAACTCAAGCTATGTGGACAAATAGAATGAAGAATTTCGGAGTAACAAAAGTTAACTTTAATATGGTGAAAACATAAAAAATACCAAATGTTTGAAGTCAAAAAAGTTCAAACGTTAAAACTCTAACTTACAAATAATTTACAATACAACAATTAAAAGAACTATTTAATATCAGGCAAAAAAAATTTTGTCTTTCATAACAAAGAGTTGCAAAAAAAAATGAAATGTTTACTAATAAATAAATAAATATAAAAATTTGTTAATATTTACTTATATGTTTTGATGTTTTTTATACTTATAAAGTAAATTTAGTTATTTATATTTTACATTTTATTTTGAGAAACAAATAACTCATCAAAAAATAAATTAATTTAAAATAAATAAATAAATAAATAAATAATGTTAGAAGCTTTTAAAGATTTTGATACATTCGCTTAATCTATTTCATTTAACGCTAGTAAACAGCGTTTCAGGATAAGAACTTCTTTAGGGGCTTTTTTGAGCATAAATATAATAATTTTAGCTCTTATTTACTTCATATATTTGTCTTACTTATACTTTAATGGGTAAATGGATCCTAAATTTAGATAGTAAACTTTTGTGTCAAATGATGTTATTGAAATATAACTCTCTAATGATTCAATTGGATTTGAATTACTTTAGTAATTTAATAATTTGTTTTTAAATGAGCTGTAAGATAAGTAAAATAAAACTTATGTAGTATTTGTCGGCTTTTATTTATATTCTAATATCACAGATACTGTATGGTTACCATTAGATATTATAAGATGTTAGAACCCATTATTATAAGGAATGAATTGTTTTG
The DNA here is from genome assembly GCA_000231845.2 of Tetrahymena malaccensis 436. Classification (NCBI taxonomy): domain Eukaryota; phylum Ciliophora; class Oligohymenophorea; order Hymenostomatida; family Tetrahymenidae; genus Tetrahymena; species Tetrahymena malaccensis. Next base: position 356,190 of record JH720001.1, on the reverse strand, counting down.
ATTTTAGTAAATTACCAAACCCTGTACTCAACATTGGGAACGCTTATAGAATTCTATCAAGCATAAATTTATATGCTTATAGATGCTAAGACACTGATGACTATAAAACATTTATACCAAATAATTGTGCAGAGGAGAGGGATATAAACCAGTTAATTAACTTGGGTGGTTATAACTTAAATATTAAAATATAAACATCTTAGTTTAATATTACATCTCAATAAATGTAAATTTCTTACAAAAACTAACTTTCTCTTAGCTCCAATAGTATTGTTTAGTTTGGAAATTTTAAAATACAAAATCAAGTAACAAAAGTTAAGTCAGGTATTTTAGTACAATCAGAAAAAACTTTTACATCTCCTATTTCTTATACTGCATAGGCCACCAATTTTAATCGTTAATAGTTTTCTCAAGATACAGGATTAAAAAGTCTTTATTGTATTTTTTTTGAGGTAGATGAAAATGTAGCATATTTTAATATCTAATATCCAATTTTTACTGAAGTATTGAGTCTTTGCAATAGCACTTTAGCTCTAATGCTTTTACTTGGATCATTTTGCAAGAATATATCAAAAAATATAATTAAAAAAGATATTTTTTTTATATTATTAAAAAATATGTACTCTAAAACATATTTAAATATGATAAATAAAAAAAATAATAGATTTTAAAACAAATTAATTGAAGCAATTTCTATTCCTGTATAAACTTAAAAAATGCAAGAAAATTAAAATACGTAACAAAAATAATTATAAGCAGAAAAAAAGGATAATCATGACGTTGATAGTAGCAGCGACGATAGAGACAAAGATGAAAATAAAAATAAAAGTGATGTGTTGATTCCATAATTAAATCCTAAATTCTATGAAAAATTAGTTAATTAAAAAATTCCTTAAATTTAATATAAAAAAGATGTCAAATAAACTGTTTAATAATAATCTAATTAACCTTTAACTGGGGAAATATCTGTTAAGAATTAAGATAACATTGTTGACTTTACATACTGCCATAAAACTTCTAATTTTGATAATTCAAGCTATAACTAATAAGTTACCACACCTTTCAGATTGGAATTTTAACAGTTAAATAGCTAGCAGTAAAAAGATGACAGTAAAGAAAAATAAATTTTAAAAACAGCTTGTTCACCTATATAATAGAAAATAAAATTGAAAGTTGATTCTCCTAATACAAAGTTACTTGAGTAAAATGAAAATCTTAATGAATAAATTTAAAGTTAATTGATAGATTCTAATTTTAAAATATTAAATGAAAAAAAGTGTTCACAGAAACTTAAAAATAAAATATTCAAAACAAAGTAAATAAATTATTTCATTGCCTCTAATTTAAATAAAAATAAATTATTAATAAATAAAACTTAGAAAATTGCATATTTTTTAATTTTAAAAAGAATTATCTAAAATATTAATTAACTTTAGCAATTAAAATAAAAATATTTTTTAATGGTGTATTAAATAAATAAACTATATTAATAGAATATGTAAAAGAAGAAAGTACTTATTATCATAAGGTTTAAATTTAGAGACAATTAATAAAATTGAATAATAAATTGACGATACTTAAGATTTCTTTAACTTTTACAAAGACTTTTTATTTTTAAAAAGAGCTATTATGATTCTATTAAGTAAAGAATAACTTGCTGCAATAAAACTAGTTGGAATAGATATTGAAGATTTAGAGCCTAAAAATCATAAAGTTTAGAAAGTTGAATAAGGTATTTTTATTTCTAAAAACAAATTTAAATATTATATTTTTATTGAAAATTTAGGTATTTTAAATAGTCATATCAAAGAATAATTTGAAATAATGTAATCACCTGAATTGTAAATTTAGTATATTAAGCTTTTTTCTAAAAGGTGCTCAAATAAGTCAAATTTAGATTTAATAGATCAACGCATTTTGTCTTCTTTAATTGTAAATTTAGAGAGCTGACTTAATTTTTTTAATATGTTTTTACAAGAAAACTATACACAATATATGTTTTATGATTAGTTCCATAAATATATCACTGATTAGTTAATCATTAATTTATCTTAGTTGATTTATTAATAGTAGTTATAATTTAACTTAATTATTTATTTTTTTGTACAAAAATTTTTGATTTACAAATAATTTAAATTTAAATATCTATTTTGATTGCTCAACTCTTATGAAAATACATGCTTTTAGAAAAAATAAAATGCCATGCTTCTGTTAAAATAAAACTATATTACTATTTATTATTTCAAAATATTGTAGATAAATATTAATTAATCAATTTAACACTCAGTATTGATAATTAAATGTCTATTAAAAATAGTAATTCATAAATTAATGTTTTTAAAATTGTTTTTTAAAATTGTTGAATTATTTAGCGGTCCATTTCAATATTTAACACATGAGCGCGACAAAAATTTTTTTGGCAATATTAAATATTTTCCTTTAATTTTTTATCATATTAACAAAAAATTAAAAAAAAAAAAAAAAGCAAGAGACAGAAATTAATTATTAAGTATTTATGAAGCTCATATCAAAAAAATTTATTAAAGAGCTATCAAAGTTAGCTGATTGTAATATTTGCTATCAATTTATAAGTGATCCTATTGAATGCAGTGAATGTTAAAATATGTGGTGCAGAGAGTGTATAAATCTAAATGAAGGAAAATGTCCAAACAAATGCAAAAAATGTGAATTTATAAAACCACACAGAATATTTAGATAAGTAATAAATGAGATATACGTATAATGTGAAATATGCTAAAATAAAGTGAAGTAATTAGATTATGAAAAACATAAAGGTAGCAAATAATGTAAGATTGGTTAAAACTTAAAATAAAATGGTTCTAATAATCTCTCAAACAAAGACCCTCTCAGAAAAATTGTAAAGAAAAATTCTAATTAGAATTTAAATAAAATACTTGCATAGAATATATTTTAGGAAGAATTAAATACAGATAACTCTTAAATAAATGCTTTAACATAGAGTACTTAAAATGAGGGGTTATTTAATAACACAAGCCTATAAGAAAATGATATATAAGATTAAGAAAATTTTTGTTTATCTAAGATTTTTACTGACGACGATGAGAATATCTCTGATGGTAGAAATTAGAAATAATAGCAATTGAAACAGGAAAAGCAATCTTTATAGTAATAAGGTAAATAACTAGAAGACTATAATAATTAATAAAATAATAACTTCAAAGTTATGCATATAAGCTTATATAAACATGGTTAATGGTAGCTGCTGGAAGAAGAAATAAATACAGAAATTAACTTTAAAGTTATACAATGGATGGCTGAAAATGATTCTAATTGCTTAAAAGATATGAACATATAAATAAAAAATACATTTTTTGACTTTAGTAAGTTTGAAGTATATGAGCAGTATTAAGTAATAAATATTTATGATAATAATAACGATGATTATAATTATGATAGTGACAGCAGCACTTAGCAACATTATAGTACAAGAGTAGAAAAAAAGAAATTGATAGGCAAGTTTAATATATATAATAACTAAGAAGATTTTAAATAAAGAGTAAAAGTCTACTTTCTACATGAAAATGATGTTATTTATTATCAAGAGTAAGACCAATAAAATATTTTAGAGCAGTTTTTCAAAAATCCAAATTCCACATGTATAAGAACTCTTAGATCAAAAGTAGATTTGGTCTAGATGGCAGAGTTTACTGAAAAAAAAGTTAGAGACATAAAATTCGAACTCGTTTTTTGATTTTCTATTACTAATGAATTATTAATCTATTCTTATCCTTTAACGAATTTTATTCTAAAATAATTAAAAGTGCTCCTAAATTCAAAACACTCTCTTTATTAAGTAAAAAATTTGTAAGACTTGCAAAAAATTTAAATAATTAATTAACCAATTTATAAAATAAATAAATAAAAATCTTTTAAAATAAAAATTTTATATTAAAAATAAAAATGATGATTTAATTTTATATTGTTTGTAAAGCATAAATAGTAGAATATTTGTTAAAAAAAATTATTTGAAAATTTAAAAAAAAAAAATAATTTTCGTCTAATTAAATAAATAAGTTTTGAATTTGCTTTTATTAAAGATATTTTTTACATATAATTTTTATTGGCCTTTTTATTAAATAACTTAGATAGATAAAGTAAAAAGTTAATATATTCATAGATATATAGATAGACACCAAATAATTAGAAGAAATTAAAAATAATTTATTCACAATTAAAATTTTTTATTAAAGCAAAAGATAGAGTTAGTTATTGAGTTTCTACTTGTTTAGATAAAATGGATATAGAAAAATCAAGTAATAGCTCTGATAAGCTTCTCGATTTAGGTAATAAATACCATTAATTAGTTCAAAATTTAGAATATTCAGATAAATCAAATCTAAGTTTCAACAATTTTCCAATAAATATTAACATATTTTTAAGAAGCTAAACGTGTATATTTAAAATTATAACTTAGAGAGAAAGATAAATAGATATGAGAGAGATTTAACCTATCTATAATAAAAAAATGAAAGCATGAACAATTAGCTTAAGATTTTGCTTAAAGAAAAAGAAAAATACGACGATTCTGTTAAAGATATGAAACAAGAGTTAATAGAGAAAAAGTAGACATGCCAGGAGTTAGAATAAAAACTTGAATAATCTTAGAAAGATCAAAAGCAACTACAAGAAACCTATAGGAAGACTCTAAATGATATGTTAAACAATGTAATAATATATACGAATAAGTTGATTTAGAGAGATCATTACAAATGCATACAAGCAAAGCTTTATTTGCATGTTTGTCTTAGTTCATTTAGAATTAAAAATGCGATATTTAAATCTCAATTGATTTATGGTGTTTAAAATAAATGAAAAAGACTTTTATAATTCAATTATTAATAACTAAAATTATATCAAGAATTAAATTTACTGTTTATTTAAATAAAATTAGCAAAAATCAGAAGAGGATTCCAGATTAAACAATTAAATTTAGATATAAAAAGAGTAAATTGAAATGTATAAAGACAATATCTTAAAATTAGAAAGAGAGAAGGAAAATCTAAATGAAAGTCTTGAAATTTTATAAAAATAAATTCTAAAAATGAAAGAATCTGAGAGCAATTTATTGCAATAAACTTCTTCAGGTATAATTCAAAGTAGCACTCAAACTCTAAGTTTAGCTACTACTTTAGAAACAAATACATCAAATTTAAATATGTCTAGTTCTATTACCTAAAACTCTGATTTATCATTAAATGCATAAATCTCCTCTTATACCCTTTAGATTTCTAGCTTGAAAAATTAATTAGAATCTGCAAGAAAGGACGCAGAAGATACTAAGGCATATTTGTTATAGTTAAAAAATACTATGAATGAGCAGGTTTTGAAATCTTAGCAGTAATTGACTGACAGAGATGCAACTATTTTAGAAAAGTAAGGTGAAATTGAATCTTTAAACAACTAAATCAAAGCCCTTAAGTAGTAAATAGATCAGGATAATATTGATAAGCATGACCTAAAATAAAATTATGAATAGAGTTTAAATAAAGAAAAAACAGAAATTTTGTAGTTGTAACAACAAGTAGAAAAACTAGAAAAAATTAATCAGTAGCTTAATGAGGAATTGCAATTTATGGGATAAAAAAATAGCATTTTATAAGATAGTGTAATACCTACAGAAGAAGATAGCATCAGAGAAATAACTCTAAAATATTAACAAATCTAAAAAGATTACATTTAAGTATCAGATAAAAATAAATAATTACAAGCTTAGATTGATTATTTAAAAAGAGATATCAGTTAAAAGTTACCAGTTTTAGGATTACGTAAAAATGAATACTAAACTATGCACAATAACTATCAAAACATAAAGGAGAAGCTTGCTTTATCTATAAAAAATGCAAATTAGCTACAATTAGAAAAGAACACTCTTCTTGAATAAATTGAAAAGTTATCTTAATAAAAAGTAAATAATATTTATAAAGTAACTAATTAACTAACTTACTTACTAAATTTATGTAATTCAAAAAGATGGAAAAAAATAAAAAAGTAGAAATTATAGAGTAGGATTGCCACTACTTAAACTTTTTGCTTAACAAATTGAAGAAAGTTGTAGTTGAGAGAAATAGCCTTGAAGGAATCAATTTAGTGCATTATAATTTAGAGTACATTAAGCAAGTTGGAATTTCTGAATCTGAAAAGTAAGAGTACGAATTATTGAGATCTTAATTAAAGGAAAAATCCATCTAGTTCGAAGTTGAAGAAGAAAAAAATGAAATTCAATAGCTAAAAAGTTTTGTTAAAGCTGATGAGTACAACAAAATATTAGAAAAATGCAAATAAAGAGTAATTCTTTTTTAATAAAATATTAATCAGGAAATATTTTATCAAAATAGGAAGAAGAATGTGTTATATTGCAAAAAGAAATAACAGAGTATAAAGATAAAATAGAAAAGTTAGAATAAATTGATGCTATTAGATATAAAATTTTAGGTGAAGCTAATTCGACTATATCTCAATTTAACTCTTAGGTATCAAATAATGAAATTTTGCAAAAAGAAAGATTTAAATTGAGTAAAGTTGAGGAGGAGAGAGATTATTATAAAAAGGAATTCAATAAATGCTAATTTGAACTATCTCGTCTAAAAAATGAATAAGAAATACTAAAGGAAATGATTGAGTAAGTTCAAGTTTAAGCCAACTTATATAGCTCTAAGTATGAACAAATACTCAAAAGCTAATTAAATGAAAATAGAGCTTTCGAGTAGTGTAGAGATGAAAGTAAAAGACTTAAATAATAATTAATTGAGGTAAAGATTAAAAATGAATCTTTGATAGGAGAGAATAATAGACTTAATTCCTAAATTGAATTTTAACAAAAACAAATTAAGCAGTAAATAATATTTTATTAGTGATTTTATTTATATTTAAATTATTTTTAAAGAGAAACTTAGAATTACATTGATGCTCTCAAAAAAAAATATTTCTTTATAGAAAGAGATTAGAAATCTTCATTAGAGTTAAAGAATTTAAGAACTAAAATAGCAGAGCAAAGCAAGATAATTACAGAGCTAAGAGAAAAAAATCAATTAGAAATTGAAGTTATTTAATCTAGATTGAACGAACAATAGATAAGCTTTTAATAATCCTAAGTTTATCAAAATATATTAATTGAAAACTTAAAGCTTTTAACCCAATAATCAACAAACAAGATTAAAACTTTGAATAAAATTATACAAGATTAAGGTAATAAATTTGTTTAGTGATACGTTTGTTAATAAAATCAATCAAAATTTTATATTATTATAGAAAAGGAAATTAAAAAGCTTAAAGAAAAACAATAAAATATGAATATGATAGATGAAAACGGAGATTAAGTCTAAGATCCTACCAAGGACATGATATTAGATGAAAATTTTGTTAGATTGGATACTTAATTCCTAAAAAATTTAAATAAAATGGAATCAATTGTTACAGAACAGAAAGAGGAACATTAAAAAAGTATTTAATAAATGCAAAATATTCTAGAAGAGTTAGCTGAAAAGTGTGTTATACTCTCTGATAAGTTAAAGGAGGCAGAAAAATTAAATGAAGAAAGCAATAATAGGATAAAGACTCTAGAAGAACAGCACATAGTAAATATTGAAAAGAAAGAAAAAGAATTTTAACTACTGCTAGAATAGAAATAATAAATGTATTCAGATGTTTAGTAAAGGTTCGAACAGTATAGAGAAGAACAAAGAAAATAATAACAAGTAATTACAATTTATATAATAAAAGTGTGTTTAACAAAATTAATTAAAATATTAGGATATCATTACAAAAATGTAATAAGAATAGTAAATTTAATCAGAAAATAATGAAAGCTCATTTAAGTTAAAGAGATTAACTGATGAAAAAGAAGAATTAGCTTCATAATTAGAACAAATTAAAGATTATTTAGGATAACTTGCTAGTGAGAAATTAATAATAGAATCTGCTAATAGAAATGAAATAGAATATTATGTAAACTAGCTTAATAAAAATTAATAGTAATTATTCAAGGTTTAAGAAGCAGCAAGTTAAGATGCTGCTGCTATGGATATAGAAGAGAAAGATGTTAGTGACCAAAAAGAAACTTAAAAAAATTCAGATCCATAAGATAGTCTCTTAAAAAAGATTAATGAAGAAAGCATGATTTATAATTTCGAATAAAAAATAAATCAATAACAAAAGACTGAGGAGGGTCTTCGCTAAGAAAATGAGATACTTTTATAAGTAAATTTATTTTTAAGTAATTTTCTTAATATAAATAACTATTTTTAAATAGGAAAAAACGAAAATCGAAGAAGAACTTAAATTATTTAAGAACTCATAAATTAAAGAGACTGAAGTTTAACCAGTAGTGAATTTAGCTGAAATAAAGAAAAGCCACATAAGTGAAATATAAGAATTGTAAGGTTAATTTGATAAGGAAAAATAGGTTTTACAAAAACAAATTTAGCACTTGTCTTAATTCAATAAGGAGATTTCTTCAGAAGAAGCATTCAATGTAATTAATTAATTTAGTTTACTATTTATATAAATCAAAAAATATTTATAATGAAAAAAATAGATTAACCAAATTACAAAGAAAGACGGATTTTTAGAAATAATGGAAAAAGTACAAAAATATATAGAGATATAAATATCTAACGTATAAAATAATGAACAAACAGACTCTGTCAACGTAGATTAGTAAAAATGATACGTTTGCAATTAATTTTTCTTAATTAAATTTCAAACTATTTATAATAACTATATTTATCTTTTTTTGTTTTGTATTTATTACTTTATAAATAAAAATATCTATTAAAGAAAATTCTCATAAAAAATAAATTCGTTTCATTAGTTCAATTAATTGATTAAATTTTGGCCATTAAACATTTAAAATATTTTGCTTAAAAATGTGATATGAATGTTTTTATTTTATTTATTCTAGTTTGACATACAAAAATTTATAAATTTTTTATTATATTTATAAATTGAATTACAAATATCTGTAAAAGAAAATTCTAATAAACCAATTTGATTACTTAAAATTAATTAATTAAATTATTATTTTTTTAGCCAACAAAGGCATTTGCATCAATTTAAAAAATATAATCTTATAGAAGCTGTTTAAAAATATTGATAATGAGTTTTTTAAATAAATATATTGAGCTTGTAAAATAATTTTAAAATATTGAACTATTTAAAAGATATGATAAATTTGCACATAAAATTCAACAAAGGTATTTTATTTTATTTTTATGTCAAATAGTTTTGATCATATTAAATTTTACAAAATAAGTTGATTGATTGAACTTTTTAATATTTTAAATTAGCTTCAGATACTTGCATTATGTAAAATAAAATCATAATAAATTCAATTATTGGAGGATATTGTATTATTCTTTTGGTAAAATATTTATTCTTAAAGATCTTCATAAAATCTTTTATTTTATGTAGGATCTGCTTTATTCTCTGGATCATTATTAGGTATGTTTAAATACCCACAATCAATAAACTCGAAAATAGGACCCGGTATGAATTTGGATACAGTTATTGATTACTTTTAATCTGCTTAAGAACCTAAATTGAGAAATAATTTTGCTACTGAAAAAATTCTTGACGAAGCTTTAAATAAAACTGAAAAATTAGATGATATATTTTTAACTTAACTAGGATTATTATGCACAGAAAATGGAAAGCCTGAGTTTGCATTCTAATGCTATCAAATTTTACACATGAGAAATCACACTAAATTTAGAACAAACTCTGACTTATAAATAGAAACTAATCCCTAATAAGGAAAAGCATAAAAGTCTGAAGATTCAGAAAAAGTAGATGTTAACGATGTATTAGAAACTATTTCTTGAAATTAAATGTATAATAGAACTTCTAAAATTAAACATATATAGATCTATCTATTAATTAATCAATCTAAATTTTTAATTAATTATTCTTGTTAAATTTTGGCAAATAATTGTAAAAGTTAAATATTCTTTGGGTTGCATAATAAAAGAGCAATTAAATATAATAAATTTATTTTATCTTTTATTTAGTTTTTTTTGTTTCATTTTTAAGTAAAAATACAGCTTACAATTATTTTATATTTATTTAATAAGTTAAAATTTGCTGAATATTACAAGGTAATTTTTTCAACTTTAAAGGAGGGTATTTTATTATCATTTATAAAGAATCAACATTAAGTGTTTGGTTAGTAATTTAATAATGGGAATTTCATAGCTTATGTGGAATAGCGGTAGATATTTTATACAAAAGATTTCTTCAAATTTATTATCAATTAAAATATATTCTCAAATTAAAGTTAATCTTATCAAATTTTTCTTAATTAAAACTAAAAACTCATCAAAAAAAGCTAGGATAGATAATAGTAGAAATTTTAAATTAGATTAATGTCAAGCTATCAAGGTAAATCTTTAAATATTCAATACTTTTACATGGGCTTTAGGTCATGATTTTTACGAGCATGAGTTTAGAAGTATGGTTTAGCTTCATAAACTAAGTTTTTAGGAAGAAAAATTAAAATCTTTTGCTTAGAAATGCTCCAATTTTTTATTCAAAATACATTAACAGAATAAGGTAGATACAAATATGCAGATGAAAAGAGACATGGCGAATATAAAGGGAGAAGAGATAGTGGAGGTGGATATGATCGCAACTTTTAGTATAAAATATTTTATGCATTTATTACTAATAATTGGATTTTTTTATCTTAGATAAGCATGCTTTTACTGCAAAGAAGTTGGACATAGAATTTCAGATTGCCCTAAAAAATAAAATAAAAACTAAAGAAATGGATAAAACTATAAAAATAATAGAAATGATAGTAATTAATTTAGCTAGAGAAATAAAAAAGAAAAAGATAATTTTGTCTATGAGGATAACTGTCCTCCTCCTGATGACGAAGACTGGGGAGGAGGAACTGATTCAGAAGAAGAAAAAAAGAGATTAAAGAAAGAACAAAAAAAATTAAAAAAATTGTAGTAGTAGTAGTAATAATTGGAAAATTAGTAAGAAATATAAAATGAACAAAACGATATTTAGAAAAATGCTGATTAAGGTAACTAAGATTGGCAGTAGTAGCAGTTTGATTAAAATCAATAAATAGAAAATTAAAATGATTTCGAAGAGGATTGGGGAGGAAATGATGAAAAAAATATATATGTGAAGTAGGAACATCAAAATGATAATTAAATGAACTTTGAGATGTCTATAGAAGATCAAATTAAGGCTTAATTTGGAGGAGCTTTTGCTATTCACTAAAGTCGAAATGTCGAAGGCACCGAAGATTAAAATGAATAAAGTGATTTGAGGGATAAAAAAAGCTATGATTAATAAGAAAAGAGTAGTGATTATAATTATGAAAAAAAAAATGACTATATAAGAAATTCTAGCAGAGAAAGAGATAGAGATAGGAGCAGAGAAAAATCATATAAATAAGACATAGATTATCATCATTATTCAAAATCATATGATAGATATAATAAGCATGATGACTAAATTCATAAAAAAGATTATGATAAAAGTAAAAGGGATTATGATAAACATAGAGATGATAGAAGAAATAGCGAAACTGATTATAAGCATAAATCAGATAGAGAAAAATATCATAGGAGTGATAGAAGTTACAATTAAGACAAAAATAGGAATAATGGTTATAGAGACAAAGATTCATCTTTAAGAGATAATTCCTATCGCATAAAGCAAGAGAGAATAAGTGAAGAAAAGTTTTAAAAATTTGCTGAAAATCATAAGGACGATATTACCAATTAAATTGATTAGATGTTAAATGCAAAAGCTTAGGGTTTAATTAATATGAATTTTTTCAGTAAAGTAGAAGAAAATGAGCAAGAAAATGAAAGAAAAGATGATGATTATGAGGAGTGGACTTTAGAAAGTTTATAAAAAGATCAAGAGAAGTAAAATAGCTATTCAAGCAGAAATAAAAGCTATAGCAGGGAAAATAATAATGAAAACTATTCAAGCAAAAATAAATCAAGCTATTAGGATGATAATTGGGGATTGAACGTTGAAAATAAATACAATAGAGATGAATACAACAATGGTTTTAGGAAAAGTGAGGGAAACGGATATTATAATAAATATAGCAGCAACGCAACCAACAAAAAATAATATAGCAACAATTCCTAAAAATAGTAAGATGCTATTGTGATTATTTCAGATGATGAAAATGATCCTTGGGAGTCACCTAAAAAAAATAAAAAAACTACATAAAACAAAAAATAATAAAGTCCTACCTACAACAAACCATCTTAAAAGTAAATCTAATATTAATAGTAATTATCTACGATATTAAATATTATCTTTATTATAGAAAAAGCTTATAAAATTTAGTGAATAGCAGCAATAATGCTTTAGAGGAATCCCCTGTATATGAGCCTAATTTGAATTTTGAAAACGAAACAACAAAAAGTAAAGATCCTCTTTTATATAATCCAGATAAAGAAAATAAAACTACTGTCAATAAAACTATCAGTGAATTTAACTAACTGGCAATAGAAAATATTTTTGACTTCGAATAACAGTAGCAAAGGGAATTATTTTCTAATTGCATTAAATTTTATGATTAAATTCCATCTGAATCCTTTAGATTAGGTTATGATAGACATAGTTCCATGTTTAAAGAGAAGCTTATGAATTTCCTCAATCCAGTTGATGGAAATTGTTTGAAAGTAAATTAAATCATCAAAAATTAAAAAAATTTTAAACTAATCCCTAAAAAAGGTTTATGAAGGAGATCTAAAGATGAAAAAATATACAGATTAAGGTAGTTTATCTATATCAATAAAAACCTAAGTGTATACTAATCATTCATGGAATGAAGTCAAATGGATTCCATCACTCAGAATACTAAGATAAAAAGATAAGATAAAAGAATTTTAGAGCATCGATTTTTCCACTGGTGCTAGTCAGTTATCTCTTGTAAGAACATTTATTTTTAAGATTGATAAAGAAATTTATTCATAAATCAATTAAATTAATAAATAAATAGATGATTCCTAAAGATAATTATGAAAGAATATTCTACTTGTATTGGATTGAGGGATAAAGCGAAGAGGATGAATAAAAAATAGAAGACTATTCAAATTATTTATATGAAAAAAAATTATTATCAGGAGTTAATTTAGAAACAGGTTGCTATACTATGGCAAGCTTTAATTAAATATTCCCTGAGGTAGAAAGTTACATGAGAAACAGCGATTTCAAAAAGAAAACTCCAATTAAGTTGGTTTTGATATTTAATCCTGAATTAGGATACCAAGTGTCATATAAAAGTGTTCCTTTTTGAATTTTAATATGTTGTAAACTCAAAATGATTAAATAAATATTATTCATTCTAGTCTAAAGATTTTACTCTAAAAAATTTTTATGATAGATACATATTAACAATAATCAATTTGAATCTTCAAAAAAAAACAAATAAACATATTAATGAATTCATAGAATAAATAAAAAAATAACGAACTAAATAATTAAATAATTAATTAATTAATTAATTAAATAAATAATCAATTAAAAGTTATAACTTTACAATTTAAATATAATATGTTTCTAATAATGTATTAATTGTGAATAATTGCTTTGTATATATTTTTTAAAATTAAATGTAATCTTTTTATAATTAATAATCATAAAGATTGAAGAGCACTTTATAAGCATTCTTGATATCTCCAAATAAAATAATAATAACAAATGTTAAATATAATCACAGAATAAAATTTAGATTCATTTTTTTTTTTTGTCTATTTATAAATTTTTATTTGATCTTAATAAATAAATTTACCAAAAGCCTAATTAAAGCATTTTTATAATTTTAGAGATGAAATACAGATATCATTTAATTTAAAATATTTTATTTATGTAAAACAAATTTTAGAGTTCTTTCTTTTTACCAAAAAATAATTAATTCTGATTACAAAATTTAAATAAATCTAGTTTTTAATAGATAAACAAACTTATTTTTTATTCCATATTTTAGTAAATAATTAATTAAAGGAAGAAGCTTTAATACTTTCTTTCAAAGATTTTACAAATTCAACTAAAAAAATGGTTTGAAGTAAAAATTTTATATATTTATTAAAGAGTTAATATTAGTATAATTATATAAATGTAATAAAAAATAAATATCATATTACATTTTAGTTTATTTACAATGTATTAATAGCTATTATATCAAATCAAAATTTTATGCAATTTTTTTGTTTAAGTTTCTCAAAGCGGGAAACATAAACATAGTTATTCAAATCTGGGGTTAAGAAGAAGATATATTAGTTTGATTTTATCTAAATATTTACAATAAATTAATCATATCTATTAGTTTGATAGGCTTACTTAAATATCCATCAAAATTACTAAAAAATGGTTCATATTCCTAGGCACTTATTACTATGACTTTGGTTTTTTCCTCTATATGATTTTCTTCTTCGTATTATCTGATACATTTCAGACATTCATAGCCATCTAAAACAGGCATATTGAGATCCATAAAGATTATTTGCTACCGATTTTATTTGTATGAGTTTAAAGCTTCACTACCATTATAAGCAACAAAAATATTAAGATTGATGTTTTTAGTTAAAATTTATTTTAAACAGAAAATGTTGAATGGAGAATCATCAGCAATAAGAACTTTAGAATAGTCTTATAACAGGGTTTTTAAGATTTCAACTTATAGTTTTCTATCGTTTTAAACCCACACCATTTGCTTTTCATTGTTATTTTCAATATACTTATAATTACTTGTTAATTCTTTGAAGTTGTGATGCTATACTTATTAATCCTCTTCATAATCTTCTTCACTGTCTTCACACATTTCTTCATCATCTTCTCTCCATTCTTCAGCAGCATTTGTATTCTATTCATCTCTTTTTTGGTAAATGTCTTCTTTTTTGTGCCCTACTTCATATACTTTAATTTAACTAACCTCTTTAATTTCATTTGTATTGTTTTAATTTAAGGATTTTGAATGTTTATTTAATGAAATGTGTAGATTTTAAAAGGAGTCCAATTTATATTATTATTTGTCTTCTAACTACTGCTACTACTTGTTATTTAAGATATAGGTGCTTTTTTTATTCGACAATTAATTATTGTTATATCTTAGATTGTTTACAAATATTCCATTTTCTTAATTTTGTAATTCAGGTATTGATTAAGCTGTTTATATATCATGAAAACTCTTGCTTGGATTTTATACACTTTGCTATTTATCAGCTTATTGACGTTGATTATTTATTTCTTAAAGTTTAAATATTTGTTAATTTTTATATAGTTCCTCATTTTCACCAAAATTTTCTGATAAACGACGCTCTAAAGCATAAGAAAATTCTTATAATTCTTATTTAGACTACTGATTTTCTTAATTATATTCTTAATCTTAGAACTTTGGAACTACTCTGATAAACATGCTTTTTGTTACTTTCCTTTTGGTTTATTCGTCATCAACAAATTTACTTTAATTTTAAAATACTTAGATACAAACATTGTCTTTTGAGTAGTTTTAATTGCAGGAGTCTTTATTCCTCTTATCTATTTTTTTGTTATCTGAAATGTTAATGGAGTTATTGAAATTCAAAGTAGTTTAAGTTTAATTTCCAATTTTTATAAACTTGCTTGACTATATATTTTCTGGTAATTAATATCCTAGGCTTTATAAATTTTAATGATTGCTATTTGTGTCAGACTATTATTTTTGGTTTGGATAATTAGATAAAGATTGCAACAAGCAATTTTCTGAGCAAAATTTATTCTTTTTCTGTTATTCTTCTAATTAATAAGGAGTGCTTTGTTAATTTTATGTTAATCTTTTGGAATTTTTCCTAGCATCTATGGTTTAAGATTTACAAAAGAGAAGGGACTTCTTTCTCCTGTTGACTTCTTCATTTTGCAGCTTTAAAGAATAGGCTCTTTGTTAATTTAATAATTTATGTCTGCTGCCTTTAAGAATGATATAATCCCTTTTTATTGATCTTTTCAAAGGCAAGATCAATTAATGTTTTTGATCAAAATACTTATTAATAGAGGTAGAATTTTATTATTCCAATAATTATTATGAATTTAAAACAACCAAGGAATTTATTTTTTAATTTCCTGCTTTTCTTTACACAAAATTAGATTAAACTTCTCTAGAGTGAGGTTTTGAGTTATTCTTATATAAATTATCTGTTTTGATTTCTTAGCTTGCATGTATCATGTTTTTGGGACTATTTTAGCTTTTGCTATTTAATTCTTGCTGAGTGTTAAAGTCAGATTTATGAGATTTTTCTATTATATTCTCATTTTATTAAGAATAAGGAGAAATACTTAACAGCTATTAGCTTTGTTTACCAGGTTATGGAGTTAGTTTGTTAAGGCTCATTGGCGAAGGGATTAACTAAGTGTGTATTTAACTATTAAGCAGGCTTATGTGATTTTTTTATGGTTCTTTAAAGGTTATATCTCCTACATGCTAGCCTTAGCCCTCTGCTAATTTAACTGTATCTCTTACTTTTTGCTTACTGCCTGACATAAAAAATGGGGCTTTATCATAATTTGTTTTAGATTTTAAAGGTGATATTTAGTTATTGTAAGGTTGACCAACTTATTAGTGCTCAACTAAATTTGTATAGATACAAAAGGTAAATTTTGATCCTTAATCAACCTTAGACTTAAGCTTGATCTCATGCCAAGGCCCTAGCTAATTATTTAACTGCTTACAAATAGCTAAACCTAATCCTATTCCATGTCTGTTATTCGCTCTTTCTGAGTGATCAAAAGTATTAAAGAATTAGAATAGCTTTTTTTGAATTTACTCAGATATACCTGTTCCTGTATCCTTAACAGATATTTAGATGCAATCAGAGTATTTTTATTTAACTAAAATTTCTATTTTACCTTTTTACTAAGTAAATTTTAAGGCATTGCCTATCAAATTAACGAGTATTTGCTTGATTCTTCTTTCATCTTGCATAATATAGTCTTATTGTAAATTGATGAATTTAGCACTAATGTTAATATTTTTTTAATCAGCTTAAATTTCAAACAAATCAAGCACATCAAGAATGCACTAGGTTAAACATATTTCTTCAATAATTAACCTGAATTTATCTCTTCTAAGCTATGAATAATCTAAAATATCATTAATCAAGCTCATAAGCATTTAAGAATTTTACAAAATGATTTTTCTTTGCTTTTTATTTAGCCCTCCCAGTTCAAAACTATTTTCAAGAATCATAATTATGCTATTTAAAGGAGTTTTTAAATCATGGGTAACAGTAGAAAGCATCTTATCTTTAAATCGTTCTATCTCACGTAACTTTTCATTTATTATTTTTAAGCTAATATCATTAAAAATTAGTAATATTCCTTCTTCATCTCCCCACAAGCATCTAACCATTTATGTGTCAAAAAAGAAAGCATTATCTTATTATTGCTATTGTAAATTGTTTTTATTTCTTTAGTCATCTAGCTTTTAAAAGTTATTATTGTTTAAACCATTTTCTTACTTTGCATTTTCAATAATGTTTAAAGCAATATGCTCCTATTTATCCACCTTCTTAGCCCCATTTTATTACTTTTCGCTTAAAGGATTGCTGCATAGTTAAGAGCTTTTCTATTAATTAATATTCTCGTTTAAATTATTTTGAAAAGACACCTATCTTTATTGATGTTTATCTTCAGACTATTTACTTTTTTAGATATGATTAAATAAGCTCTTCAAGTTTGACTAGCTTGGAAGTAGCATTTCTCTCTCTGTATTTCTTTAAGCATCTTCTGATGTACAGTTTATTTCATGTTAATTTTTTTTAATTGAATCGATATTATTGTTAATATGAGAGTTTATGCTTATTTCATGCTTTTTAAAATCATTACTATTATTTTTCCTTCTTTCTGACTAAAGTATCTTCGTTTCACCTTATTCTATATCCATTATATTTTAAGTATTTAGATTTTATTTATCCTCTAAACCAAAATTGGCTGTCATTATTTTAGATCGTTAATTTAAAGAATTTTAAATTGAGTTACTTTTATCTTTTAAACTTAAAGGTTTGCGAGGCTAAGTGTCCTCAAGCACGTAATCTTTACGATCATCGCATGCTGGGTCATAATTATCTCCTTTAATTATTAAATTTTCCTATTTATTATTCACCTAAGAAGTTTAAACATTTTCAATGGGTTACATTTCTTATTGTTACTACTGTTATTATTATTAACCCAATAAAAAAATAGGTGAAAGCTATCTGTAAAAACAACTCAACTATTTTAGTGGTTTTTAAAATGATTTTTTATTTTAATAATTATTTTCATCCTTTTATATCTTGGGCTTAGAAGGCTGATTAGTAATAAAATTGTTTAAGCCATCTTTTTCTCCATTCTATTTTTCTTCGATATACTGCTTCAAATAATCACTTAAAGTGCATGTTGAGTCCGTGGAATTTTAAGTAAAATCAGCAGTGTTATCTAAATCCATAAATGTTTTAGAATCATTTTGGCTTGGATTTGGATGTGAAACAATAATATTCTTAAATATATTGTTGAATAATATTTAATGCAAAGGAGACTCAGAGCAAATCCAATTACCCTTCTGCTGTTAGAAATCATCCATATGAATTAAATCTGCAAAAGAGTATTGAAAATTGATATTACTATTATTTTCAGAGATACTCTTTCTTTAGGTATCCACCCACTCTTTTATTTAAAACTAATCGTAAAATTTCTTATTTACAAAATTAAAAACTAATCCACTATTTTCTAATTTTTTGAAATTGATCTAGTTATTATTGCTGTTCTCAGTGCTATTTCTAATATTTGTATCCAATTTAGTAACAGTCTACTCCTTTTAGATTCTATACTTCAATTCTGAGTTGGGAGTATTTTAGTAAGATTTTTGTGTTTTAAATCTTTCAGGTATAATATTACTAAAAAAATTAATTATTTTATGCTTTAGTGGTATTTTGTTCGATGCTTATTCTGAATTTTATAATTTTTTTTTAGGAAATGTTACAAATACCATCGATTAGGGGATGTTCTCTTTTATAATTTTCTACCAATCAGCTAGACTTTTATTCTATATAAATAACAAACAAAAATTTTCTTTCTCATATTTCTCCCATAAATAGAAGGCTATCACTAAAAAAATTGTTGAAAGGTAGAGTGGTACAAGATAAGTAAACTTTAATTTTATTGGACTGTAACTCCAAAAAAATCCAATAATACAAACAGCAAATGCTGTAATTCCTCTAATATACCAATTTTAAAGCGATTAAAAAATAATACAATGCAAGTGGCCATAACCTAATCCAATAAGAAATATTTCAGACTTATTTTCAAGCAGAGAAAATACAAAATCTTAGTAGTCGATGAGTGAAAAAGATATATTTAAAATGATCGTTTAAATAATAATGAGAAACTATGAGAGCTCTGGATACTTTATGTTAGCAACTAAACTGATAAAACAAATTGTTGTTGAAATAAATATTAAGTGAAATTATTTATCATAAGCCGCCAATCTTATTGATAAAATGAACTATATTATAAATAAGATAAAGCTACTTAGAAAATTCAATTTTTTTTGAATTGGCTTCTAGCGAGAATGAAACGCTTCTCGTAAATCCTACTCAAGAAAATTGAGCTAATATTTCCCAATCATGTTTATTTTTATCTTATAATTATTTGTGCTCTTTTTTCTTCTATATATTCTTGCTAGCTGCTGTAATATATGCTATAGGTCCTACCTATTTCTACTTTTTAAACTATTACTTTTCTGATATGATAAAGAGTCACTCTATTATTTTTAATTCTGTTTCTTTATTCAATTTGCTATAAAATCTTCTGGTTTTAGTCTTTAATTTAATTGATTTACAATTTAATTTGTATATATTTGTGTTTAATCTATTCAATCAATAATTCCATCAAAAAATTATCCTTATTTAAAATCTTTTGATGTTTATCAATTTCATCGTTATAAGTTAAAGTTTATTATTATTAGATCTCTCATAAAAATTTTGCAATTAGCAGCTTACGATCATACTGTAAAAAAGTAAATTAATCGTATGTGTGATCAATTTTGTTTTCAAAAAGCTACAAAATGTGTTTTAAATTATCTCTTTTGTTTTTTTAAACATATTTTGTGGAAATATATCTAAAGCATAAAACATGAACGTCTTTTATACAGAAGTGTTAATTCTTAAATTGATGAATTTTTATTTTTCATTATCCTTGGATAATTAAATCTGAAATAATTTTCAAAAAATTGTACATAAACTATGTATTTTTACATGAATAATCTAAATATTAAGTAATTAATAATGTGATCACAAAAATAAATCGATTAAAAAATTTCTATAGTGTATCTAATTAATTTTTCAGCCAGTTATAATTGCAAAAATCATACTTAATTATAATTTATTGGATTTTCAACAGTATAAACTATGAGAAACCAATTTAGTTATTTTATTTTGCTAATTATTTTAAATTTACTATTTTAAATACCAAAATACCTTTTTTATTTAATTTGCTAAATTTACAAAATAGAATAGCACACATACAAATATTAAGCTTTACGATAATTAATTTTAATTATTAGCTTAGAAATGTGAGTATTTGAAAGTAATCATCTAATTGTTACATAAATAACTAAAAAGAATTACAACTTGGATAGGAATAATTTTTATTTTCAATATTTACAATTTAAAAATATTTTAATCAGGAGTATGTCAACTAAAATTTTTAATAACGCAAAGAAAATAAAATGTTAACAATTTCTTCATAAGTAAGAATAATATTTTTTTTACTTTAGAAATTTGATTTTACAAATATATTTAATATGCTACGAATCAATCCTCTTTTATATGTATGTCGATTTATAAAAAATTAACATATTTTTAGATAGGATTACCTTTTGAATATTAATACTACTAAAATATCTAATTCTTCTTTTAGATTACCTATTAACAAAGGAAAAGATTAAAAGCAAATCAAGTAATTTATGTCTTAAAATTCTAAATAGAATTTTACAGTTTATAAAATTATTAAAAAAAATGATAGTAAATATTATCAAGTTTATTAAAAATATTAATAAACAGTGAAATATTGAATGCAAACTAATTAATAAAAAGTAAATGTATAATGCTTAATTAATCGATTTTAAAAAGTATTTTGGTTGTTAGTAAATAAATGAATATCTTGCTAATTACTTTATTAAAAATATAAAATTATGCTATAGCACAATTTTTAACCATAAATAATATCATAATAATTTGATAAATAAAAAATATTCAAAAGTCATCAGATTTAATATTATTTATATTCATTTATTTATAGGGATTAAGAGAAATAAACCTTTTAGCATTATATATATTTATATTATTCAAAGCTATATCAAATTATGGCCAACTAAAATGAATATAATTTAACCATACTAAGCTCTAAAAGCGATGGATTGAAGTCATTTTTAAACACGATATGTAAAATTTATGTTTCACATATTAAAGAAAAATTGTTTATTACATTTTTATATTTTTACTGTTTTTGCCCTCAAATTCCAAATAAACATTTTATTTTTTTATAGGTAAAAGTGATAACCATGATAAGCTAGTTATTCAAGATAAAAAAGGAAATGGATCAAATACATTTAAATTACATTTGAACAAATTAGAGTAAATATTCTTAGTATTAAACTAATAAGGAATCATTCTAAAATATTAAAAATTATTAAAGTAAGATTCAATAGTCAATAGGAATCATTTTATTCTTTGATACAACTAGCATGAATTCCTACTAGTAGGCAATATAAAAGTAATTTAAATAGATTTTTGATTTATGATTAGTTTAGCAATATTCTTAAATTATTTAATAATTTATGATAGATATCAACAAACAGCAGATTCTATTGATAAGTAAAAGTGTAATGTATTTATGGTTGGAAATAAAATAGACTTAGAGGATTAGAGATAAATATAATTTCATGATGTAAATATTCTATTAATCATAATAATTATTTTAGCTCTTCTTAAAAAAAATAAGATTTTTTAAATTTTTATTTATTTTAATGCTTAAAGGCTAACAAATTTGCTGTTGAAAATGGCTTGTTTTGCATGTAAGTATCTAGTTTAAAAAAAGACGGGATAGAATATTTTCTAAATTTTTTAAAGAGTAGAACAGCATTGACTGTAAAAAAAATTTAAAAATAAGCAAGTTTGTAAAATGTTTAAAACGGAGAAGAAGGAACAAATAGCAATCTTAAAAGTGAAACTTAGAGCTTAGTTGAATTACAATTAAAAGAACAAAATTCATAAAATAATGCTATTCCTGAGATTCTAAGAGAAAGATCTAAAACACCACCAAGTGTCATAGAAGAAAATTTAAAAAAGAAGTAAGAGTTTGAATAAAAGTAGGCGTAGGGATTAAAAAATTTAATATAAAATGTATTATAACCTTCTCTGAAATCATAAACTAGCTCAGAGATAAACATTCATAAAGCTTTAGAAAAAGAAAATAATCTAAATAAGCAATTAAGTGATTAGTGTAGCTCTTTGGCAGATAATTAAATCTCGCAAACTGAATAATAAGAAACGAAGGAACAAACCCCAAGTAAATAAAGAATGTAAAAAAATTCAAAAGATATTTTAGAGGAGAATGTATTAATATATTCATTCAATAATCCAAATTAAGAATTAGGCTTTCTGTCATTTAAAAAGGATTTAAACGATTAAAACTAAGCAAATAAACTAGAGAATATATTAAAAAGTAAAAATTTAAAATAGGACCTAACTTCGAATAGTTAAGCTAGTATTTCCGATCAAGATATAGATAAATAAAAAAATGAATTAAATGATTAACTTTCACCAAATTCTAATCCTGTTTAAATGTTTTAAACTTAAAGTTAGAAAGATGAAAGTAAATAAAATCTAGATAACTCATCTAATGCTTTAAATTTAAATGAAGAAAAAATAAAATAAATTAATATAAATGACACTCTTCTAAATTAAAAAAATGACAATATTCCATAAGATCAAAACGTTAATTAAATAAATTAAATATAGTAAGAAGCTACTTAACAGGTCGATTTGGTAACACCATAAAATTTGAAGTAAGAAGAAATTCCTCAAAAGTAGCAAAGAAAGTCTAATTTAAGCAAAATAGATGAACTACAAAAAAATTTAAAGAGATTAAAAGAGCTTGAAAAAAGTAAAGCAAGCAAATCTAGAGTTGATTCAAGTTTATCTCAAACTTCAAACGTTTCTATACCACTTATTGATTCTATTTAAAAAGTATAAACGGCTTCTAATCCTAGCTCTTAACCGGAAACAAATATTTATCAGCCTTCTTAGATAAATGAATCTAACAGTATCTTAGAATCTAAAAAACTTAACTAAAGAAGCTAAAATTAATAAAACAATTAACAACTACTTTAAAATATTTAAAATAGTAATAAAGAAATACAAAACATAAGTTAAGAAGATTAAGCAAGTAAATAGATCAAGCAAAGTATCAATTAAAATGCAGATATGTAAGTGTAGTAAGAAGAAGAAATTAAAAGTCTTGCCAATTAATTTATTTAGAATGACACAAGAAATAAAGTACCTTCGTAATAAGAGATTATAGTGGCAGATAATTAAATAGGAATAAGCTTATAAAATAAAAGCGAATTTAACACCGAATAAAACTTTGATGAAAATCATTAATAGTTTGAAAATAATAAAATAGATTAAAATTAATTAATACCTAAAAATTAAAAAAATGAGCTTAGATTTGATAATCAATAAAGTTAAAATCAATAAAATTATCTAAATGCAAATAATTTAGAAGAAAATAATTTAAAAGTTCCTAAACACAAAGAATCTAACAACATCAATACTGATTCAACTGGTACATTTGGAAATAAAAATTCTATATATTCGATAAGCATAACGAATGCCTCAATAGATAACAGAAAGCAGTAGGCATAAAACATTATTTAATCAGAAGTTATTTAAGAGTAAACTCCTTTCTTTAGTCATTAGAACATTTAAAATAATAGCTCAAAAAGTAGTAATGGTTAGCCTGTTAACTTAAATCAATTAAGTTAAAATTCTTAAAAAGACTCAAATAAATACAATAAATAGAAAAACAACATGATTGGTTCATTTGAAAGAAGACTTGTCGAAGAAAACGATAATTATACCCCTACTAACTATTAAAAATTAGCTCCAGTGAGGGAGTCATACGATAAAGACCCAAAAATACCATCACTCATGGTTTAAAGCTATTTAACAAACTGCCATGGTGATGATGATAACGAAGATGAAAGATACAGATAAAGTAGATCAGATCTAAGTAACTTAAAATCTGAAATAATCAGAAAACCACTTCAGCTTGAATAAATGAACATAAATGATAAAAATAGTAGGAGTAATACTCAACGACAATTGGAAGATCTTGATAATTAAATAAAATAGATAATTTAAGGTGATAACAATTAAGCAGGGACCTAATAAAACATAAATGATGATGATAGTGAATTTTTTTCAGAAATTAAATTTGCTGGAGATAAAATGTTTTAGACTAAAGAAAAGGTTGTGATTAATCCTGACACATTATACTAAGATAAAAAAAAGGAAAATAATATTAGATTTACTTAGAGTACTTTTAACTAGAGTCATGAAGATGGCCAATAAAATCTAAGAAATTAATCTGGTTAAATAAAAAATGGCTATTCTAGCAATATTGGAAAAAGCAAACAGTTTAATAATCAGTAAGAAGAAGATGATGACGAGTCGTTTAGTGATGTAAGAATTTAACTTGTACAGCTTAGTACTCCTCCGAAAAATAAACAAGAAAACCCCAATCAGCAACAGATATAAAAATTTTCTATTTCAAGCAATTAAGATTAAGTCATAGATAATAAATAAGCATAACGTTAAGTTAAGGGTATATATGATTAAAATAGCAATTTAATAAATAGCTAAACAGCAAATAATATGAAAATTAATAGCAATAGTGAGTTATTAGTTTCATAGTCATTAAATTCTTATTAAAAAGAAAAAGACAGGCAATATTAAAATTATATTCCATAAGAAGTGGAACCTGATGATGAATAGGGTAATAATTAAAACGCCTACTCAATTAAAATAAGAGATAAGAAGAGCGATACCTTCACTAACTTGAATAATTTAGATATAAAAAATCCTTTAATTGAAAGTTCAGAGTATGATTAGATATAAAGATAGATTGATAAAGAAGGTACAGCATCTGGAGCTTTGCACAAAAATGATTCAAATTAACATTTAAACTATAGCTCAAATAGAAATAATTTTGAAAATATTTAAGGATAAAATTAAAATAGCCCTTAAATGCCAAATTAATAAGAAATATAAAAAACATTTTAAACACCCTAAAATTAAAAAAATATTAAAAAAGTGCATTTAAAATTAGAATAAAAAAATAAGCCTTAAGATTAAAATCTCTAATAAATTACTCCTCCTCAAGATAAATTAGAAAGCGATTAATATTAATACCAAACAAATAATGATCACTAACAAATATATCAGAGCTAGGACTAAGATAATTCAATCTAGTAATATGAAAATAAAATGTACAATGAATTGAAAAGGACACTTCAAGACTAATCAAGCAACAATTTTACTAATTTTAAGGTTACACCAAAAGGTGTGCTAGCTGTAGAGACTTCTTTACAGAATAATTATACATAAAAGGAAAAAAGAAAATAAAAACTGTCTAATTTAAGTGGTTTATCAGCAAAATA
This sequence comes from Tetrahymena malaccensis 436, assembly GCA_000231845.2. Classification (NCBI taxonomy): domain Eukaryota; phylum Ciliophora; class Oligohymenophorea; order Hymenostomatida; family Tetrahymenidae; genus Tetrahymena; species Tetrahymena malaccensis. The sequence goes on along the minus strand of JH720001.1, from coordinate 330,437 downwards.
ACTAAAAAATTTTGACTCTCCATAAGTTTTTAAGGTAGATTTGTCTAAAAAAACAACTCCGAAAAGTGATTATTTTAGTTAACAAAAATTTTAATTTTACAGTCCTGCAAGCAAATTTAACTCCAAAGGATTTAGCAGTGGGACAAAAGGAGGAATAAATACTAGTAATACCATTCTGAATAAAGACTTGGCTTCATCTATAGAGAGCTAGGAAGGAGTAGATTAGTTTTTAACGAATAACAGTGCTAACGATGTAGAAGTTTTCTATGCCTAGGATGAGTTTTTAAATAACTATAGCTCAGCTGATTAAAATTATAGACATAATATTTATGATCAATATAAATCCCATATTAGAGGATGCAGAAGTCCAAGTTCCTATTAAACAAAAAAGCATAAAGATTTAATGACATTAAATATAGATTTTGATGGTCAGGTATGATTTTCCATAAATTTTTAAGTTTTTCTTAATTATCACAGCAAACAAAAATTCTAAAGTTATTTTGTGCTTATTCAAATAAAGTAATAGAAAATTTTTAAATGGAAAATAATGAATAAAAATTTTCGCATTTTAAATGACATCTTTTTATGACGAAATCATAATTTTAGAGAAGATAATAATTAAAACATGATTTTCTCATTAAAAAAATTATCTTTTTAAAAAAAATTCTTCTATTTTAAATTTGTTTATTCGCTCTTGTTTCTTTTTCCCATTTTTTTTAATCAAAAATTGAAAATTGTCAATTTCTAAGTCATAGAAAAATTTTTATTTAATAATTGTTTTCTATCAAAGTGTCATTCAAAATAAAAAAGTTAACAATTAATTATTTTTTTATTTATTGATTTTTTTATTATTTTTAAATCTTACTCATTCCTCTTTCATTTTTCTTATTTATCCGACCCCCACTAATAATATAGGCATGACTTAAACAAAAAAACAAAAATAGCACAAAAACTGATAAAAACCATAGAACAAATTTAATAGCTTCCTTTTTTTCTCTCTTTGACTTTTAACAATTTTTTTTATTGAATATGTTAATTTTATTTTGAAAAAAATTGACTAAAATATAAAAATATTAGGATTTAGAAGTAAAAGTATATTCAGATGATACTGCCTTCACTGTTGGAGAAAGAATATGTATGTCTCTTTAAAAAATGATAACTAGATCACAAATGAAAAATTTAGCTGCTATAATTTAAAAACGCATTAATGACTACACTCAATCGCTCTAGCAAATAGTAGAGGAAATTGAAGAAAAAAGTAAATTAATTCTTTATCCTTTTTACTTTTATTGCCATTTCGAATTATTAAATTTATTAAAAATTCGAAAAACAATTGTCTTTTACTTGAAAATCAATTCATACATAAATTTTTTAATTTATTTTTTCAAACTCAATTTTTGTGCTTTCTTAAATTAGAACTCAAAGAAAAAGATGCTATAGATCGATATATTAGAGATAGGAATTTAAAAGAAAACATTTTAAATCCTCTACCTTAAAGATAATAAGTGGGATTAAATGATAACAAAAAAGAGGAAATAATAGGAAAATTGACGATAGAATTGAATCCAAATAGTAAAAAATAAGCAATAATTCGTATTAGAGAAAAGGATGACCCCTATGAGTTAGCTTTTTCCTTTATAAATACATATAATATAAAGAAGAATAAAATAAGTTTCTTAGTAGAGAAAATAGGATAGATTTAAAATGAATATAGGGTTTAGTAAAGTTTAAAAGAATAGGCATAAAGATTATCTGTATAGACTGCTTACAATGACGTATAATATAAACCTTTCAAAGATATTTAAGGATATTATTCTGTAAATAGTTATCTATCCTTTAGCATTTAAAATTAAAACTTTTTTTCACTAATAATATATACAGGCAGAGCAGCTTTCAAATTTAAGTCCATAAAAATTATAAACTCCTTAAAGCAAAACTAGCAATAGTCCAATCAACTATAATTCGTAATAGATTTAAGAAAAAGGATAGACAGAACTGTTCAGAGTAAATCTAGACAAAGGAAATGGAGATTATATTAAAATAATTGTTAGAGAAGGCGATAATTTAAAGCAGTAATTAATTTGCATACTCTTTACTAGAGGAATTTAAATTCTGATGATTTTTATATAAAGTATAACTAATTAATATTTAAATTTTATAAAAAGACTTGCTTACTAAGTAGCCACTGACAACTAGCTGAATAGTAATGCATATTAAAAAATTCTTAAAACTTTAGAGAGTGCATATAAGGTAAAAAAAATTCTATTATTTCATTTGCAAAATAAAAAGATATTTTTAAATTAGGTGAAATAAATATTTTTGTTTGAATAAATTTCAGCTTTTTTAAAAAAATAGCAAGCTAATAAGCATTAAATATAATAATTCTTTAATAAGATTTTGGAGTCCTTTCTAAAAATTGCTACTTCTCCCCCTTTTATTAATGGAATTATAAAGATTTATTATAATGATTTGAAGTTTAAATTGGAGAAACAAACATTTCTAACATTTTATCTATTTATATATTAGAATTTTTTAGAAAACCAGTGGCAGGCTATTTGATAATGAAATAAAAAACAAAAATAAATGTAAAAGCACAAAATTAATGTTGGAATTCACTTAGAAGTTGAGGTGATAGCAGGAGTAAAATTAGTGCTAAATGGAAAATTAAAAGAAGAAATCATGAAACAACTTAATTTAAAAAAATATTGTACACCAAAATTTGGAATGGTAAACAAAAAAAAATGTTATGTGTGTATTTATTAATATTATGCAATCAGATGAAATACGTAATATAGAGAAGACAGCATTTATATTTGAATTAAACTTTTTTTTACGTAATTTATCATGCAAAAAAGTCACAACACTTATTTTCTTTATTACTTTATATGCAATACCCCTTTTTAGATTAATTATATATTAAAATTCTTATTATATTATAATTGCCAATTATCTAAATCCTCTTTCATTGTTTTCTAGCAATTATGCTTATTTGTATTTTGGCTTGCTATAGATGTCGTTTTATTTAGCTTTATTCTTTTACCAATTACTTAAATTTATGCAAGATCAAATTGTTTTAAATGTAAATGTGTAAAATTCTATTGCATGTTTAAAATCTTTTCATTTTATCATCAAAATTTTAAAGATTTAGTTTTGTTGCATGAAAATGAATTGCCTTATTTTAATTTTTGTCATAGAAATGTTATTAGCTTTAAAAAACATAGTATTTAGATAGAATTTCAACATTTTTGTGAACAATTTTATTTAAAAACATATGGATAATATATTTTACTTACAGATGTTTCTATCTAAATATTTGCGCTTATATATTTGTAAGATTGAGAGGGTAGGTAAAAAAGCTAAGGACTTTTTGTTAAAAGAAAACAAGAGGAATTATTAATTTATATGTGTCAAATTCTTAAAGAATTAAGAAACTTATTTAATAAATTAATGAATTTAATCACTTTGAAAGCCAGTTTTCTGTCTAATTCATTGTATAGATTATCTTTAGAAATTAGATTCAAGGAAAAAAAAAAATTGTTCAAAGAATAATTGTTCACTCATAAACAAAAAACAAATTAAAGACAATTATTATCAAATATAAATAATTAAAAATTATCTAAAACAAAAAAGAAAAATCACAAAAGGGATAAAAATACTATTATAACTGCCCTCTTAAAAAATAATACTTCATATAAAAGAATTTCATTCTTAAGAATTTAACCATTTCTAATCGGTATTTTCTTGAAAATATTTATCATCGCCATCGCATCTTTAAGTTATAAATAATACTTACTACCTAAATAAAATAAACATGCTTCCTTCTAACATCAAGAGTGCTTTTTCACTCTTCTAAATTCCTAAATTGCTTTCTCAATAAGACTAACTTTTGCTTCTTGCTTAATAAACTTAATAATAAATTGAATAGCAATAGCAGTAGTCCTCACAAATTAAATAGCAATAATAGCAATCATCTTAACAACAAATAAAACTTTAATAACAACAACAATAATAGCAAACATTCTAAATTTAAAAATCTCCCGCAACCATAACTGCTCCTATTATCTCTCAGCCTTAATCACAAACAATTCAACATTAAAGTATTTAAGGCTTAAATCCAATCTAAAATGCTGCCGCTTCTTAATAACTTAACATTGATTTAGAATTATTCAATTAAAATTTGTTTTATCAAGCTGTTTTCGCTGGAAAAGACTTAGAATCCCACTTGGATGCAGTTTTAAAAAAGAAACAAAAGCTTGAAAATTTAATTGATTATTTTGCTGGATTTTAGTTCCCTAACTTCATAAAATTAATTGGCACAATTACTCTATCTTCTTTGCAAAGTAATTAAAAAATTTATACAAAATACACAGAATTTAATTATTTGACTCACTTTTATTTAATTTTTCTTTTATTCTATATATTTTCCAAATTTTAATTTTAGAGACATCTCAATACATTGATTTTTCTCTCATCTGCTTAGTTAAAAATTTAGTTCATGATGATAAATAACATGGATTCTATGCTTAACTATACCCATTTAAAATCAAATTTTTTGCTAGAACTTTATTACTATTTAACCTCCTTAAACATAAATATAATAAATATCTGAATTCAATGGAGCAAAAAATATTTTTAGCAGATTATTTTAGCTAAAAAATAAAGATTTATATAGTATGCGCAGAATCTAGCTGATAAAAAATCCAATTTTATTATTGAGCAATAAAATCTGGGCAACAGAATAACCTTTTTGAAGTTTAATTGTAAGGATTTTGTAAGATAATACTAGATTTTAGTTTAGTTAATAGGATACAAAATTCAAAATTTAATTAATTTTTAAGATAATTATTGATTGCTCAATACGCATTATTAGATAAAAGAAAAGATTTTTTGGAGAGTCAAATAAATGAATGATCAATATTTAAATAATTTATTTAATTTGAGGTTTTGTGTAAGTCAGATTAAGTTATTAAAATTTCTTTTATTATTTAATAGGAACTATGGAATAAGGAGATTTGACTATCATTAATGAATTGATTGAAAACCCTATGAAAATTATTTTAAAAGAAAGCGTATGGAAATTGGTTACCTAAATTATCAATAAAAAGCAATTCCAATATGAAGACAAAATACAAGATAATTACTACAAAGAATTATCTCAAATGCTTATTTTCAAGTAAGAAGTCGCTGAAATGATTTTCTCCTTCTTCGCTGACAAATAAAACATGATAACTCTTGGAAGCCTAAATAATTTCTACTAAATGCTCTAATCTTCTAGTAATAATTAAGTTGAAGTATAAGGAAATAATAAAGCTGCTGAAGCTCAAAGACGCACATTAGCTTAATAAAAGAGTAACGAAATTTATGGCAACTTATGCTTTTAGTAATTTGGAGGCTAAATTTACAAGATCAGTCGCCAAAGCTTCCATGATTAATTTGATGCCTCTATTAACTAACTTGTCTCCTACTTTGAAAAGTAAAATACTATTGTATGCTTTATTAAGCGTTCCTCTCGATCTAAGTTGAACTTCCGCGAAGATGAACTCCTTTAAAGTTATCTTAAGTTAATGGGTGATTTCAAATAAACTAATCTTAAGAACTTCTTGAATAACTTGTGCAATGATATCTTCGAATAGAATGAATCCATTGAAAAACACAATTTCTTATCTAAAGTTAACTCAATTCACTCTAATACTAATTCTAAAATAGTTTTCACACTCCTTGAAATTATCCGCATTGAGTTAGATCTTGTTCATTAAGAAGAATTCATTTAATTCTTCCTTAAAAACGTTAATTTCAACCAAGAACTTCAAACAGGAGCAAATCAACCTAATGGTTAAGCTTCAAATAATTCTAATGAGTCTTCCAACTACTATCTTAAGACAATTGATAAACTTTTAAATAAATGTGTGTTCAACGGAGATGAAAAATGTGATTGCAAAAAATGTCAATGGTAATTTAGAAATTTTTGAATTGAATAAATATTTTAAACAATACTCAAATATAAATAAATAGCATCAGAAGAAACAGAAACTCTGCCAAAGAATCACAAAAGAAAAAAAGAGAAGCTCTTTAATAAATTGGCCCTCTCCTTGAAAAGCAAGAGTTACTTGAAAAGAAGGTAATGAGTTTTATTTAGTTAATCAATAAAATGAATTAATTAATTTTTTTTATTTAATATAAATAGATTTAAGAATTAGAATCTGAGAATACCATATTGAAAAATATCATCACTCAAATATCAAATTATACTAATGTCCAAGAAATTTTCTAACCTATTAGTAAAATTATTTCTTACTAACTTAAGGAAGAAGATGAACCTAGCAATCACGATCTTAGTGAGGTTGAAGGTGCAAAGCCATCAAAGAAGATATGCACAAACAACTCTAAAGAAGGTTCCTCATGCTCCTTGGAAATTTAAAACAACAGATCTCAATCTGCAACCATTTCAGTTTAAAGCAAGTTATAAAATTTAAATGAGCTACAACAATAGTGAAGAAAAAGCATAGCTACATATTTATTCTATTTTGATTTGATTGAGTCTGATAAATAAATAGATGAAATTGAACAAAGTCAATTAAAAATTTTTACTTTTAAATCAAAAACTTCCTTCTTCTGTATGCAAAAATACTTTTTACAAAAAATGATTATTTCAGAATAAAATGTTATAATAACAAAAACAACAACAATAATAATAATAACTATAATTAAAAAACATCAACACAACAATCATAATAATAATGTTTTAAAATATAAATTTTTGGATGGAAATAAAGTATTAGTATATAATGGACTATATATATTATAAATAAAAAATAATTTAATTAACTATATAATTATTAAAATTATATTTAAAATAACATAGCTAGTTCATATTTATTTAAGATGTGTATCAATTTTCTCAAATATATAATTACTTCAACTATATAAAATTTGCTCATCTCTTTAACTATATTCTTAGATTTTATAACTTAATAATTTTATATTTATTGAGAAGATGGGCTAAATTGCTACTTTAAAATATTAATTCATAAAATTAGCAATAAATAAACGATATGCTTCTTAAAACTAATTAATTCTTATATTTTTCACTAAAATGAATAAATGCTATTTCAAGAACATATATTTTTGTAGTGTTAATTGAGTGATTAATTCTTAAAAAATTTGTTTTAACTACTCACTACTGGTGAAAAGAACATTTTTGTACTAAAAATTTATTTTAGAAAACAAGTTAACTCTTTATCTTGTGACTATGTATATTTATTTAGTAAAAAGAAAGAGGAGGTAATTGCGTTAAAAAACAAACAAATTAAAATAATATTGTCTATGACTATTTAATAGAATCATTGAATGAAAAATTTCAGTATCTATCTAAATAAAAAAGATATTTAATTAAATTCATAGAAATTGATTTGTTATTAAATATATTATTAGTGTATAGCTTTCTGTTTAAAAATAAGATAATAGGAATAATTTAATACATTTTTTAAGTTAAATGAGCAAAATTACAGCAGAATTAATATAAAACTCTTCATAAACTATTAATCCACTAAATGAAAGACAATTAGATTTGAAAGGTTGATACAATTTGCATTCATATTTAAAATTTTAATAATGTTTTAAAAAATACAAAACATCAACCATATCAATTAATTCTATTTATCATTAAATTATATTTGAAAAAGCAAAATAAATGCACAATAAATTTAACTTATTTATTATTCTACATCAATAGGCTTAAAAATATACATTATCGAAAACTTGGGTGCAACTTTGGTAAAATTCTGATTGAATTTATCTAAAGCTAAAAGAATATTTTATGTCATTAAAAAGGACTTCTTTGATTGCATAGATTTGAGTGATAATGAAATTAAAAAACTTGGAAACTTCTCTATCCTATAAAGGTATTAATTTTTATAAATAGTTTTAAATATATATTAAATAGTTAACAAAAAATCGCTTTACTATTTTTATGCAGCGATTGATTCTTTATTGCTTGTAGAGCATTGATTTTTCATATTAATTATGGAAATAAAGAATGATTATGAGAAATTATATTAATTGATATTTAAAATCCTAAAATAATTAGATTAAAGACATTGATTTTAAATAATAATAAAATTTCAAAAATCTCTAACATAGGTGATTCTTTACCTTCTCTAGAAAATTTGTGCATGATGAATAATAGAATAGTAGATTTAAAAGAAATCGACCATTTATATAACTGCAAGAATCTTAAAAGACTTGTATTATATAACAACGTTGTAACTTAGGTAACTTCATTTATTATTAGTTTATAGAATTATTTTATGCAATTTTATGTGCCAAAATTATTTGTTAAAGAAAAGGAAACTTATTAAAAGTTATTATTAATTTTTTTTAGGCTCCTGATTACAGACTTTATGTTATCTCAAGAATACCAACTTTAAGATTCCTTGATTTCTAAAAAGTTACCTAAAAAGAGAGAGAATAAGCTAAGGCTAAGTTTGACTTCGATAGTGAAAAGCAAAAGATGGAGGAAGAGGAAGCCAAGATATTTAAAGATAAAAAAGAAAAAATAAGAGTAAGTTTTTATAACATAAAAAAATGATAACATATTCAATTTATTATTTGTAAAGTAATTAATAGAAAATGCATCAACTGCTGAAGAAATAAATAGAATAGAATTACTGTTAAAATCAGGTGAATTAAAAAGTGCCAAACTATTTGAAGAAACACTTTCTTAATTAAATTGAAGTTAATAAAAAATAATTTTATTTAATAAGTATTTATGGCTGTGTAAAAATATGTTTGTATAAAATTTTTGATGATTTCAAAATTTACTTAGCTGATTAAAAAATAAAAGTTATTTTAAAAAATTAAAATTGTTTTTTATCAAATTAATTGATAAAATATTATTATAATATTTTATTAATTCTATTTTCATTATTTTCTTTAAAGAATTAAATAATTTTTTCGCTAAAAATTAGTTTAGAATGCTTAAAATTGTTTTGGAATTATTCTAGAAACAGTTTATTTATTATATAAAAATAAAATTTTAAACAAAAAATTTTGTTAAGTTTGAATTGGCGATGGCAAATAAATGAAAAATGATAATTTCTGGAAAGATATGAATGTATTTATATCTAAATTTATCTTCTAAATTATAAAAAATTAAGTATTTAATAATTAATTAATTAATTTGAGTTTGATAAATTTTGTGAATTTGGTTGTTACTATTTTATATTTACAGGAAGGATAAACTAAATTCTTCTTATTTAGTATTTTTATTCAGTAGATAAAAATAAAGATTTTTTTGTAAAAATTAAGATTTTATAAAATTTACTTTTTTATTATTTGAGTAAAATGTTTTGTTATTTATAAAAATAATATTTTACATGTAAATTAGAAATTTATTTTGAAAAAAGAAAGAATGGTTATTGTACAATTTCAAATCTCATCAAAATTGTTTATAACTTACAATGTTATATTTACTATCTAAATTATAGCAAGAAATTTCTTACAAGCAAGCAAACGATATGTTTTTTCTTTTAAACATAATAAAAATTATATTGATCTACTATCCAAATTATGCTGAATGCTTTCCTTAAATCTTAAAATAAAATTCCATAAAATTATTTTTTTTTGAACTTTGCTTTTTAGTTTATTTTCATAGATTTTATTGAGTTACTATTCAAGTTAAAAGCATAACTAGCAAGGAAACAAAAACAGGATGTATTTTTAATTTATTAGGATATTTCCTGCATAATATTTATTCTTGCTTTGAGCTTTTAATATACATACAATTATGATGACAAAAAAGAAAAATTCAGAATTTTTTCAGGAAATAAATAAGTAAATAAAAAATTTAATACGATATATATATACATAGTTAAAATTCAACTCTGATAATATATATCTTCTTTTTTAAAGGATACAAAATCAAAATAAATCAACATTAAAAAAATAAAAAAGATTTAACAAAAAGTACTCAATTTAGTGTGAAAATGATCAATAAATTACTTATAGCAAACAGAGGTGAAATAGCATGTAGAGTTATTCGTACTGCTAAGAAGTAATTAGAATATAGTTTGATAATAATTTTTTAATAGCATTAAAAAATCGCTAAATCTATTTCATATTCATATTACAAAATATTTTATTACACAAGGAGAATTTACGATTACTAAATTAGATGAAAAAATTACAAAGCCTTAAACAATATTTTTTAAATTAATCATAGGATGGGTATTAAAACAGTAGCCATTTATTCAGATATTGATAGAGATAGCAAATTCGTTAGCATGGCTGATTAAGCTTACAGAGTTGGTCCTGCTCCTTCATGTATTACAATTTTTATTATTTCATTTAAACTTACAATAAAGCAATATATTTAAATTATTTGATATGTTTTTATAAAACATTTCACTTTTATTCTACATTTTAAAAATATATTTTCATTAACTTAAAGTGCAAAGTTATTTGAATTCATAGAAGATAATAGAAATTGCTCATGACTCTAACTGTTCAGCTATCCATCCAGGTTTCGGTTTCTTATCAGAAAATGCAGATTTTGCTGATGAATGTACAACTAACAAAATCGTAATTCAGATTCAATTCTTGAGTTTCTTTTAAGCACAAAAAAAAAGAATCATTATGCTTATAATAACCTACATAAGAGAGTAATTCTAAACATTTTAATTTTAAAAATTAGATCTTCGTAGGTCCTCCTACTGATGCAATTAGAAAAATGGGTTCTAAGAGTGAATCTAAGATTATTATGACTAACGCAAAAGTAAATAATATCAAAAATTTAAATGCACAAAATATGAATTGTTGTTAAATATTAATAGGTACCTGTTGTTCCTGGTTATCACGGTGAAAACTAAGATAAAGATTTGTAATTAAATAAATTTATTAATTGAAAACTTTTATTCATTAGTTTTTTAATAAAAATTAAAGCCTCTTTGAGTAAGCTCGTACTATTGGATTCCCTGTATTAATTAAGGCTGTCTTAGGTGGTGGTGGTAAGGGTATGCGTATCGTTACTAAGGAAAGCGAATTCTTTGAAGCTCTTGAAAGTGCTAAAAGAGAATCATTGAAAGCTTTTAAAGACGACAGAGTCTTAATTGAAAAATATATCTAAAAGCCAAGACATATTGAAGTTTAAGTAAGCTTTAACTGAAAAAATATATATCTAAATAATTCAAAATTGATAAATAGGTTTTTGGTGATCATCATGGCAATTATGTACATTTATTCGAAAGAGACTGCTCAATCTAAAGAAGACATTAAAAAGTTATCGAAGAAGCTCCTTCAAATATTAATTGGGATCTCAGAAACAACATAGGTTTGTTTATATATTTTGCTTAACTTAATTTATTTTTTCAATAATGATGTAATAAATATAGGTTCAAGTGCTGTTGATGCTGCTAAGGCTGTTGGTTATTACAATGCTGGTACAGTTGAATTTATTTTTGATTTAATTTCAAATCAATATTACTTCATGGAAATGAACACAAGATTATAAGTCGAACATCCTATCTCTGAAATGATTACTGGAGAAGATTTTGTTGAATGGTAATTAAGAGTTGCTTAGGGTGAAAAGTTACCCAAGACCCAAGATTAATTAAAAATTAGAGGTCATTCTATTGAAGCTAGAATTTATTCTGAAGATCCTTACAACAATTTCCTTCCTGGTAATGGTAACCTCGAATTCTTCAGAGAACCTAAGGAAGAAGCTGGTGTTGTTAGATTAGAAAGTGGTGTTAGAGAAGGTGATGACATCTCTATCTTCTACGATCCTATGATTGCTAAGCTCGTTGTTTGGGGTAAGGATAGATCTGCTGCTATCGGAACACTTAACAAAGCTTTAAGTAAATTTCAATTAAATTTATCTTTATAAACATATAAATATTATAATAGATGATTACAAGGTTGTAGGTTTGCCAACAAACTTAAGATTCTTAAGAACATGCAGTCAACATCCTGATTTCTTGAAGGGTGAATATGACACTGGTTTTATTGAAAAACACAAGAAAGATCTTCTTTAACAAGTATTCAAAGGGTTTAAGCAAAATAAATAAATTATTATCTTTCAAATTAATAGGTTACTAAAATTGAAAACTAATACATTATGAGTGCAGTTGTTAGCAAAATTTCTTAAAATTTAAAAAATACCAAGCTTCACTAAACCCTCTAAAATTTCAGATTGAATCACCACAAATCTGAAAACTTTATCTTAAAGGCTTCTGCAGCTTTCATCAATTCTGAATTAAAGGTATTTAAATTTTTTCAAAAAGCATACAAATTAACTAAGATCTTAATTTAATCTAAAATTAAAGTACGAAGTTAATGTCGAATATCCTGGAAACGGTTTCATGAATGTAACTATTAAAAATCCTTCTAAGCATACAGTTATTAAGAAGTTTGAAAATGTTGCTTACACTCTCACTTCTGAATCTCAAATCAAAATTACCTCCACCGAAAACACTGTTAACACTGATGTAATTTAAATATTTCCCATATATATGTAATAAAACGATTTAAAATAAATTAAATTTTTAAAACAGTTCCTTATCAGAGGTGAAGATTGTGTTGTATTTAACGAATTTGGTGATGCTCTTCACTTTACTTTTGAAAACAATTTAGTTGAAAACAGAGCATCTACATCAAATGATAATCAAGACGCTAACACCATTAAAGCCCCTATGCCTTGTACTCTTGTTAAAGTAAATGTTAAAAAAGGAGATAAAGTTAGTGCTGGCTAACCCATCGTTATCCTTGAAGCTATGAAGATGGAAGTAAAAAATATTTTTTTTAAATAGTATTTATATTATCATATTGTAATAAAAACATTATTAAATATATTAGCATGTAATTAAAGCTAAAAAGGATGGTGTTGTTAAAGTTGTTAAATACAAAGATGGTGAATTCGTTCAAGCTGGTAAGTTAATCGTAGAATTAGAGTGATCATTCTTTCTTTCATTCATTAATTCAAAAAAGAGGATAATTAATTATTGTATAAATAAATAAATTATGTGATATTAATATAATCCATAAATACATAAATATGGATGGAATTCTTTATTTTTAATTTATTGATTTTTTGTTTTGTTATGAATTTCATTAATTTTACAAAATTAATTATTTACGGTGTTCAAAGTTAATTTACTTTTTCAATTATTTTTATCAAAAGTTGTTTATTTTTATGTTTAATTTATTCTTACCCACAAAAGTATTTTTAATTATTAAAAAAAAAGTATAATTAATTTTTTATAAAATATTACTTCAAATAGTTAGTTTTAATATATTAAAAAAAATAATTTCTAAGTAAAAATAGACTTAAGAGTTTGTTTATATAATGAATTTTAAATTCTTCAACCTTTTGCTGACAAAATAGTATTTTTTATAAAAATATTCAGTTACTTTAATTTAGTTTTTATTTATATTATATTAATCAGTTATATTTCTAAACTTAAAATATTGCAAAATTAGAACATAAAACTGAGTTTTTATAGAAAGGACTTTAATATAGCGACTCGTTAGAATTAAATCCAGGAATGATTATATTATATAATTTAAGTTCGTCTTCTAGCTATAATTCTAAATTTTGAAATTCTTGAAAATTATTTTAGTTTTCAGACTCAGCAGTATCTTTTTGCTCGATTTAAATAGCATAATAAAATTTCTTATCTTTATATACAATATTTTAAGATATTATATGATTATTCATGATGCATTCAACTTTATCTAAAATATTCATCTAGTTTTTTTATCTATTTCTTAAATCTAAATGATAAATGTATCCTTTCTCTATGTTTAATAGGAAGAATTTTCTTTATTTATTGTTTATAAATTTTATTTAATGAGAATTTTCAAATAAATTATCAAGCATATCTTGACTATCTAACCCATCATCTTGACTATCATCGCTATCATCTATAAAATATGCATTTTTTTACTCTTCATCATTGTTATCAGGTATATCATAGTTCTGTTGAATTTATTTTCCATTACTTTTGTATTCTTAGTCTTAATGATAATCATAAAACTTGAAATTCAGTTTATCTGATACCCCATGTAAATTCTGTAATTGTAAGTCTTTTTCTTACCAGCTATTATTTTGTATGTCATAAATAAAATATTGATCAGGAGTTAATAATATAATATCTTAAGCAAAATCATCTTAAAAAAGAAGAACTTTTTCATTCTAGCTAGAATCACTTATTTCAAGATAGACTTACGGCTGAGAAACATCCTAAAATTCAGGGTATATTAGCAAATCCTTAATACATTTAAAAACTAAAGTTTAGCACTCTTCTTAATAATCTAATAGGTATAAGTTATCTTTAATGAAACAAATTTATGGAACTCTGTCTTGTTTCTAAATTGCATCTTATATTTAATAAATCTCTTCTATTAATAATTAATTTTTATCACTTTCATTTTAATAACCTTTAATTATCTGCAGAGAGTAAACTTTTTATGCTGTTACAATCAAAATAATAGTATCATAGATTAGCAAACTTTTAAAATGTTTAAATTCCTCGTCATTCATATTAAAAGGAACTATTTTTAAATTATGTTTATGATCTTAAATAGAATTTTTTGAAGATTTGTTAATTAAATTTTAATAAAACTATTTTGTAAAAATTACCTATTGTTTATTCATCCCGCTTGACAAAAAGATCAAATATTTAGAATCTTTTTAATAACTAAAGCTAAGACTAACCTATATACAACTTATTACTAGCAAAGAAATAAATTTTTGTATTTTAAATAGATTTATAATCTGAGCCATCTCCTTAACCTATTTTTAATATTCTAAAAGGTTATTCCTATTTTAAGTAAGTTGGAGGTTAATCAGCTTTTCTACTATGCTCATCAGAAATAATATTTTGAATTGTTTATCTTAATTTTATCTCAGATTCTATCTACTGCTAACTCTCTTTTTATTGAAAATCTTTTTATTCTTGCAATTAATTGATTTCTTTTTCTAAATCTTGCTGCATTCTTTAGTATTAATCTATTGAGAAGTGGTTAACTTTTTCGTTTATTTTTATAATTCCATGGTATTCAATTTAATCACAATTAACTAGATTATACTTTACTGAACTCTAATTTCTGATCTTCTCTAACCTCAGAATAGGGACTTCATTTAATCTATGAAAATAAGAAAATTTAATAAAAAATAGCATATCATTTATACCTACTATTTTATAGAGATCTACTCATGAAAACTAGCTAAAAAACTATCATATATCAAAAAGTTGAAAGAAATCTATTCTTTACAGCAGGGACAGTTAGCTGTTTAAGTAGTAATAAGGTATTCGAATTCATCTTTTTCTTTTTGTGTAGGAAACAAGATATTAAAGACCGTCGATATATCAAATAGACATATAGCAGCTGTTTGTTTATTGATACACAAACCTGAATAAACAGGAAAATTAGCTATCTTGTTTTTTGTTAATGAATCCTTATACTCTAACTCTACATACTTAAATGATCTTTCTAAAAACATGCTCTAAATATATTCATTTTCTTCATAACGATATTCATATAAATAGCTTTTAAACTACTCTAAATTTTAATTTTCCATCTTCAATAATGCTTATGAAATAAATTTATGTAATTTGGTTTAATCTACAAAATTTAAAAAATTTTAACTTTGTTTTTAATTAAAAAAATCTTAATTAAATACACGAAGGCTATTTCACAATTATCATTTAAAGGTAGAGTGTATCTTTTTTTGTTAGGAATTAACATAATATTTTAAATAATGAATTTTTACGAATACAAATTAATATTTAGTAAGATTTAGAATTAATGCTATTTTTATTGTAGGTTTTGTTCATAAAAATCATTGAATTAATTTTGAATAAATTTAAAAGTTTAGAAGGAAAATTAGAGATTAATTATTAAAAATTAATTTTAACTTAGAATATCATACTAAAATATATTTAAACTTAGACATCTTTGACAATATTATTTGTTGAATATTGATAATTCATAAACATTTAAATCTGATTAAAATTTGTTAAGAAATATTAGTTATGTAGGTAGGTACACTTTCTCAAATGCTACTTAAGTTGTGGTTTTCTAAGATATAAGACCAGAATTCGGTTCTCTTTATTTAATAAAATTATTATTTAGATGTGAATTAAAAAAAAAATTATTAATTAATTAATTACTAATTTAGAAAATTCAAGTTCGTATTTGGCTAATTTCTTTATGGTAGAGAAGTAAAGAGATTCCTTTTCAGCCTATTAAGATTTTAAAAAGAAGAATTAAAAATATCTATTGATTTCTGACAAATAATTACTTTAAATCTATCTATTTCAACATATCCAAGAACGACAGTCATAATATCATAAATTTCACTAGCTCTAGAAATTTCAGCTTCAGTGCTTTCAATTTATTACTTGATTTCTTAAGCATTTTCTTCCTTGCTCTTCTTGGAGAAGACGTTTTTAAAGGAAGTCTTACCAGAAATAATTTTGCTTTCTTCACTTTTTAATTCTCTATGCTTTTTATGCAAATTTTCCTTAGATTCTTTGAATGCCTTTCTAGATTCCATACATTCAGTGAAGGCCTTAATTTCCTTGCATTCTTATCTAATCAATTAGTAAAGACCGTTTAATTCATCTTTGCTAACGAATTCCTTAACTTATGACATAAGTTAGCTAAGCTTTTGATCAGTATTTTAAGCAAAAATGAGCTTTCCATCGTTTGCAGCGCCAATGTATTCAGTGAAGCAGTTCTTTTCGTATTCGGGAAGGAGGTAAGAAATGAATAATTCATATTGCTTGTTGTCCTTTTCTCTTAATTCTAATGTATTCTTAGCAAATTCCTTATAGTTAGTAAGTAAAGAGCCGATTTTCTTTAAGTATTAAGTGAAAGAGTCGATCTTACCTTCGATTGAAGGATTGATTTCCTTTCCACTTAAATACATGAAAGCATTTGAGTATTTTTGAATTAATTCTTGATTATTTTATGCAGGAAGTTTGCTTAAAGATTTTTCAACATCAACTTAAGTACCTCTATTGTAATTAAAAATAATTAGTGTTATTTTATTTTCGATTTGCTAATTTAATTTATTTAATCAATTAATTATGCTTGGCTTTTTTTTGCTTATTAATTTAATAAAAACAAACCACCATTTGCTTAAGAAAATTCTTAATTTTAATAATTATTTTTACCTAATAAATAATTAGAATTCTTCAGAGTACCAAAGGTGCTTTAATTCAGTAATCTTTACAACGAAACCTTCTAAAAGATTTCTACGATCTTCGATGAACTTTTGATCCATATTACCAACAGACTTTTTATCAGGAATAGGGGGAATATAGCATGAAGGCCATCTCTTTTAGAGATAAGTTCTCAAACCATCAAAATCACTGAATCTTCTAATAGCTTCGAAAGTACCTAACTATAATTAAAATATATTATTAATGACCTATATAGAGCACAATAATTTATAGGAATGTATTCCATTCAGAAGTTTTCATCAAACTAATAGTAATATTATTTATACCTTATCTTCACCCTTAACGGTATAGACAACGTGTTAAGAAACACCTTCCTTCTTAACAATAGGATCTACAACGTGGACTGTAATCTATTTTTTAAATTAGAATAATGAGATATTATTTTTAACAAAAACTCTAAGATATAAGAGCTTGTTTAAAAAGTATAATAAGAAATGATTTTATTTCGATTATACTTATTCATACAGAATAATCTTAAAATGTGTATGTTTCCAATCAAGCATAGTCAAAACTTGATTTAAAAGTTGCAAAAGTATGGAAGTAATCATATAAACAAAAGAAAGAGGTACAATTCTTGAAAAAAAACTACCTCTTCTTTGATATCAACTATATGATTAACTCAATTACTGATTTAGAATAGAAATTATTTCACAATTTCAGGTTTTTAATTTCTTAGTTTTTAAGTAATTATGTAAATCAGCATTAAATAATTTGGCTAAAGGTATGCATTGATAAATACATACCATAAGCCATTTAAAAAGTAATTTTAAAAATGTAAATATGTAAATGTCAATACTTGGAAGTTATCTTGTTCAAAATTTGCTTGCTTGTCAGAAAATAATTGTCTGGGTTGGTTATCTTCAATATTTTCCATTTTAGATTATCTGTTTTTTATAGCTATCTGCAAGTTTTCTTAATTATTTATTTATTTTATTCAAATATTTAATTATTTATTATTATTAATTTTTGTCTGCAATTTAAAGATTTTAAGAGCAAATGATATTTGTTTGGATAGATGAGTAATTCGTTGTTTTCTGTAAAAATTTACAAATTAGATATTATTTATCTTCATTTACAGACATCAGGAAAAATTATAATTTGCCAAAGATATAGTATTTATTTTTATTTACAATATTTGTATGCTATAAACTCTTATCTTTTCTATGGACATAAATATGGATAGATGCATGGATATAGATAAAAAAATAATTTATTAACCTGAAATAAGCTTATTCAATTTCTAATTTTATTTACTTCAAATACTAAATCACATTTTAGAAGATCATCTAAACCAATTACTCCTTCACCCTATTAAATCCAAAACATCAAAGATATTTTAGATGTTTCTTTTATGCTTTGATTTATTTACTCACTTTAATGACATTTCACTTATCAATAATATTTTTAATTTTAATTAATAAAGATATTGTAATCTTATTAATAATTGTTTTTTTGCTACTTTTATTTTTTCTCTGCTTTCTAAAATTACTCCTCCTATTTAAGCTTCACTACATCATTTATCATTTGATATCAAATTTGAAAATATCTGATTACTGCTTAGAAAAGAGTCAAAGTTTCATTGTTCAAATTAATAATCTCATTTTTAAAAAATCTAACATACTAAAAGTTGATAGTTATTACTCTGGTTTTTGTATAAAGGTACTACCAGTTAAAAATATTATTTAGATAAGGCATAAAAATATATCATTTTGTTTAAAAGTATACTATTATTCATTCAATTAATTTTATTTACTAAAATTTGTAGTACCAAAACAAATGAAGTAAAACTTAAACCACCAAATTTATAAAATTTTTTAAGATAAATTTTCTTATTAATTTCTTCAAACTATACAACAACTCAAATTTATTGGTTGATAGTAATTATAGCACAACAATATCTAACTTTTCTGCTTATTAAATTTTATTTAATTTCACAATAACCTTTACATAAACTAAACAACAAACCAACTGACTAAATTAAATGGATTATAGGTCGTAATATTTGCAATAAAAATACTATTTTTAAGTAAACAGTTAACCTTCTATAAATAAACATATTTTCGCACTTAGTTAAAAATATCATTTTATAATTATGTAAAAATTGTCAAGTTTTTGTTACAAATTTTTTATATTTAAAGAACACAACATCTGTGAAAGATGCTTATATAAATGATCTCTCGATAAGGTAATTATATCAAATAGTATTTTAATTAGTGGATAAATATTCTGCAATAGATATGTTCCTTCATTAACATTAACACTGTATAAATAAAGAGAGAAATCTTTTAATGTCAAGGACAATTTTGATGTTATTGATCCAAGAGTGAAAGAAATAGAGAGAATAGCAGAATTGAATTATATCAAATAAAAACAAAATGAGCAAAGACACTTACAGTAAAAGCAAAAGGAATAAAGTATAAATGAGTTAAAATAAAAATAAAATGAGTACAAAGAAAGGTTGTTAGACTATAAAATTTAAGAGTCACAGAAAAGATACCTCGAAGAAAATTCAAATTAAAAAGACAGTGAAATTATTAATGCAAATGGTTTCTAGCAAGAGTACAGAAATAATAGTTTTAGCTAAACATTATAACCCTAAGCTAATAATCGGACTTATATTTCAAATAAATAAAATCTTACAAACAATATTAATAGCTATTAAATGCTTGATGATTCATAAGAATCAAATTTGATAAGGAGTATTTAATCTCTCCCTCTAAGTTAAAGTTTTAAGAGCAGTGTAAATTCATAAAATTATAATTAAAATAAAGGAGGTAGAGAAAAATTATCCTTTAGAAGTAAGAGCAATATCTATGGTTAGTTAAAAAACATATCCACAGGTTTTTAATAGTAATAAGGTAAAACAGAAATCAAGCTAGTGCCTATATCAAACAAAATAAAAAACGATTCTATGGCCAAGAGCTTAAAAGTAGGGGGAAATGTGTAAAGAGAGAATATTTAAAGTGATATTGAAGAATAGTATTAACCAGATTACTCCAAATTAATTATTCAATCTAAGTATCTTATTTCATAGAATAATTTAAAGGAAGCAGAGATTCTTTTAGAAAATTTGATATTAAAAATTCCATTTCACTCTGATTGCTTATATTTACTGGGTGACACTAAAAGGATCATTGGTAATAACAAACTTTAAATAATTAATTTGGCATCTTGTTAAATAAGCAACTAAATATTATTTTTGTTACTTAGCTGTTTTTCTAAATACTTATATTAATAATACACATAAAAAACATGTTACTATTTTTTAATGCAGGTAAATATAGGGAGTCAGAGATTCTTTTAAAGAAGTGCATGTAATAAGAAAATTATACACCGTTTGCATATAAATCTTTGGCATAAACATATTTTTCTTTATAGAAGTACCAGGATTCTTTATTTTATTTAAAGAAATATATTTTGTTTAAGGTATTTTATTCATTAATATTTTAATGCTGACTTTAATTTTCCTTTTAGAAAGATGACGATGAAGCTTTATCGATTTTGGGATAATGCCTTATTAAGTTAGGAGAAAACTTGGAGGCCTCAGCTTGTTTTAACAAAGCACTTGAAATAAATCCAAATTAGTTAGAGTACTATTTATACAGATCAGAAGTTAATGATTTACTAGGCTTAAGAGAGTTATCATAAAGAGATTATATCTATTTTAAGCAGAATAAATCTGATTATTTGTCAAATTTATCCGAATTCTCCAAAAATTTAAAAAATAAAGGAAAGATTTTAGAAAGCGAATAAATTATTTAAAAAATAAATATACTCATACCAATAAACTGAAAAAAATGTTTAATACCATTGTAAATAAATTCATTTTCTTTAAATTTTAGTCTTTAAAATTCAGAATTTAAATGTTTATTACAATAAAAATATTGATTTTGAAAAAACGTTATTCTTATGAAAATAAATTTATTATTTTAAGTTTAATTGAAATCACAAAATTGAAAATTGGAGAAATGATAAATTGTAACTTAAATATTATTATTAGCAAATAAATAAAATGGCACTAACCTTAAATTAATTATAAATTTATTTTTTAAATTTTGTTTTTTTATTCTATAAAAATTGATTTTATTTTTTGCTTAGACAGACACTGAAGTTACAATTTTAAGTTAAGATTAAAATGATTGAATAGTTATTTTTATAATATAGTAACTTAATAATTAAATTTTAAAAGACAAAAAATATTATTTTGTTTATTAAGTGTAGTGATAAAAAGTATCCCAAATAGTTTTAATATTGAAAATAAAAATATTATTTTGACAAAATAAATAGTTTATGTTTAAAAAAATATACTTTGCTATGAAATAATATTTAAAAGAAGTTTTCTTAGCTCTTCTTAAAATAATTATCAAATACTGACTGATTTATTTAACCAATTTAAAAAAGTGATAAATAATTATAATATAAATATAAAATTCGTAATTGTTTATTGTTAGCTTTTTAATTCTGGCTTAATTTATCAAATACTCTTTTATAAATGAATGAGGAATTTTTATTCTATTTTTTAGGGCTTTAAAATATTAGCACTTTATTTTTAAACTGATTATTTTTATTAATTTATTCATACAATGAATTCTTTATGGGTAATAAATACCATGTATTTTAATTAATGAATTTTTAATATTTTATTTATTTATAAGTTATTTTATTTAGTAAGTTTGTTTATTTTTTTATTTGTTGGTTTGATTATATTGTTAATTTATTTGTCAAAAATTAAATTACTTAATTAATTTTTTTATTTATTATTAATGATTGATTGATTACTTTATTTCTTTTTTTTCAATTCATATTCAACTACTCTATTTTATTTAAATATTCTAAATGTTAGCGCTCGAGAGATTCCAAATCAGATTCGTATTATTTTGAATATCCGTTACTGTTTTAACTTTATATTGTATTTGTTTAATTGGAAGGACTAGAATCATTGCTATATCTATTTGGGTTGTTATAGAAATTATTTGACTATTTTGTATTATTACTTTCTTCAGTAAATTGTTTATCTGTTTTTACCTTAGGTTTTGGTATATTTTTAGAAAACTCTAATGCCTTATCTCTGGAAGATATCTTTTTCTCTTCTTCCTTTTGCTTTGGTTTCCTCTAGTTTGAGGGAGGAAGAGTTGCCAATTATTATTAATTAAAATATTTTACTTAATTACTATATTCTAACTTTTTATCTTATAAATCCTTTTTCTATTTCCAATCATCAGTGCCAACATTAGCACCTAAGCCACCTCTTTGCTAAAGGACAGCAGGGTACTCTATCGATTAATTTTTTTTTGAATTATTTAGATTGTTGTTTATAATATTTTGTTATTGCTACTACTATCTATTATTATCAGTAGATTGATGTTAGGCAAATGATGGTACATAACTTTAAACATATACATTTGCCTCTTATTCTTAGTTATACAAATTATTTTATTACTATTTTAGTATCCTATTTTATCTCTAAATGTCAGGAGATGAGTTATGTTTTTAATTCTTCCCTTGATTTTGCTTTTATTTATTAAAAATTATTTAACTAAACTGAAAAAAAAAAATATAATTTTTTTAAAGAACAACTAAAAAAATGATTGTTCAAAAAATATTTTTTTTGTTTAATTGAATAATTTTAAGACAAAAAAATTTTAATTTTTGTTTTCTTGATTGTAATTTTAAGGATTAAAGATCAATTGCAAAAAAACAACTTTTTAAATATTTTTAATTTATGAAAATCAAAATCAATCAATATTCAGTTGAGCAAATAAATATTTCACTGGCTAAATTTTTTATAGAAGCGAAAGAGGTTTTTAAATAGAAAGTTAAAATAATTTTATAAAATTTTTACATTTATATTTTCAATGGCATCTAGCGTGTATGGATTGTAGTTAGTATAAGGATTATGATAAGAATTTTGATTAGATAAATTAGGTTAATTCTGTTAAATTTTTGTATTTTTTTCTAATGTGTAAGCTGAAGCTTTACTTCCTTTTGCTTGGCCTTTCACTTTTGAATTAGTGCTAGTGTCGTCATTTGAAATATTAATTATATCATTCAAACCATTATTTTAGATGTTTAAGTTTGATGAAGCATGATAATGTTACATATTATTGTTTGTGTTTTATCTCTGATTAGAATTGTTTAACTACCCTATATTGTTATCACTAAAGTATTATTAATGATTATTGCTGCTTCCTACTTTTTCCCTACTATTTTAATTTTGATTTAATTAAAGATTTCCACCTCCTGCCATTAATTAAATAATATCTAAGTTAAATGGGTTTGTCTGTTTATAGGGGTCATTCTATTGTTGCTGTTAATATTACAGCTTTTAGGAAATAGATATCTTTGATTTATTTGATTATTCGCTTCTAGTTGAAAAGTTAGAGTTGCTTATTTATTATTTATTCAATACTACACCTTCGCTTCCATAAGCTTTTGCATACTATTAACTATTTTTAGAACCTATTTAATTTTTAATTAGAACATTTTAATCGTTAAACTTAAATTTCATAAGTGTTAAAAATTTTGTAGCTTCTCTTAGGAAAGTATTATTTGTAAAATAAATTAGATAAGTTTTTATTGATTAGAAGCAAAAATTATTTCTTTTCCTTTAAAAAAACTTTCAAAATTTACCTGATGCTTAGTTAGAGTTAGATATAGGAGTATTTGTAGAGGGATTAGAAGAGGTTGATTAAATACCTCTTGAAGAATTATGTTAGTTATTTGTCTTTTGAGGATAATCATTAATTCCTTAGTATCTATCTTACTATTAGATTGAGAGATCTTTTTAAATATAACCTTTTGAGACTGGTGGTTTATCTAATGAAGGGATCACACCTTCCTTTGATATCGTTGAAGTTTTGCCTTTAAATCTTTCCTAAAAGCTTGACATAGCTTACTATCTATTAAGTATTATTTTATATAATTGTCTTTAAAGGTAATCCTATAAATTTTGTATTAGTTTCCTAAATTATATGTTCTATAAAGGAAAAAAACTATTCTTTTTTTTATTAATTTTTAATTTATTTATAACTAATCTTAGTTAGTAGCTCTATAATTTTCCAAAAGCATTTATATATATATGATTGTTTTGTTTTTTGTGATATTAATATAATTGATGTTTCATTTGTTATTTTGATTTAAGAAATTCAAAACCTTTAATCTACATTTGTTTGTTAAATTATATTGTGTTTATTTTTACAATATACAATTTTGAAGATTAAACATTTTATCACTTTTACAATCAATTTTTAAAAATTGTCAAAAAAAGTAATTTATTGTTTTTCTATCAATAACTTACTCATAAACGAATAAATATTTACAATTCTATATTAAATAATACAACAGAAGTATTATTTTTATCAAAAGAATTAAGAATATTTTAATCTAAATATTTTTTAATAATTACCATTAATTCATATTTAATGTTTTAAAACTTTTAGAGAATCATAGAATCATAATAAAATAATTAATATTACCAAAAAATTACATTCTTTTCATAAAATACTTTTCACTTTATTTACTAATAATTTAAAATACAAAAGTTTGATTGGTTGTTATGAAAAAACCATTTAATAAATAAATAAATAAAAATAATTTTATATTTTTTATTTAATTTTAAAAAAATAAATTTAAATTCACTCAAATAAATTATGAAAATTTTTTTTTTGAAATTATTTTATTGATAAATTAATTGAAAATGGGATGATTGACAGAGTTTTCTAAAATCTTTTATTTTATAAAAACTTTATATTTAAATGTCAAAAAATATGTTTTTTAAATTGTAATTTTTCAATTTTAATTAATTTTACATAAAATTAATTTTAGAATTTTCTTTTAGAAAATTTGGTATTTGTTTCATGTCTATTTCTAGAATTTGTTGAAATAATATTTAAAGGAATCTATTAGAGATAGTTAGTTGCTAATACATTTAAAATAATTTTTGAGCTGACGAAAAAATTTTGATTTTGATTTCAATTTTATTTGTGATAAATAAATATTAAGATGTTATTTTGCTTTGATATTTAACATTTCAGACTGGCAATGGAAAAGTTAAGAAAGATATTTTGTTTGCAAAGTATGGGATTTGAGGACGCATTTTACTATATTAATTATTGAATGAGGACAATGGAAAGATTCTTATTGGCAATAATTAATTTAGAGAAATTATATTAATTAATTAGCTTTAGAAAGAGAATCATGAAATAAAGAAAGATTCGCATTTTAGTATTAGGCGATGGTTGATAAATTATTAAATATTCATCTTTAGTTATTTATTGCAAGAGTTCTTCATTTAATATCTGAAAAACAATACATTTCTTTATATCTAATAATCCTTCAATATAAGCCATGATATTCATATAAGACTTACTAATAGCCTTGCAAAATAACTAAAATGAAAATATCTGATATTTATTTCTTTTTAATTTGTAATAGCATAAGTTGGAAAAACTTCTTGGATCACTTCTCTGGTTTCTGACAATCAGCCTGACAAAGTTAATTAATTTAAATATTTATAGCCTTATAGAATTAGTATAAAAGCTTATTGCTGATGCCATATCCATACCCATAATATATTATCGCAGAATATGAAAAAGTTTTCAAAGTCTAGATGATGATAATTAGCTGCTATTTTATAGGATATTTCCTAAATTTTACATTTCATTGGCAACTTAATACTTACTAAGTTATAATTTAAATATAATTAGATTCCTCCCGTAATAGATCCAGTCGTTTTCTCAGAGATGTTTCTCCATACATTCTAAGTTTAAACTGTTTTAATCGATACTCCTAGTATTTCATTTTAAAAATATATCACTCAAATATCAATAAATTGAACTTTGGAAACAAATAATTTACATCCAATCTCACTTCAGCTATTTCATTCAATCAAATGATTCATGAAATGCAAAGTTTTCTTTTATAACAATTTTATTTTTTAGCATTTCTAGCTCAACATTGGCTATGTTGATAAACATTAATCTGCTTAATCTAGAAAATCTAAATACTTTTAATTTGTAAAAAAGGCAATATCTTAGAAAAAGATAATGGATTTAAATTCAGGGAAGAAGTTTTAGCAGCCCAGGTTATCCTTCTCCTTTATGATCTCTCTAACTAATCCACTATTGAATCGATGTAAAATAAATGGATGAAGTAGATTGAGTAAGAAAACCCAGATGTAAAAATTAGAATATAATTTAATTAAACTAATAAGTTTATCATACAAAAGAAAGAATTAGAAACTATGAAGCAATCACATTTTTTTACTTTTTATAATTAACATAGTTAAACATTTTTTTAACATACATCGTAGTAAATAACCCCAAGTTCATTAGTAAAATGAAATAAATATTTTAATTTAATCTGTTATCCATCACTGATTTTTTATAAAATAGTTAAACTTTTTTGATTTATAAGAAAAAATAAATAAACATATTACTTAAAATTTAAATATTTGGTTAGCATTAAAGGTTTAAAAGCTTCATAAAATGTTAAATTAGCTTTATTTTTAGATTTGGCAATATTGAAATATATTCTATTTGCTTAAATTATAAGATTTTACATAAAAGTTATTTGAAAAAATTTAAAAAAATAGAGTTAATATAATTTAAACTTTAAATGATTGATTATCTAAGAATTTGAATTAGAATATTTAATTTTATTACAATTTTTTCATTTAATTTTTTAAAATAGGTACCAGTTATTATTATTGGCAACAAAAGAGATATGCTTGATGAAATTCAAAGCTAAGATAAAATTCCAGATGGAAATAGAGTAATAAAATATATTTTAAAAACCTTTAATTTTGAAATGAGTTCAAGATTTTAAACTAAACATTTAATTGTTAGAAAGAAATGAATGAATGATAAATATTAATGCAATAAATAATTAATTAGATAGAAAAGGTGATAGTCCCTTTGATTAAGAATTTCAAATAAGTCTAAATGGGGTTTGAGTGCTCAGCATTACTCTATTAGTCAATATCTGATGTTATTTATGGGGCTCATAGAGCAGTCCTATTCCCATTATCTCCTTTATATGATATTCGTGAAAAAACTATTACTCCAGGATTCGAAAGAGCATTAGCTAGAATTTTCCGTATTTGTGATAAAGATAACGATAACAAATGGAATGATGAAGAATTAAGAGATTTATAATTTGAAGTTTTTTCTCATGACCTATCTGGAAATGATATTCAAGGAATTAAATAGCTTATTAGAGAAGATGAAATTATTGTAAAATAATATTTTTTTTAAAATAAGATATTCTCATCTAAAACATTTGAAATGAAATAAATCATTTAATAATTCAAGAGGCCTTTATTAAATTAAAATATATTTTTATGGTTTAAAATTGTTCATTCATTCATTACTTTTATTTACAGAACCAAGATAGTAAGAACTCCTCTAATATCACTAATATGAATGAAATAACATTTGAAGGGTTCAAAATACTTTAAAAGAAATGCGTTGAGCTTATAAAAATGCAAATTTGCTGGGTATATTATTATGAGAATGAATTTATATTGAATGTTTGAAATATTTACTAGGCAATTTTAAGACACTTCAATTACGACGATAAACTAGAATTAGATAAGAAACTTTTTAAAGATTAGTAATAAATTATCAATCTTTTAATCGAATTTGACTTGAGTTTAATATATATACTTAAAATAGGCTAATTGTAAACTAAGAATAGGGATAAACAGTAGAGTTAAGTGGAAAAGCGCGATTGTTTTTAACTAGATAATGCTTTGAAAGATTTTGTTCGATTGAAGACCTAAAAGGTAATGCAGAAGCAGTACTTACATAAAAGGATGTAGCAGAAATTTTCTTCCCTTACCCCTAAAAATAAAAAGATGAAAAAAAGGGAGAATTAGCAATTCCCTTTTAGTATCCCTTTTCGATAGTTACAAATAAAGATTCTATAGTTTAGGAAGAATGGTTAAACCTTTGGGCGTATTAATTTTAACTATTATTGTTTAACTTGGATAATAACTTAACTTGAATAATATAAATTAGTTACAAAACGAGAGAAGACTATCTTGATGTTTACAAAAACCTTGTGTACTTAGGATACCAAGGATCTTTGGAGGAGACCTTCTTAATTACTAACACTACCAACTGTTTTAGTTAAATTTAAAAAATGAACTAAAGATATGTGTACAATGTTTGTTTAGTCTGCACTGATGATTGTTCAAAAGAATTAGTAATTTTAAAATATTTTTTCTCTCAAATAAATTCGAATAAAAATAATATAAAAATAGTTTAAAATTTTACAAAAATATAAAAAATCAAACGAAAATGATGAAACAAATGTTATAACTAGAGTTACAGACTTTGTAAAAAACATTAAATTTGATAACGGTAAAAAGAAAGTTATCATTTTTACCTTTGCAAGATAGAGCGACCTCTAAGATTTGTTTGAGTTTTAAGAAGAATAAGAAAACAGAGTTTTGAGAAAGTGAGATATAATTAATTAATTTTACAAATAACTATCTAAATAATTATTAACTTTCTTAAATAAATAAATAAATAAAATAATAGGTTTGACTAAATTGGCATCTTGTTTAAAAACTAAGACTAACTCTTAAGTCTTATTGAAAAAGCAAACGAAATTAAATATGATAAAAATCATTCTAAATTCTATGAGTGTCCTAAATTCTTTATCTAGTTAGCAAATAACAATGGTGGAGAGGAATAGTTGAACCCCAACATAAAGCAGTTCTCTAAAGAACACTGCTTTTTAAAGTAATTGGATGACTATGAAACTATTCATAAATCAATATATAATCTAATTGAAAAACCGTATGTTTAATTTTATTATTAATTTGTGTTAAATTAAAATTTTAAAAAAAAAGAACAAAAGGTTTACACAGAGATTATATTTAGTTAATTTAGTCATAAGATAACTTTTTCAGAAAAAATCTTTATCAGATTTTAGTTGGAGGAGGTATACTAGGAGCTTTAGGTATTGTTTTGTGGGCGAATAAATCTTCTCTTAAGCAAATTCTACTGCAATTTAAAAAAGGATTAGGGTTTTGAGCTTCAATAGAGAAATATTTCAATATTTGAAAAACTTTTCAATATCTAAGCTAACTTTAAAAAAACAAATTAGCTAGCTAGAGTTAAATATAGAGAAGAGAAATAAATTAATTCAAAGATATTTTATTATAAACAAAGATTCTTACTGCTTGCTACCTTATGATTTTGTTAATTATTAATCCTAAGGATAAATTGTTTTTGGATTAAAATATGCATTCATTCTGAAATTGAGCTTCATTCATTAAAATCGTTATTTTGAATTGATTCTTAGCTTCAATCAAACAAACTTATATTTGTAGAGATATCAAAAATTAAGTGGTGATAAGATTAACTATTATACATTTAAAATAATAATATCCTCACCTCCTTTTGCTTACAAAATAATTTGAACTGACTGAAAAAAGATATAATTTTACATAATATTAACAAAATATGGTTTATAGATAGCAATAATAATCTTATTTATTTGTAGATATTCAAGATCATTTAGTTTCTCTCTCTAACACAACTCTAAGTAGTCTTTAATTAACAACAGAACACAGTCTTATTTATTATTGTTAAATTGGGAAGATTTCCTTCTCATATCAATACTTAATTTCAATTAAAATTTACTATAATTTATTAACTCATTTTCCATTTTTATTAATTTTTACTATTCAAAAAAGTATCATTTAATTATGGATTCTATCTATTTTTGCAATTTAGTTTGCTTTTTAAATTTTACAAAATCAAACGAATCCAAAAAATTAATAATTTATTTACATGTTTACTTTATATATATGAGGCTAAAATTTGCTAATTTTTACAAAAACATCACTTTGAAGCCTATTTATTTATTAAAAAGAAACAAATACATGCAAAAGAGCATTAAATATTGCTTCGTTTAATTATACATTTCAAATTAATAAAAAGAAATTAAATTTAATTTTCATAAAAGATTGAATAATTGCCTATCAAATAAAATTATTTTTTAGGCACAAATTT
The DNA here is from genome assembly GCA_000231845.2 of Tetrahymena malaccensis 436. Lineage (NCBI taxonomy): Eukaryota > Ciliophora > Oligohymenophorea > Hymenostomatida > Tetrahymenidae > Tetrahymena > Tetrahymena malaccensis. The sequence continues at coordinate 300,166 of JH720001.1, read as the reverse complement.
TAGAAAGAACTTATCAATTAATTTATAAGAAAATAAAAATGTATTGATTTATAAAATAAAATTATTCTTTTTAACAAATTTAGGAATTTTTTAAGAATTAAGTTATTGATTTCAAAAATTAAAATATGAATGAAATAGCTTTACTCAATTTCATACTTATTTAAATTATTAAAAAGCTTATTTTAGTTCTAAAACTTAAATATTTTACCTAACTTTATAAAATTTTTACTTGCCTTAATTTCGAATGTTAAAATAATAACTAAAATACAATAACTTATTAAGTTGATTACATTTTTAACTTTTGTTTAATAATCAATTTTTTTTCTAATTTGTATTTTCAAATAAAAAGAGTTTTATATAAATTATCGTTTTATAACTTTATTCTATTAAAAAAATTTATATAATTTGGCTAACATGGTGCAAATTAATTTTATGATCTCATTTTTATTTAAAAATATATTTATTTTTTGTATTAGATTAGCTAAAATTAAAAAAACAACAGAAAAATTTTGAATGATCTTATTAATGATTAAAAGAATTTTCTGTCAGAGACTAATCCAAGTAAATCAATCTTTTTATTAAATAAAAAACGTGTCATAAATTAAGATTTTAAGGTAGTTAGATAAATAAATTTTGGTTGTCATTAATATAAGTAGTAAAAATTTTAGTTTATTAAATTATATAAAATAAATAACTCAATAGAATTTAGTTAAAACAAAAGTATTAAAACCAGAGCATAACTCTTAAAAGCTATTTTATTCACTTTCATAATTGTAGAATACATTTTTTTCTTAGGCTTATTATTCTTGTGTTTTATTTTCTTCACATAGTTAATCTTTTTTGTATTCAGAATGTTATCCTAAACATTCATTTTGCTATTTCAAAAGAATTTGTTATTATTTATTCCTGAAACTTTATTCATCCCAAAAATTAGCAATAAGTTCATAGTTTGGATTTATTGTCTTGCTACCAGAATCATTTTTGTTTTAAGATATACTACCCCCTTAACCTTTCACTGATAAAATATCTTATTCACATTTATCAATTGGTTATACTTCTTAAACTTAAGTTTTCTCATCTTCACTTGATTATCCAAATGAGCAATTAGATTTTATTGAATGGCTAGATTTTTAAGACAGGTGAGAAACTTAAGTTTAAATTTACTTTTGAGATTTTTTTTTATTAATCATCTTGTTAAAAATGTCTTCTTTGATCTATAAAGTTTCGATTTAAAATGGATTAAGATTATCTTCAATGCTTGACTAGCTTTGAGCATCTGTTAGATCCTTATTTGTTTCAGTTAGAGTTGAGTATTGATGGTTTGATAAGCTATCGATTTCAGATTTAAAATTATTTTCTTGATTTTTAGGAGTATAATTTTTATTGTCTTGAGGGTATTCCTTTGCAGTTTAACTTAAATCACTAGATGTATTCAAGTCAACCTTTTTATCTTTTTCATATGAAGAATTAAGTTAAGAGCATTCTTACTTATTCACATTTAAAATATCTTGCTAGAATCTTTAGTTTTGTTTATCTTAATTAATTTAAAAACAATTTAAATTATCGCTGTTTTATTGATAAGTATTAATGTTATTATGGGGTGAATGAGGATGGAAATTTTCAAATTTTTATTTTTCACTTTCTTAGCTATTTTATTTATCGTTTATTTCGAAAGGAGTAATTTAAGGAGTTTGTTTGACAAAATCATATAAACATGATTATGTATTTAAGTACTCACTTTGAGATTGTGCAGTAAAATATTGTGCTTTCATAGGAGGAGAAAAAGCACAATAATTAGTAAATGGTGATTAATTATAATTAGCGATGTTATAAATGCCCTGATTCATACTTATAGCACTTTAAGACAAGAAGTTATTTTTCTTTTCATAATAAACTTGTTATCTAGTAAAGCTAGTAGGCGTTATTGTTGTATGGCCTTCTTGACTTTGGGTGTATGGATTAAAATATGAATTCTATTGTAATTTGCAGTCATAATCATACATCTTTTATTATGTTAAAACAGTATTTTAAGCTATAAATGAACCATAAACGTTATTTAATCCTTGTTAATTTGCTAAGTTTGGTAAAAACTAACCTAATTTTTAAAAAAAATAAATACACATAAAATTTTAATTTAAAAAAATACTTAAAACAAAAGCATTTGGGACTTGCTAATATTCTCTACAAGCTAAGTACTACTCATTTGTAATTGCACAATATTCTTTGAGTTTATCAATTACTTTTGAAAGATTTGGCAGAGCAAACATGTGAGATTGAGATTCATAAAAGCTTTTGTTTTGTTAATACTCATTTAGTATCTCAGGTATATACTTTTTAACGTGTTTAATAGCAATTTTCTACTGATCGATGAATATATTTTTATTACTCAGCATTTCGTCTTTGGAGAAGTAATCATCATCTTTTTCGTACGAATGAAGATAAAGGCAATCTGGTATGTTAGGGCAATCTTATTTTTTCAGGAAGTAGCTGCAGTATTTTGTTGTCCCATATGATGCTCTGATTATCCTATCAAATATTTTGAAATTTTCTGCACCCTTTTCAAGATAAAGTTTAATAAGAATAATAATTTGAAATTGATCAAATTCATACAAGTATTGAAAGGGAGGCTTCTTTTTCTTCAGAATATGTAATGTATGCACTATAGGAGGGTCCATTAGGTCCTTTTGGATTATATATATTGTTTTTATTTACAACAATTTTTTAGATGTTTCCATACTATCCAAAATATTAATAAGACTGCAATATCTATTTATTTTTTATTTAAAAATGGTATGCTTATAATATTTTTTTGTTTTTTATAAAAATATCACAAATATTTATGAGTTAACAAATTACCTATTCATTAGCTAGTTAAGGAGCTATCCCTATGACATAAACTAAATTTTTCTTTATGACTCGTACCCTCGAGAGGTGAGAGACATTATGTATTTAATTATTAGCAGATGCATTTTAGCATGCACCATCTGTATTCTAGAAATCAGATTAATCTGAGCTGTCAACATGGCTTTATATTTTAAAGTATATCTTAAATACTATTATAGATTAATTTATATATATTTTACTGTTTTTTACTAAATTATATTTAACTCATTTTCTTTTTGGCTTGCAGATTTCTAAAATTAAAAAAATGTTTATTACAAATTAAAAGTTTATACTAAAATAATCAAATACTTATTATTGGAAGAGTTGCCACTAGCATAAAATAACTTATCCTCGTCTTCTTACTAAAATTATAAGTAACTTTCTATTACCAAATATATAATTGCAAACAACAAATTACTTTTTAATTGAGTTTCAAAGGACTGTTCTAAAATACTAACTCCTAATATTGCTGAACCTATTAATTACCTTTATTAAAATGGCTTATAACAAATTAAAATGTATAATAAATTACAGATAACTGTATTTTCACTATCGCTCATCAGCTTATCTTGCTATATAATTTGAAAATTCAAATAGACAAAGTTATGAAGAAGGCTATTATTGGCTTGGATGTTTTGCTTAAATTTAAGAAGTTCTACTAATTATTTATTTTTTTTATTTTTTTTACAATTAATACTAAAGTAATTAAATTTTTTTATTCTACTTAAATAAACAAATAAATAATAATTAATTAAAAAAGAGAGCACTTTGGTGTTTGATTGATTGATTTCTGATAAATAATTTTTATTTAACATCAAACTAACATGAAATTTCTAAAAAATAAAATTTATAACTTGTTATAAATTAAACTATTTTAAAAATACTATTTTCTTTAATTAATTTACTATCATTTAAACTTAGTATGTAGTGAACAAATTAAAAAAAAATATTTTTCTTTCATTTAAAAAATCTCCTTTTCTTTTTTAAAAAAATCTGGAGAAAAATAAGATCACAATTTGTAATAAGAAATATAATAAATTTTTTGATCACTATTGTTGTTTCTATTTTATTGCAAATAAAAAATAAAATAGAAGTCCCTCAAATTCAGTTCTTCAGAAATTAAATAAATACTGAATTCTAAAATTTGATCAAAGCAAATTTTTCATTTTACATTTAATTAAAAAAATCGAAAAATCTTAAGAAGGAAATATTAATTAGAAAAAGATTAAAATGGCTGAAAATCCTCCTATCACAGATGACGGTATTCCTTTGAGAGTAGGTGATGAAATGTTCGTTTTAGAGAGAAAAAATGTAGAAATAGAAGTAAAAATTGAAAATTGCAAACCATGGGGAAAACGTACAGCAACAGGAAAAGTAATATGATTATTTTATATCTTTAAAGCTAATACAAAATTATAACAAATTACTGTTGGAATCATTAAAGATAAAATGCAAAAAAGCTATACTTTTAACAACTCTGCTCTTTTATTAGTTTATTTTATTAAATTTAAAATAATTTATGATGCTTTATTTAAATGTGATTTGTAATTACTCTTTTTACTAAAAATAGCTTTACCTTACTACCTGCAGATTAGTTTTTGTAAACGAAAAGCACAAAAAGTCAGATTTTAAGTCTTTTGACATTCCACTTTTTAACCTATTTAAGGAAAAGTTTGAGTAACCTATATTTGGTTCAAACTATTTAGATGGTAATTCAAATAATTGTTAAACAATATTCTTATTTAAAATTTAAATAATAGCTAAGACTAAACCTTTATATGGACTAATTCCAGATGTAGCTAGCTTTAAGCTCTGGTTTAAAAGTGGAGGTAATTTAAATCTAATAAAGTAAAATATTTAAAATGAATAATTGAAAAATGTTAGGGTGTTCCAAGTTCCTTTCGCTTTTTGATGTTGTTCTTAGAGAAGTAAGACAAATTAGAAATAGAAATTAAATAAGAGGTCTAAATCAAAGAGTCTAAAACGGGCAATTTTAAAATAATGCAGCATATTCTGATCCCAGCGATCCAACAGTTATTTTCGTTACCTAACCTTAACAATAATTTAACGTAAATATTATTTTTTTAAAAATAAAAATATCAATATATTATTTTGATTATTATTAAAAGCCAATGATGGGTAATAACTATTATCAATAGCCATTTTAAGGATAAGGTTAATTTATAGGATCTAACGATCCAAATTATGTACCTCCAAATCCTTTGTAGAATCAAAATATGTAGCAAAACCCTAATAATTAGTATAATCCTAATTAATAATACAATCCATAAATGCAGTAACAATAGCCAGTTAACTATAATTATCCTTAATAATAGCAGCAATAGTAAATGCCCTACCAGTAGGTACCTCCTTAATAATAATATCAATAAATGCCTTAATAGCAATACCAATAAATGCCTTAATAGTAATACCAATAAATGCCTTAATAGTAATATCAGTAAATGCCTTAACAGCAATAAAATTAGTAAGTACCTCCTAATAACTAGCAATAACCACAATAATAATAGTAGCCAGATGCAGGTTTTTATTTTGGCTGGTTTGGTCCTTAGTTATAAAATAACCATAATTGAAAATTTCCTAAATATAAATGTTACTATTAATAATTATAAAGGAATTTTATAAAAATCTTTAAACTAAAATATTTTGAAAAATTTAATGTATTTATAAAAAAATCAAATAGTTTTTTTATAATTTATTTTTATTGTTAAAAACCATTTTATTCCTTTATTTTATTTTAAATATTGGATTTAAAAATAATAAAAATACTAATTTCTTTGCAGAAGATGTTGTCATCGATATTTAAAAATTCTTATTGTATACAAGCTGCTTTTTTGTAAGCCAACCAGAGATAAAAAACACAAATAATCCAAATAAATAAATTTATTTTAATATTATTTTACTTTAATTTTACAACAAAAAATAAAAATTTTAAAACTATGTTTTATATTAAATTTAGCTGATTAGTTTCGTTTCTAAAATATTTTAAATTTAAATAAATATAATTATTAGACCATTAAAATAAAATAAATTTGTTGATAATTAAACCTTTAATTAAGATTATTATTTTATAAAATAAGTAAAGAGTTACTAATAATATAATTGTAATTTTTGTTTATGAAGCAATTCATGATTTTTATTTTCATTTTTATAACATTAAAATTATATATATTTCTTTCTTTCTACAATTAAAACCATTAAAGTAACAATTTGATTTTTAATTTTAACTGGCTTTGCTTAATAATTATTATTTTCAATTAAACTGAAATAATAAAAGCTTATAATAGGTATCTATATTCTAACAAATTATAACTGTTATAAAATTCTAAAATACTAAGTAGCTTAATGATAGTTTAAAATTAAATTTCTTCATCTGAACAACGATAAAGCTAGGATGGCATAACAAAAAAATTCTTTATTTAGAAACCACTTTAAAACAATAAGAGTTGTCGTTAAATTGATAATAAAAACAACGCAATAAAAAATAATAGTGGTTTTAAAAACAAATTAAACAATTAAAAAGATTTGTTGGGCAACAATTAAGATCAAAACTATTTTAATAGAAGGATCATCTTAAAACCTAATAACTATCATGAGCCAAAAGCTCAGATGTAGTTAGACTCTTACTTTGTTAAAGGCGATAACTCCTAACATGATATTTAAATCCAAAATTTAAAAACTCCTGGTAATAAAATGGATATATTAATCCTTTCGAACAGAAATTATATTGGTTTAGGTAATTTTAAACATAATTTAAATTACAATTTTATAAATTTGAAAAAAATGATAGTTTATTGATTTCTTAATTGCTTTTATTGATGAACGAAATACTTTCTTTGTGTGTTTGAGTTATTTTTGTTAATTTTATTATACAAATTAAAGGTAAATGTTAAAAAATATAAAGTGATTGCTAAAGTTAATAATAGAGACAAAACTCTTTCTTAAAGGTACAATAATTATTATTTGCTGTAATTATATTTATAAGAAATAATATATTTACATTTTACCATAGACACAGAATAGTTTTAATTCCAAATTCTAATATCACCATGAGTCAGTTAACTAATCTAGAAATTCATCTCTAAGTAGAGATTCGTAAATTTCTTTTATATTATTAAAATATTTTTTCAAAATGTTATTCTTATTTTAAAGTTTATATCAAACAAAAAATACTGATAGGTAGCTTCTTAAAAATAGCTAACAAAGTTCATAGGTCTATAATAAAAATAAAAATGGGTTTTTTAGTTTTCATGATGACAGAAAATCTGTTTAAAAAGTATTTCTATATTTAAAAATTAACTTAAATAAAATGTTGTAATTTAATAGGACTCTCCTTTTTATAAGTTAGCTTAATCTTCGTTTTAAATAATTGCCCCAAAGATTTAAATGAATGAGGAATTGTATTATAATAAAGATCAGAAATATATAAATGCTTTAAACAATAAAATAATTCGAGAACAAATTGATAAAAAGTTAAAAGAATAAGTATTCGGAAAGAGAGAAGCATATGAGTAAATAAAATAAATATATAAGTAAAAATTTCTATAAAAATAAAATAACATTTTAAAAGCAATAATAAAAGAAGACATTCGAGTATAACTGAGTATGAATATTTAAAAACTGAGTGTGAATAATTAACTAAAACAAAATTTAAAACTTAGATCGTAAGTTGAATTAATTTTATTTACATCTCACAAATTTGTTTGTATAAATATAGAGCTGCCATGGAAACGCATTTTATAATTCTGTAATATTAGTAGGATAGTCCAAGTATAGCTCATGAAAAATTGTCCTCTATCTCTCTGATTTTCCATTTTTTGAAGTTTTGTTATTTTATTCAAGTCATTATATTGTAAAAATTTTGTAATATTAATCTAATTTTTGTATTTGTTTTATTTTATTTTATTAAATTATATTATATGTTATGTTATGTTTTGTTTTGTTATCATTTTTTGGATTTAATTGAGTTTTTTTCATTAACTTGTTTTATTTTTTTTATTTATAAAATTTATTTTATGATAAAAGATTCAACCTAGATTTAAGTATTTATTTTTTTCAACTATTTATTCAAAATTATTTTACTTTTTTTTATCTTACTTTATAACATTTTGTAAAAGGAAAAAAAACTGTTAGTGCAGATTTAAATTAAAAATAATTAACTCTCATATTAAATATATTTTTCAATCGGCCGGGCGCCTAAAAAACGTCTTTGTTTTTTTTTTAAAGTACCAAAGAAACTTTATTCAGTGTTTAAAGATTATTTTTTTTTGAAACATCTGAAGATTTCGTCATTCAGTATAACAGAAGATTTAAGATTATGTTAAAAACTATTTGGGGTGAATCAACCATACACATTTTATTTTAGCTATTTAAAAACTTTATTTTTACTTCTGAAAATACTTAAAGTAGAATATCTCTCAATCAAACAATAAACTTATTGTTTTTTAATTTATATTTATGTTTATTTCTTCAGCACTTTCCCAAAGAGACAAATGTCATCATGCTGATTATTATATTTAAGCTATAGCTTATTGTTATTACATTTTTATTTTTTTTTATTAGTTTCTATTTGGATCATTGTCATCAATAATATGATTATTATTACTATTTCTTATTTGTAGGAATTTCTTGAATTAAATGGCTGCTTCAAAGTTAAGCTTTTATTTTAGATATCATTTTAATTATTTTAAAAAATAATTTAAAAAATAAAAGAAATAATTTAGATTGAAACTACTTTAATGGCGTTTTACTTACTTGATAATTAGTATCGCTGAATTGATAGCTACATTTTGAAGGGTTATTTTATGAATCAATTTTAATGAAAAAGCATTTTCTTGATAGAAATGTTGGGGATTCGTGCTAATACTCATTTTTAAGTGCTTTAAAAAATATTTTATTTATAAAAACTGATAGGACTTCCATCATAGAGTTATGTATTTCATTTATTATTTGATTCAGCTATTAATTAATTCCCTTTCTTTTATTTTCATAAAATTTATTATGAAAATATTTAATTAATCAAAAAATTTATTATCACCTCACAAATGAATCCGTTAAAGATATGAATACTACAAAAAGGATATAACCCAATAATTTATAATAATTAAAAAATATCATAAAATCTATTATTTATTTACATATTTATAATTTTATAGTATAATTTAATTTTTTTAAAATTTGAAATATAATATTTTTTTATTGTTAAGCTTAGTAATAAAATTAATAAAATATGTTTTAATCAAGAATTTAAAAATAGAATAGAATTATTTAAAGTATGTTAAATAATTCATATCAATTTAAAATATCGAAAAGCTTAATATTTATTTGTCTCTGGGAAAACAAAGAAAGGAAAATTTGAATAAAACTTCCCGCTTAATGACAAAATACTTCTTATCTTATAAATTCTTATTATTTTGCAAAATAGCTAAGGAAAAATATTAATTAAATTAAAGAGAAAAAAATAAGAAAAAATTGACAAAATATCCTTATAATAAATATAATTTAATTAAATTTCATAAATAAGAAAAATAAGAAAATAAGAAAAAAAAACCAAATAAATTAAATTCAAACTAATCACTTTTATTTAATTAGCAATATCTTGAATCCTATTAAGTTTTTTAATCTCGGAAAGGCCGCAGAAGATCTTTTTAAGCAAAAGCTTGGAATAAAGTTTTTAAAACACTTCGAAGAAAATACATTTGCAGGATGTATTTTCTTAGAATAGATAAATAAATACATCTATTTCCAAGCAAGAAACTTAATTAGGTGAAACGTAAGACGGCCATTTGCAATTTTGAAGATTTAATGAGATATTTGAAGATGAATCATCATAAGTTTTTAAACCAATTATAAGTTTTTAATTCCCCAAACTAAAAATGCATAGCTAGATGCCAGTAATGATGATAAATCCTAAAATATCGATTTAAATTTTCCTTAGTACAAAAATTGCACTTAGGATAATGTTTTAAAGCTAATTTAATTAAAAAGTGCTCTTTATCTAATATATATAAAAAGTATTTTTTAAAAACAAAATATTAGGAAAAAAAAATAGATACAAGAGAGACGATCGAGTTTTATTTCGAAGAAAAAGCAGTTGGAAAGCTCTTATTATTCAAAATTAAAAAAAATAAATAAAATAAAATAAAAATCAATAAATAAATAAAAATAATAAAACAAATAAATAAATAAAATAGAATAAATAAATAAATACATTAGAATAAATAACTAAATAAAATAACATAGAATAAACCGATAAGCAAATTAAAAGAAATAAATAAAATAATAAATGAGAATATATTAAGAAACAATAACGCAAATATTATCCCAAAAGATAGAAAATACGCTTTAAGCAAACATGATAGAAAACAAATTAGATATATAATAAAATATAATTTATATAAATAAAAAAGCTACACTTAAAAGAATAAATAACTATTTGAAGATTTTTTAAGATATTTTTATAAGTATTGGCAAATTTTGAAGAATTTCAAATGATTTTGTTTAGGATATATTATTTTATGTTATTATAAATTATTTTCTTGGTTTAAATTCTATACAAATAAAATTTATTAACACTTATTTTTCTAATAAATTATGCTAAAGAGATATATTTAAACACTGTTTGATTTTATTATTATATATATATCTAAAGAAGAATTATAAAAATTCAAAATAAATGATGTCAAATCTTAAAATTTAAAATGGATAAACAATTTAGGAAGATAATGAATTAAATTTTGAAAGATTTAAAATCCCAAAATAAAAGCAACTTAAAATATATTTAGGAGATGATAAAGATGATGTTGAAAGGCATAAAAAAGCTGCAAAGAATTTAGATAAACTTGTAGATTAGGTTAAAAGATCAAAAAATAAATCTATTGGGAGCACAGAGACATAAGATGATTGCACTTAATTAAGAGGAAGAAAAAATTCAAATTCATAAATTATTAGTGATGTTTTAGATTAAGAAGAAGAACATAAAAAGGAGTCAAAAAGAGGATTTTAGAATTTGGCTTCTTAAGAAATACATTTAATAAAAGACCGCCATTTGATTTTTTAATCATTGACCAAGTCTACTAGTGCTTTTTTGAGCTTACTTAAAAATAGTGGATCAAAAACGAAAACATAACAATTTATTGAAAGGACTGTTTTATTATAAAAAGTAGTACCAAAGCAAATGTGCTCGATTTGTCATGCAGAAGATTTTGTCAAAATCAGGCTTTTAGGTAAAGGTGCATGTGGATTAGTTGAAAAACAACTGTTTAAACCTCTAGAATAAGAAGTTGCCATGAAAAAGTATTTAAGAGAAGAAAATTTAGATGAGTTTGATTCAGAAGTTTATATAATGAAATCAAAGTAATCTGAATTTATACCAAAGCTCGTTTTCTATTAAAGAGAAACTCAATAGATATATATGGAGTTAGGGATGGTAACATTAGAAACTTATGATTTATACTTAAGGAATAATCGTTTAGAAATATCCGAAAACTTTACTGTTTGGATATTAAAATAGCTTTTAATTATCAATAAGCACATGTTCAATGAAGAGTTTCATCACAGCGATATAAAACCAGGAAATATAATAATTACGTTTAATGAGTTACAGCAGATGAAGATAAAATTAATTGATTTTGGTGCATCTTCTATTTTTCCTGAAGATTATTGGATACAGTATACTCCTCTGTTTTAATGTCCTGATCTTTTTAAAAAGGTTGAGTAATCCTTGCACTTAAATCGACAAGAAATATTATTTGCAGAGTTTTTTGCAAGTTGCAGATCAATATAGTTGCTCACATTAGCCAACCATCCTAAGAGAAAATAATTGTTTTTATTGGAGTCTATAAAAGACTATTTATCAGACTAAGTGATATGTTAAAAGTATAGCTATTTAAGAGTAATTTTATAATATATGTTCGAATTAAAAAGCATTAAGTCTATAGATGAAAAAGATTATGCTTTTCTATTTCTATTGCTTAATATTGATGTTAATACTAATGATTACTTGCGAGACATAGAAAATGCCTACTAGTACACAGAAACTACAAATTAATGAATGAGTTAATGCTTTTTTGCTATCATAGTATAACAAATAGTTTATTACCTTAACAAAATGTAAAAAATCTCAAAAACATAATAAAGTTTCTATAACCTAAATAAGATAAACTTACATTATAATTTAAAATAAATTCTTCCTTCACAAAATATTTTCTTTATAAGTATTATTTGCATAAAAATTTTAAAACTAATTTCTCCATTTATAGATTTCGTAAAAAAATAAATTGCTTAAAGATATATTAAAATTGATTAAGTCACCTGCAACCACACATAATTTTATTATTTATGAGTATTAAAGTTATTTGGCTTAAGTCTTTAAGATTTGAGGATATTAAATACGCCAAAATTTGTACCGAGCAACTTAATTTAATTTAAATATAGATAAATATTATTTTTAGATGCAAAAATAAATACACTTTCTATTTTAAATTGATGTAAACAGATACTCAAATAGATAAATATTTACTTTTTGTATTACAATTTTTTTTAAATTTCCACCAACTAAAAATGTTTTTGCACTATAACACCAACTTATAATTTAAAACTTTGTTTTTTTTTTAATAAATTCGGTTTTAATGTAATATTTAGAAAAAAGAAAGGGTTGTATTATTTTTAGGTTTTTGTGTAAGTTTTTTAGTGAAAGATATTAATTTTTTTACTTTTTTTAAGTAAGATTAATTTAAAAATTTTGATTAATTTTCATCAAATAATCAATATTTGATGATAGAGTAAATTCACTGCGGAGCTAATGGATTGAAGACTTTCTATTTTGCACTTAAATAGGATTTAAAATATTTAAAAAGAATAAAGAAAATAATTCAGTAAAGCAAGAATTAATCATTTTTTTAGCTATTTTAGGAATTTAATTGATAATTTCTAAGTTTTTTCAGAAGATTTATTTTAATGAAAAAAAATACCATAATAATAAATATAAATTTTGTTGATTAGTGTTAAATTTGATATGCGTGTTTTTAGGTGAGTTAAGTTAACCTCGTTTATATTATTGTTTTTATAAAATCATAGATATGAGTACCTTAGTGATTCAAATTTTGCAAAAAACTTAATGACAAAATGGAATTAAATTCATAAATAACATCAGAACTGAATAACTTAAAAAAAATTAATAGATTCATCAGATGGAGATGGGAGAAAGAGAAGAGAGAAAAACAATTAAAAAACTTGAACGATAAATAGATAGATAGATAAATTCAATCAATGATTGATGAAAGTGGTAACAAGAAATATGATGATGAAGAATTTATTTATTTATTTTTTTATTTATTTATTTATTGAATTAGATTGATGATAATCTTTATTTAATAGTTGATCTATGATTTTTATATTAATTTATATAAAGATTATACAAATTAAGATTTATAAAATTTTACTTTTCCAATAAATATTTTTTTAGAAAAATAAATAAAAAACAGAATAATTAGTATGGGATAAAAAAGTAGTAAATAGAATAAAGAAAAGAAGGCAAGGATAGAATAAACCTTAAAAGAAGAATAATAAGTCGACACTTCTAACTTTAAAATTTCTAACCAAGAGCTCATTTTCGAAAAATATGGTAGAATTCAATAAGAATACACCCTCATGAATGTTCCCTTGGGAAAAGGTTCTTATGGAGAAGTACGTAAAGGTGTTCATAAAAAAACAGGCTAGCAAAGAGCAGTTAAAATTATTGATAAAAGCTAATGCAAGCCCGAAGAGTAAAAATAACTCATTGAAGAGTTTAATATCCTTAAACAGTTGGTATATCATTCTAAACATTTTACTATCCTTTAATAATTATTGCTATTTTTTTATTTTATCGTTTTTACTCAAATAAAGAGAGTTGGAATTGCTAAAGAGGGTAATTGCTTTAAAATGGGCTTCTCTAAATTTTTCTTTAGAGTAAAAGAATGAATAAAGCTTACCCTTCGTTGCCCAACAAGTGTTTGAAGCAATTTAACACTTATTACTCTCAAAATTATAAATATTTTATGCAAAGACTAGCTTCAGGATATAAAATTTACTTTTTTATTCGAAACTTAGGATCATCCAAACATCATCAAGGTTTATGAAGTTTTCTAAGACAACAAATTCTTATACATAGTTACTGAACTATGCACTGGTGGTGAGCTATTCGATAGAATCATTGAATACAAGCACTTTAATGAAAAGGAAGCAGCTGATGTTATGTACCAAATCTTAAATGCAATTAATTATTTACACAAGAACAAAATTGTTCACAGAGATCTTAAACCAGAAAATTTATTGCTTGATTCTAAAAACAAGGATTCTATTCTTAAGCTTGTCGACTTCGGTACTTCAACAGTTTTTGATCCTTCTTTGAAAATGAGCTAAAAGCTTGGTACTCCCTATTACATTGCTCCAGAAGTTCTCAGACATAAATATAACGAAAAATGTGATATCTGGTCTTGTGGAGTTATTATGTATATTCTTTTGTGCGGTTATCCTCCATTCAATGCTGCTAGAGATGAAGATATTATGAAAAAAGTTGAAAAAGGAGTTTTCACATTCCCTAAGGATGACTGGAAAGATATCACAATAGAAGTAAAAAAACATTAACATATAATATTTTTTTCTAAAAGCAAACACAAATAAATAAATAAACAAACAAACAAAGAAATTAAATAATTAAATAAACTCGAACTATCAGAGAAGAGAAAACTGCTGAATTATTTTTTATAAAAACACCCAAACTTAATTTAAAAAAATAAGCTAGCAGTAAAAAACAATCAAATAACTTACTTGCTTAAAAAAGTATGATAAGATATTTTAGAAAATACATCAATAGCATCATAATAATTAACAAATAAACTAACAGACAAATAAATAAAATTAATTTAAATGAAGTATTCCTCTTGAATAGTTTACTTATTTCTTCTGATTTAATTTTAAAAATTTTTTAACTAAACTATTTTTATAAAAAGGCTTAACAAATGATCTGCAAAATGCTTACTATGGACCCTTAAAAGAGATATTCTGCAGAAGAAGCTCTTTAGGATCCTTGGATTAAGAAGTTTAGATAATTATAATAGGTAGATATGCCCAACTTAATTAGATCTTTGAATAATATGAAAACATTCAGAGCTGGTAAGAAATTACAAGAAGCTGTATGGATGTTTATCGTTAATTATTTAGCCACTAAAGAAGAAAAGAATGAACTATTGAAAACTTTCCAATCATTAGATACTAATGGAGATGGTAAATTAAGCAGAGAAGAACTCATTAATGGATATTCTAAAATCCTAACCATGGAAAATGCCATTAAGGAAGTAGATAAAATTATGAAAGTTATTGATAAAAACGATAATGGTGATATAGATTATTCTGAATGGGTTGCTGCTACCATTTCTCGTGAGTAGCTATTGTCTGTATAAAGATTGGAAATGGCCTTTAATATTTTTGATAAGGATGGTAGTGGTTCACTCTAATTAAGTGAATTTAAAGAAATCTTTGGAGGTGCAGGTGTATCTGAAGATGTATGGAAGGCTGTCATTAAAGAAGTTGATAAGAATGGAGATGGTGAAATTTCTTATTAAGAGTTCAAAGAGATGATGCTTAAATACATTAAGGATGAAGAATGAATGAATAACCAATCTGCAGACATACACAATTTTAAAAGCAATAAATAAATAAAAAAATAAATAAATGTTACTAAAGTATTCAAATAATAAATTTTTTTATATATGTTTTATTCTTTTTATGATCGTTTACTTTATTTTTACTTAATTTGAAACAGTCCATGCTTGCTTGATTGCTTGTTTTTAAAAAATAAATAATTCGTTTTTAAATTTTTATTTTGATAAACTATTTAATTTTCTCCTTAGTTAATTAATAATCAAAATATATTAATTAACTCCTCCAATAGGAAGATGTTTTCCAGTAAATATTAGATTAATTTATCTTAATAAATTAATCTTAAAGTCTAAATAATATCTATTTTAAATAAGTTATGATCTTTGCTAATTTTTAATAAGAAAAGAACTTTAAGAGCCAAAGTAAATTAAAAAAAAATATTTGTTGTAAAGGATAAAAGAATATAGATATTCATTTATATTACTTGTAAAATTTTTAAATTGTTTTTATTTTTTAATTTAATTCTAAAATATTTATTTTAGATTAATATTTTTTTAAAAATGTTTAGGAATGCAAATCAAAAAGAAAATAATATAATTGTGTTTGTTTTTATTAAAATAAATCTTAGTTTATTTCAAACTAAGAGAATAATTTGTTAGTCTACAAACAGTATAAGAGATGTAGACATATATACAAACTCATAACATATATTTACCATTATTGATTTTTAACCTCTATTTAAGATTCTTACTTTTATCTCTAAAATAAAATAATATTTATCTATAAAATATTTTAAGACTTTTTTTATTAAAAAGCACATAAATCATTAAGATAAAATTAATGTTTAAAAAATCTTCTATTTTTTTTCAAAATTTTTTTATTTCATCTATAATATTTTTTTTAATTTTTAATTTAATTTTTTTTATTTTATTAAAAGTGTGATTTTTTTTGAAAAAGAAAGCTAAACAAAACAATTTATTATATTGAAGTAACCATAATAATTGCTTTATTTAAAATCATATGGATAATATATTTTAAAGCATTGTTGAGTAAAAGGCCTAAATATACTTACTTACCAAAAAAACTAACATTCAAAATTTCTTAAAAAGATTTAAATTAACTTATAAAAATTATAAAAAGATTATATTCTTTAAGCAATTTTTTATAAAAAGAGTTGATTATTTTTAGCATTTATATAAGTAAAACTTACTAGTTTAAAAATTCCAAATTTAATGGTAAAGATTGGTCTTATTAAAAAGACATGCAAACAAACATATATGGATATTTAGTTACAAAAATTTTTAAATTAAAAATTGTTGTTTGTTTTTAATTTGATTTTTAGAAGGAATTCTGATAAATTAATTTTAAAAAGTATAAATAATATTTATGTAAATATTAATTTAATAATTCTATTTCATTTCTATTTTATTATTTTTAAATTGTTATGGGGAGGTTTATTTATTTAACTTATGTATGTATATATGTATTTATTATTTCTTTATCCTATAATTCTCACTTCTTTTTGAAAAAATCTTTAATGCTTTTTTGCTTAAACTTAAACGATTCTATATTTGATATATTGCACACATTTTATTGGTTTTAATTAGAATTTTGTTTGCTTAGACTATTAGTGTTTAGTTAATTTTATGAATTATTACTCTACTATGATTCTATTTTTAAACTATCTGATTTTTTGTGGAATTGATATTCTTACAATAAATTAATTTCGTTTTATTCATCTTCTTCATCCTACTTTTCTTTATTTATTTTTTCATTTTCTTCTGATTTTATATCTTCTTATTTTTCTGTTTTAATATCTTCAGTTTTAATATTTTAATTTTCTTCCTATTTTTCAGCTTTTATTTCATCATTTTTTATTTCTGATACTTCCTCATCTATTTTTTATATTGATTAGTCTATGCTTTTTGCTACTTATAGATCAATTTAAGCTTTTTTATTACTCATGTCTTAACTATCGAGAGCTTAAGCTTCAGTATCCTCTATGCTTGTTTACACTTGTAGCTCCTACTATTATTCAATAGCATCATTATTTTGCATTAACTCATCAGATTTTTAAATATCTTGGCTCTCTTTGGACTTCATTTATTCATTTTAATTTTCTTCTAATTATTATTGATCCCTATCAAGTTATTTAGATATTAAATCATTTTTATTATTTTCCTAATCTTCTTATCTTGTAATGTCTTCTAAGTGCATACCATCTTCTTCTTCTTGATGTTAAATTTCTTCTTTTTATTCGTTATCATCTTCATCTTCTTCAAATATTTCTTCTTTTGCATCACTATAATTAGTATAATCTAACTTAGCTTTAACTTCTGATATCTTGGAAGAAGAAGCACTATTTGCTTTACTGTCTTTAGATTTTTTAGTTTTTTTAGATGTTGTAGTTTATTCTTCTAAATCTTACAGCTTAGTGCTTGAAGATCTCTTTTTATTTTAAGTTTATTTTTTTTATTATTTTTTAGATGATTTTGAATCACTTTTCTTTCTTGAAGATTCAACCTCATCTTCTTTGGGCTCTAATTATATTTCTTACTATTGCACTTACTACTACTATTTATTGGAAGCATCTTTAAACTCATCGTAGTTAGGAGCATCTATATTTATAAAGAAGTCTTTGTAAATCTATCTACGTTTTTATCTTTCATTTTCATTATCCTTTAGATCACAGAACTTGCACATAAAATTTAATTAATCAGCTTCATCAATTGTACCTTTGAACCCTATGCACTCAAAATGATACCATTCTTAACACTTTTCACATTCTAATATAAAATATATTATTTTCAGTACAAATAAATAGTAAAATAAAAATTATACCCATCATCTAATCTCCCTCTTAATACTTTCTTCTGCAAACACAGTAAACTTATTCAGATGTTTCTAAAATAATTAATAATCAGCATTATAAAAATTTAATTTTTTAAAAGAATTTAAAATACCGTCAACAGGTTCGTAGTTATGAGGAACAATTTACTCTATGATGAGTTCTTGCTGCTTTAAATTTTTCTATTATTTCTTATCATTATGTTTATCTCTCTTTTTATTGGTTCTTCTTATAGCACTTTTAGCAAGTTCAAAATCTGTTTGTGTTTTCAACTTCTTCTAAACTTCTTTTTGCTCTTTCCTTTCCTGAATTTCTAATTTCTTTTTTTGTCTCTCTTAGGTTTTTATGAAAATTTCAGCTATTTTTTATTATTTTTTTTGTTATTTTTCAATTTTCTTTTATTCTTTTTCCTTTAGACGCTCTTCTTTGGTAATGATCCTAATATTTTTAACAGCACTTATTGTTTTAAGGTACAATTACTTGAATTCGTTCTTCTTGTTTTTGTCTCTTTGTATTCTTTTGTATCTTTTATAAATTTGGAGTGTAGATAGAGATTTATACTAAATATCTTTCCAAAACGGTTCTTCTTTTCTTATGAAAACTTTATTTTTCCATAAATTTATTTTTTTTACAGATTTAGGATCACTAGCATTTAACTTTTTATCTTCCTTATCAATCTATTTTTAAGTAACATGAGAATTTTGACCTTCTTCGTTTTATTTTTTTGAATTAAATTCTGAGTTTATTCTATTTAAGTCCTCTCTATTTATATTTTAAAAATTATTGAATAAATATATTTTAATTTATTGTAATAATTTACTCAGTTAAGCTATCTATGTATTCTATCATTTTGTGAATTAGCATCTACTAAAATTCTTATTCCTCTTTATTAGTTTCTTCTTCATTTTTTGTTATTTATTGCCTTATCTTTTTAGCACTGATCAGAATCTTCTTTTTAGCTGGAGTTTTCTTTTACTCCTTTTCTAGTTATCTATCACGCTCTTTTTTGGTGTTTCTTTCCTTCTTTCTAAATTCCCTAGATCTTTCAATGCTTCTGCAAAATTTAATAATTTCCTCCTGTTTATTATAGATGTAAAATTAGAATTTTATTTTCTATTGCTATTAAAAATTACTTTATATTTTTTTTCTTTTTGTTCAAGAAGTCTTCTTAGTTTTAGTGGAGTGTGTCTTTCACAATAAATTAAATATGCCAACTTATCTGTGTTCCTTATTTCCATATAAATATTTTCTCTACGAGCACATTCTGGATGGAATGCTTCCATACACTTGGTTTTTGCACACTAAACACAAGATCCTGCTTCTAAAATTTAATAAATAAATAGTATTAAAATAAATAATTAATTAATGTGGTAATAGTAAAAATATTACTTTTCTGTTTACAAATGCTGCATTCTAATTTGAATCTCTATTTATCAATATTCTCTATTCCTTTTATATTTGTATAATAGTTTTTATCATCAAAGAAGCACTCAGGTGTCCATAAAGTGCATGTTATATGGCACCATACAAAATATGGCTTGGGCTCATTTTTTAGCTCTTCCTCAGTAAATTCTTTCAAGTAATGAAAGTCATAATATTAACTGTTACTTTCTTCTTCAGCTTCCTCATTTTCTGGAGTAGAATGCTTTGAAGCACTCCCAACCTTATTTTGTTTCTCATTAGGATCCTCTTTAAATTATTATTATTTTAGTAAAATTGAAAAAAATAAAAAATAATATTTTACCATATCTTTACTTTTTATTAGGTGGACCTGCCTTACAAGTTTTTTAAAATTCATAGTATTAAGTATTTGTGTGCTAAAAGATATTAGAAGTAATTGGAATTTTGCTAGGCTTCATAGCACCTCCTCTCTTTGTGCATAAAGCACAACGTAAGTATTTACCTTCTGGACCAAAACTCAAACACAATTCACAAATCCAGTCATCATTAGGAATTTTAGGAATACCATAGCATCTTTGATGAACAGAAATATTACATTTCTAATAATTTAAAAATAAAATCAATTTAATTTTGCAATCAAATAAATAGTTTTATTTTTTAAATAAATTATATTAATAAAGAAAGTAAGACAGAATTTAAAAAACTATTTTGATTAAAGTAATGCATATTACAGAGCAAAATACGATTAGGTCATCATCAGTATAATCACCATCATTGCAAATCTAGCAAGCCATATCTTCCATAACTATCTTTTCATGCTGTTTTGTGTGTTACTTTTTCTGATTTTAGTTTTAATTTAGTCTTTCACTCTCAAAATCAATAAACTGCTATTTATTCTCTAAGAAATTAAGATATTCTTACTCCATACTGTTATAGTAATGAACATCAACGAGGATATCATTCATGTCTAATTCTTATGGAGTGTAAATAAGCTTTTCGTTTTCTATATCTTTTTGCATGTTCTTTTTTAAGTTTTCTACCATCATTTTAACATCCTTTTCTTATTAAAATAGATGATACTAGTAAAGACTGATAACTTCATCTAAATCTTATTTCTTTAATGCCTTTAATATTTCTTCTTAGTTAAAATTCCTTTCTTTAGGCTTTTATAAGTCTAATCTTTCAGCTAATGTTTTATTTTTCTTCTCGTCTTTCTTTCTAATCAAAATATCCTCTTCATTATTTGTGATTTTAGTTTCTTCTTCATCTAATTTTTCCTCTTCGTTCGAATTATTTGCTTCAATTTTTGCATTTAAAATATCTTCATTATTCTACTCTAAGTCGCATTTTTTTTCCCTTTCTTCAATTTCATCTTGTTGTGATTATGAGGGTTCTTCATTTTTTGATTTAATCTGGCTTTCTTCAGATATGTTATTTTCATCTATTTCTTTTACAACCATAACAGCATTTTCAGTATTTTACTTCTCGTTGCATGATGCATTAGTATTTATTTCATCTTTAGTGATGTATAAATGTCTAGAATCTTCCTCTACTGTAGTAGATTCTGAAGATGAACAACTTTATTGATTTGTTTATTGGAATTCTTAATGAATGTAAAAAGAATAAAGATCCAGTAAATCATTGCGAACACTTTAAATATATAAATCATCTTCAAAAGTATAATCTTCTTTCAATTCGGCACTATTCCTAATGTTTGATTATGGCTTGTCATATTTTAATTTTTTTATAGCTTGCTTTATTTTTTAAATATATTCTTGGCATTGCTCATCTGTTGGCTCTCCTTTTAGATTCTAATAAGACTAATTTATTAAAAGCAAATAAAATAAACGATTAAATTTTATTACAAAAATGTATTAAAAGCAAACAAACAATCTAATATAAAAACACCTAAATAAATAAATAATTTAGAAGCAAGCCATGGCTTCAAAACAATAATTTAAATAAAAAGTGATGAAATCATTTCATCATAAATTGCAGCTTTAAACAAGCTTATATTATATAATTGATTCATTATTTGTTTGCTTTTGGGTACTAAATTCAAAATTGATTTTTTAAAATGTAATTATGTAATCTATATTTTTTGATATGTTATAATATAAAAAGGTTTTGAGGCAATTAATAAGAAATCAACAATCTTTTTTTTATATTGATTTAAATAATATCAATTTAAATTCGATATGTGAACAAAGTTTAAGCGCAAATCAAAATTTAACAAGTTATACTTATCAAATATTAAATATTGGAAGCAGTAGCAAATTTCACTGAGTATCAATAATGCTAGAATACTTTACTATCAAATAAAACTCATTTACTACTGCAAATCGCTCAATACGCTAAAATTTTCTTTTAATCTTTCAACCATAAAACCTTTATATTTTTATTATATAAACTTATTCTTAAAATATTTACCTTGTCTTTGACTCTAATGACTTAAAATATCTGCTATCTCTCTATTTTTTAAAGTAATTCTGTTAGTGTCTAAGCAGGATCTGCAGTTCCTATTGTTAAGGACCTTGGAAAGTATTCTGCGCATACCATAAACCAAAATGCAGCTGGAGTTAAAAGCTTTACTATTTTTATACAATATTACTTAATTCTAGTTCAAATAAATTTTAACGAAGAGCTCTTCATAAATTATCTATTTCAACGAAGGCACACTGAAATTTAAAATAAATAATTTTACTTGGAGGTGTTTTTAGCTAAGGGTTGTTTGTATCAAACCAATCAAATTTCTTTAAGTAGTTTATGGATTTGACTAAATCTTAATATTTTTTCTCATTTTTGTTTTTATCATCGTCAAGATCTATTTCATCTATGAGTTTTTGGCTACGATCGCAATCCTTTTTTATTAATATTAATTATTATTGCCATTTATAACTATTATTCCTATTTAAATATGATCTTCTAACATTTCGTTTTACAAATTTGGTAAACTTTATGATTAAAATGTAAAATATCAAATGTAATCAATACTTTTACATTAGTCTTGCAAGTGCTATCGTTATTTTGATCAAGATCCTAGCTGGACATGCTGTTTCTTTTTAATATAACTTGTTTTTCTTAGGGATGGATCTTAAATAAAAGGATTTATTTTCTTAAGCTTGTTGTTTTGTACTTTGTATTTTTGCTAAATCAGCTCCTATTCCTTTTTCTTTCTTATAAATAGTTGTAGTTTGTTTGATTTTATTTTTAATTGTTACTTTAGAGCTTTCTTGATTTCTAAAAGAGTTAACAAGCAATCAAGTATATAGATAAATAGATAGGATTTGAGTATTTTTACTAAATATTGAATCTAAGATTTATTATATTTTAGTTAGCTTGTTAAATAATATATGGTTTCCATTTATTTTTATTTAATTTTGTATACAACTATGCATATATCTTTGCATGCATAATCAATTTCATGTATTTTGAAGGAGATGTTTAATAAATTTCATAACCCTTTTCTTTGATTTCATGTAGATCTCTTTATTTTATTATAAAAATTATAAACTGCGCGCATAAATATTTTTCTTAAGCATTCATTACTTGGATTTCTACAAACATTTTTTCCTTGTTAATTATATTGAAATTTCTTTTTTGTTTTATGAATTTCATTGTTATTACTCATGCAAAAGAGACTGACTGATATTTATTTTTCTTATCGAGATAATAAATACATCGATTTAACTTTTTCATGATATATTCGCGCCACACCTAAATTCTTTAATTTTTAACAATTTATGAATTGGAAGTATAATATTTGGCTCCATATTGTTTTAAAATGTTTATACCGTAATTTATTGCATATAATTTAAATGAAAATTTTAATAACCACTATCTCAATATATTAAGCAAATAAATAATCATTTTAAAAATAATTTAATCTTTGTTATTTTTTGCAATATTGGAGTGCTTAATTATTATAATTCATCTAGATTTTAACTTTGCAAAATTAATCTAATATAAATTTTCTAATTATTTTCAATTATTAACAAAAGTTAAATTTAAAATTTATCTAACTATCCGTTAAATAAACAGTATTTTTAAATTTGGGAACCTGATAAAAATATTTTTATCTAAAAAGTAGTTAAAAAAAAATAAACTACAAATTACTAATAAATATTAAAACTAAATGTTCAGCTACACTTTTTATTTCAATTTTATTTTATTAAATTTAATTTGTTTATCTAAAATACTATTTTCGTATTAAAAATTAATTTAATATTTAAATAAAAATGTATTTGATTTTTATTGTTAATATGTCACATATTAATCTTGATTATTTATGTTTTTTCCAATAAATATAATCTATCTATATTTATTTAGCTGAATTATAATTCAATTAATAAAAAAACACTTTAGCTTTAATTTTAAAAATATAATTGTTTAAAATTATTTCATTGGTAAAACTTTCAAGAAACTAAAAGGTTAAACTAATTGTGCTTCTTTAAAATAGAGAGCTAAATATATTTATCAAATTCAAATTAATTATACTCTAAAATGAATTATTTATTTTGAAATAGATTAAGTCTAAGGTATTTGTAATAGTTTAAAATTTTAGCTCTAAAACTATTGGTAAATTTAGTCTGACAATTATAAATTTGTAATGGTTATACAAAAATCAAATTTAATTTTACGAAAATATATTTTGATTTAAAAGAGTATCTATTCGTCTATTTTTATATTTATCTAATTAAATGAAAAAAAAAAAAAATTTAATAATTAAAATTACTTTTTTGGTATAGAAAATACTTTATATTGTTTAATTTGTTTTAACAGTGCTTAAGAAAATAATATGAAGAATTTTGATTAATAGGGCATCAATTAACAGTTTAATATCTATAGAATTTTCTCAGGTATTACAGACTCTTCTAAATCTTCTTCTAAGTAGAACTATTAAGGATATTTGTAGCAAGTTTAAATTTAAATATTTATAATACCTTTTATTTGTTAAAATATAAAGTATATCATAGAGTAGCTGGTAGTTGGTAAATATCTACCAAATTAAAAAACTCTCTATAATGCTAAAAGCTAGCTGTTTAAAAATATTATTATGAAGTAGAACTATGAAGAGCAAAGGTACTAAAAGTTGTATACATTTAATTAGATCTTCGATTACTAACTAAAAGTAATACCTTTTAAAATACTTGCTAATTCTGACCTTTACATTTTCTATTAAATTAAAATACTTTCTATTATTTAAAACAAAAAAAATCCATTTTTCAATTTTCATTTAATTTAATTTTAGTTAATATGATTACAAACTTCGAATGGCTATTGTAATAATAACTTTTTTAGATAAATTTATATAAATTGAAGAGATAACTATAATTTTAATATAAATTAATAAGAATGAATATTTTTTTTGATAATATGTTCGAATATAAATTAGAACTAGAAAAGTAATTAATAAATTTAATTAAAATTTTTTGCGTCATCCATTTCGCAATTTTTGTTACTCGATAACTATCGAAATAATATTTTGTTACATAGATTTTTATTTAATATCTAAAATTTAATTCATCTTTGCCTGCTTATTACTAACTAATATTTGAAAATAGGTTCTTTTTATTATTTTTAGTTGCAGCTTACTATATTCATTATATTCATTAAGAATTTTAACTATCCCTTTTTAGCTGTTGAATAAAATTAGATTTTTGTCTTACCTTAAATTAAATTTATCTATTTTTAACATTTATTACTCTAATTTTAACTTTTTCAAAGAAAATACAGTTTTTTTTATCAAAGAATAGTAGATTTTAATTAATGCAAACTCTTCATATTATGTCTAAATTTAGCTAAAATATTTATTGTATGACTTACATTATTTCTTTTCAAACACCAATAGAATATTAATAAATTACTATAATTTTAATAAATTCTTTTTAAATTTCATATCTAACTGAATATATTTTAACTTATTTTAATATTTAAAATAGACGTACAATCAAAATTAAAATTTTATTAAATGTATATTTCATAAAAATGGAGCACAACGCTTGTAAAAATCCAAGCTGAGATAATTCATAAATAAATAGATAAATCTTCAATCCGTCGACTCCTTCAAAAAAAAATGTGTATTATCCCTTATTTCTTTCTAGTAAATAATTTTGGTATTCTAAGTAAAAAGTTGAGTGAATAGAAATAATCAGATGTTGTTATCATTTAAAATATCTTTGAATTAGTTAGGTGGGTTTTGTTAAATAAATCATGCCAGGTATCTTAAAAAGGCTCTTACTAGAAAAAGAGTAATCCTTCTGATTTAATATTTTTTTTCAACGCATAATTTCACAAAATAAATACCCATAACCAATTTACACAAACTCCAAATTAGAAAAAATGTATGAAAGCATTTTGCTTTTTAAAGAGTATTTCATTGTAATTATTGATTATTTTTTAGGATAATATTTACCAAATAAATTAATGATTTGAGCTATTAACATTTTTAACTAGTTTAAATTTAGATAATATGCTAGACTCAACTAAATGTTAATTATCTAAAATTATTTGGCATGAAAACAGCACTTGAAATAGCAGTAATCACTTTAAGATTAATCAAAATTAATGATTATATTGCTTTTCTTACAGTCAGGCTGTAGAATATACTTTTTTACACTAAAATTCTTCTATTATTATAATTAAAACTCCAAAAATGTAGCTTGGCTAAATGTATAAAAATAGTTATTAATATAAATGTAGATCATTTTGTTTAGTTTTTTGTATATTTAAGAAAATTATTTTGTTTAGAAAATTATAGAAAGTATAAACAAATATAAGTATATATATACAGAGTAATTTAGTAATCTAGTATTTTTAAGGTAAAATTATATGAGATAATCTATATTTTGGTTTTAAGTTTATTTGTCAAGAAATTAGAGCAATTTTTACAAAAGACAGTTAAATTAATGAGAAGAATGAGAAATGAGTTTATTAATAATTTAAGTGTGAATTTATCACTATTTGTTAATTTTGTTTAGGAGAGAAGTGAGATAGGCCATAAAAGGTTTGTTTTTTTTTGTTTATTAATTTATTTTTATTGATCGAGGAATATCGAACGTAATCGATGCGATAAAGTTTCTAGCATCGTATTCATTATTTCTTTGGTGAATTAAGGGAATTTTTTGTAGGAAGAGTACAGTCAGATTGTGTATTAAGGTAATTGAGTCTACTTTAGCTTCTTTAAGGTTAGCTGTAGTAAAATTAATTGTTGCGAGAAGCCTTCATACATTGAAGAATAGCTTCACGACAAGCTTCAAGCTCTTTTATTTCTTCAGGACTCAATTTAACTTTAGGTTGTTTTGCTTGAGTGCATCCCATTTCAAAGTGTATTAAAGTATTTATTTTATTTGTATTAAAGAATTAATTTGTTTAAGTTTTTGAATAATTTTTTTGTTAAATTTATAAAATTTCTTAATTTTTTACTTTTAAATAATTATCATTTTGCCTTAAGTAATATTTTTTAAAGAGATAGTCACCTAATAAACAATCAAAAGATAATCTTTGTACTATATTTATAATACTAAATTAAATGTTCTATCAGCGATAACTTTATTCTTCTATCTAATTCTCCTCTAATTAGTACTACTCAAAAATTTTTAATAAATGTGAATCCTGATGCAAATATTACGAGATATTGCATTTTAATTTGCTACATATATTCTAACTCGAGTTTTTTAAAGACCAGTAATAAATACCTCAAATCTTTCGTTTAAAAGTATCTTCGAAAATCATCTCTCTTTAAAAATCTCTTTCTGAGGTACTTTCAGCAACAACATATACCATAAAATTTGCAATAGATTTGCAACCAATAAAAATTTTTGTGGCATTTTTTATTTTGTTGACTTTCCGTTTTATTTGGAAAATTGAAATTAGAGCCATCTTAATCAACTTTACAAGAAAAGATAAAAATTAAAATCATGAAAAATTGACTATCAGATTACATGCAGTAAATGGTTTTTTCAATTAACTATGTGAACTTCATTAATACCATTAAAATTATATTCTTAAAACCATATGAAAAGGTTAATTGCTGACTTTTTTATTAACAATGAAATTAGTTTACTAGAAATGAAATAATAAATCCTTGATCATGTAAAAAGTAAAGTTAAATTTATTGCTTAAGTCGAACTTACAATTAAAATAATAATAAATAGCTATATCCCAACGCTCATAATTAAATAATTTGGGGACTTCAATAGATAAAACTTTAAATAAATTTAATAGAGAAACTCTTTTTTATTTGAAAATAAAATTTTTATGAAACAAAACAATATGTTACATCTCCATTAATTTTTCATTATTGAGTCTTTACACTAGAGAACACCTAATTTAATTTTTTTATCATTTAATTGAATATAATACCACATTTTTATTGTAAATAGAGCTTAATTACTAGCTAAGATTACTAGCTTTATAAAAACTCAAGTAATCAATAAGATTGTAATTTTTTTAATTGTAACAATAAGAAAGACTGGCTGAATTTTAAAAAACGTAAAATCAATATTCTGAAGAGTTAAGGTTTATATTTTGTAAAGTAACCATCTTCTAAATAAAATGATATAAATAAATCATTTGTAGTATTTAAATTTCTTCTCTTTCCTAAATTGTGAATTAAAGAGAACTTTACAATAAATTTGGTGATCTATATAAATTTTTAATTCAGTAAACATCAATGCAAGAAATATATATGCGATATAAATTTTAAAGCAACTTCTATTCTTAAATAAATAAATTACTTAGACGAATGGCATTTATAATAATTGTAGGAAATAATCCCATCAATTTAGTTCTATTTTTGTATAAATTATAGTGCTAATATTAAGATTCAATTACAAATCTTATATTCAACCATGATGTTTTTAAATTTCTATTCATTAAATAGAAAAATCAAAGAATAATTGCTGTTTGAAAATGTAACTTTTTGAAATAAAAATATTTATGAAAATATCACTTTTGCGTTGGCACTTACTTTCACTTAAAATAAAGTTATAAACACATTCCTTATTTACTTTTTCATGCCATTTAAATATAACTGATGTTATTATTATTTTTAAAACTAAAGGAACTTAATTGACATTTTTATTAAACAAATTATAGCCAAAAAATTAAATTAAAGTAAGCCTCAAATTTTAAATAAGAAGAGAGACTGTTTATTTGATTAGATTATTCTAAAAATGACACAATTTAAAAACTTTGATTTGAAAAAAATTCATGATAGATATGCATTTGAATGATTGTTTTTTTTTCTATAATTAACTTAGGATTAATTTTAGTGTAAATTTAATTTACCTTATTACTAACATTTTCTAAAAATTTATCCATTAACACCTCCTAAATTTAAGTTAGAAATATTTTTACTTAAAAAAAGCTTACACATCTTTAATATTATTTGTTTGATGAATTCTGGTTATGCTTATTGAGGGTCATATTAAAATGCATTCAATACCCAATTATATTTTAAAGCAAAGATGTTTTTATAATTTTATTTTTTTACTAGGCAAAACTTCTCCTAGAATTACAAAAAGATAATTTTATTCAGATTAATAATTATTTAAAAAATTTATTTGTTAATTTTGGATATGCTTGAATGAATTTAAAATTTTAACATAGTGTTGCTCGTATTTTAAAAAGCGTAATATAACAATTAACACTTCATCTCGGATAATTTAGTATTTTCTATAGCTATCTATTTGTAAAAAAAAATATTTATTAAAAAAAAAACTTAGTCTTTTTAGTATTTATTGAGTTTAAATCGATTAGTAAAAATGATGAGAATTTAAACATATAATGATTAATAACATAAATTTGTTATAAAAACAATCAAGTTTAACTATTATTTAAATTATTCATAAATTTTAGGATTAGACTGAGATCTTTGATTCTAATAAAAATAAAATAAAATAATTCCAATTAATATTTTAAATTAACCTCAACAAATCATCTTAAATAAGCTTGAAACTGTTTTTTGTATAAAAATTTTAAAAAACAATTATTTTTTTTTAAGAAATATTTTAAAACATGAGAAACTAACTATTTTTATTAATTTTTAAAAATACGAATTTATTCAAGGTATATTTTATTGTTTATTAAAAAAATAAAAAAATGATTAATATTATAAAAAGTTTTTTATTAAAAATTATTTTTATTGGAAAAGATATCCCTTAGGAATAAAAATTATTTAACACATCAAAATAAAATATTATCAAAATAATCAATAAAATAAATTATGCTACTTGTTTAAAATAATCAGAATAATTTTGTTAAAAATTAGACTAAATAATAAAAGTGAAAAGTTGAATTAATTTAACAAATAACATGTAATATATTTCTTTTTGAAAATTCAATTTATTAGATTAAATTTAAAAAAATTCATTGAAATTTCGTTTAATAAATATTTCATCGTATTTTGAATTATCTTATTGTTAAAATAATTTATTTTATTAAAAATTAAAATATTAGCTGAATCACAATTTTAATATGAATTATTTTTATAATAAAAGATATTTTTTGGACTTTGAGAATAATATTTGTGCGCGTGTGATGTATATAATCATAACAAGATATGCATGTTTGATAAAGAAAAAAATTAATAAATTAATAAGAAAAATAACATCAAAAATTAGGATTTATAAATAAGATATTATTAATTTTAGTAAATATGAATTTCACAAAAATATTAGTATTAGCAATTGTTGCAACAAGTTTAGTAACTGCAATTGAATTTTCTTATGATCTTCCTGTTAAGAAAATTTAATGTTTTGGTGACTCTCTTGGTAATATATTTAAGATTTAGACATTTTAATTTTGATAATGATCCAAATCCAATAATTTGGAATAACATTTTAATGCATCCAAGAGAAGATTGCACAAAAATCATTTTATCAGAAATGATTTATTGTTTCAATTTACAAATTTTTATCTCTATTTTATCAATAGGTGAACTTATTACTGTATCCATCGAATTATATAGTCCTAATCCTAATTATTAATTCAGAGTTTATGATCCAGAAGGAAAGCAAGTCTATAACATTACAGAATCTACATAAATTAATAAAAAGGTGATAATAATAAATATATAATAGATCTTATAACATTAAATTAGTTTGCTTTACCTTTTATCATTCAGCTTACTATTTTAAATTATTTATTGTTCGTTTAAAACAATTTATTAAAAGCAAAATAAAAAGGTTATTCAATTTAGTATATTAATTGCTCTTTTATAAAAAAATAGCTTTTCTTTATTACTCAAAAAGAAGGTAATTTCTAATATTGCTTCTCTAATCTTGAAGCTGTCCCTATTAAGGTTAAATTCAATTATAAGACTGGTGTAGAAGCTAAGGATTACTCACTATTAGTCAGCAAGAATGATTTGAAGCCTATTGAATTGTAAGTTGAAAAGATGTCTGATATGTTAACAAATATAGGAAAAGAAAAAAGAATGATTGGTAGAAAAGGAAGATATATCTCTCGTGATGCAGATGAGGTTAGTTTTAAGGTTTTAGCATTCTCAGTAATTACTTTACTTTTGATGGCTCTACTTACTGGTTTCCAAGTTGTATATCTTAAGAACTTCTTTAAATCTAAAAAGTTGATTTGATAATAAAACGTTTTATGTAGATATAGCTTAAAAAATAAATGTGTTAATTATTTAATAAAGCTAATTATTTACTAGTATGCAAAAGGTTTTATAGTTATTATTATTTTTCAAATTTTATGACTTTTATAAGAAAATTCTCCATCTATCTTTTTATATTTTTTAAAATAATTAAATTCATTAAAATACATCATTTCATAATCATATTTATAAAGTGATACTTTATCCAATAAACACTTACAATCTGTTTAAAATATTCTCACTTTAAAATTAGCATACTCATTATTTAATTGAATTAATAATATTGAATTTTTAAACACTAGATATTATTTAATTAAATAAAAACATTTAATAACTCCAAAAATCAAAATAAATGTAGCTTAATATTTAAAAAATTTATCAATTAACAGATATTTATTTAATTTGAATTTTTTTTATTATTTTTTTCAAATTAAAACTATTTAAATTGTTGAATTTTATTTTAATTAGAATAATTTTAACAACAAATAGTTATGTTAACAAATTAAAATATTAAAAAATATAAATAAATAATTTAATATTTATTGTTCATTTTATATAATTCAACTTAAATTTGCTTTTCTTCTTTTTTTTTATTAGCTTTTTACAATTTATTATCAACTTTCTAAAATTTGAATAAACATAAAAAGTGAGATATTCCTAGATATTTACAAAAGTAATATTTATTTTTGATGTTTTATATTTCTCACAAGTTTTCAGCTATAGAATATATTTTTGAAAATAAAATTAAAATAAAAAATGACAGAAATAAGTAGAAATAAGAATAGACTACAAACTTTTCAAATGAAAAATAACATTAAAAAAAATGTAAATGATATTTTTAATATAGAAAAAATAGAAATTAAGTTTTCGAAATAGAAAAAAAGTGAAGTAAATAAAAAATTGAGGATATTATAATTTGAAATGATACAAACATATATACATTCATCCATTTAAATTTAATTATAAAATAATTAATTCCTCATTTTGAAAATTAACTTATTTGAAATCTTAAAAATTATCAATTTTTTTATGATTAGAAATTTAAGTATAATTTTTTACAAAATTATAGTGTTAATAATAAATTTATCACCTTCTATTTACTTATTGTATTTGATCATATTTTTTGACTAAATCAAAATTTAAATATTGTTTAAAATTTTTTTAATATTTGATTTGTAAAGTTAAAAGCAATCAATATACAAAAACAATCAATTCAATATCTATAAATAAATAACGAAGTAAGTTAATTTGTTTGTTTGTTAGCTAGCTAGTTATTCAAAGCCTAATTTAATTTCTATAGAGCCTATCCTTAATAAAAAATAAAAGGTTAAACAAGCATTGTTCTACTAAAGAAGACGTATTTAATATAGCATAGTATGGGTAATAATCAATAAAAAGCTAGAGAAGGTGAAAGAGTAGAAATAAGAAATAAAAGAAGTTTTAATCCAAATTCAAGCAAGAAAATAAGAGCATCAAGTGCATTGCAATCTTAATCAAGTGCATATGTATAGGATTCTGCAATTTAATCAAAAGGAACTGCTAACTTTGGATTGTCTCCAAACTAAATTGTTTAATCTTAAATTGTGAACTATTAGCAATAACCAACATTTACTAATAATAAGGTAGCATCATAATCTGTCTCTCCTATTAATAAGCTTAATGTTTCTAATACACATACTTACACTCCAACATAACAAGGGTAAGATAACATGCTTGGTTTAACGCCTAGAACATTTTAAAGAGCTAATGATATAAGTACAAATAGCAATATTGCTAATTATTATAATAACTTAACATCATAAATAGTTTAAACACCAAATAATAATTAAAGCATTTCTTAAAGTAAGACAATAGATAAATCATAGATACATACAGGAGCAAATACATTAGTTTTAAATAAGTATTACAATGGAAAAAACTAAAAAAATAAACATTTTGTTGTGAACAAATATTTTGATGGATAATTAATAGATTAAAATGTATTGAATAATATATCTTAGAATCATTTGAATAAAACCCGGATTGATACAAGTTTTAATACTAGCGTTAGTGCTAGAAAAGAAAAATTACCTATGAGTGAACGTTTACTGAGTCGTAGACATAGCGATAACTCAATTGCAACATTTTAGCAGTAAATTGAAGTCTTTACTAGAAGATCTATTAGAGAAAGAAAAAGAAAATATAAAAAATATGAGAATTAAGAAAATTTTATTAAAGCTATGGAATTTAGCGCTGATTATAAACTGTGCGCAAATCTTTTCACAGGATCTTCGTAAACCTTAGTGTAACCAACTTTATTAGTTTATAACTAAGAACTTTTATAACCTATTTAGCCAACATAATAAAATTAAATTGGTCTTGTCTAATCTCAAAGAACATTAGAGCTCTAACTTTATTTATAATTCTTAAATGATACAGAGAATAATTCAATTTCAAGTGTAGATTTTATTTAATTAGCTAAAGAGAAAAAAGAGGATGAAGATATCAAATTGATTCAATATTTGAAAGAATAGCAAAAAAATGATACTAAAATACTTAAACATCCAAGTAGATTGAACTAACACGCTTAAGATAAGTAAAAAAAATAAATTTAAAATTATTTTGAAAGCAAAAGTGAGCTTCCAAATAGAGACTTTGCAAATATGATTGATGAACAATTTAGAAAAGCTAATTAATAATAAAATGGATTAAATTAAAATAATCAGAACTAATCATAAGGAAATTTGCTTAACAGTAAATAGCAGTTTAATTTGTTTGATAAAAATAGCAATCAAAATATGAACCCCTCATTTTCTCAAAATTTAAGTCAAAATAGCAAAAACCTTCATTAAATTTAAATGTAACTCTTTCAACAACAATCAAAAAACATTAAAGAAACTATGAATTAGTAATTTTAAGAAAATTAAAAGCCTAATTCAATTTAAGCTGGTGATGATTTTTCAAAAAATACCTTTTACCATCGCTAACATACTTTAGGGAAGTAAGAACACGGAGACAATAATCACATTTCAGAGGAAGAATGGAATAAATTGGCTAATCCACTACGTGAGAGCAATAATCCAAAGCAGGCTTAAAATGAGGATCATAATTTTGAAAAACAAAAAGATTAGCATAATTTATATAGTGATTAAGAAATTGGTGAAAATGAACATGATGAAGAAGAAGATGATGATGATGAAAAATATATCAAGGTAGATTTTGATCATCATCAAAATTAGCATTTTAATAATTAAAATAGCCCTTTTGCAAAAAATATCATACAAAATTAAAATGGTTTCAGTAATATGTCTAGCATAGTTATGAACAACTCTCAATAATCTGAGCAAAATCTTAATTCAAAAGAAAATGTATAAAAATAGAATGATAATAAAGCTAAAAATCAAAAAATATCTAAGCATTCGAAGTAAAATAGCTAATAATCAAAATAAATTGGCTAAAATACAAGTAATACTCAAAAATACATCTCTCAAAACTAGAATCTAATGCAAAACTAATAAGTTATTTAATAAAATAATAGTTTAAAAAATTAAAATTAAAATCATATTGATAACTCATAAAGAAACAATAATTAAATTTAACCTAACTAACAATCGCTAAATGAATCAAATCCTAAAAAGGTTCCTATTAAAATAATTGGTATGCAGATAGCTGACAGTGAAGGTATTAACTCTTTAGATTAGTTTAATGAAGTATAATCAGAAGAAATTTTTGATCATAAACACTAAAACGATCACAGTCCCAGAACTCACTCTCAGGATAATAGTTTATTAAGAGAAAGTCAAATATCAGTTGTATCTGATGAAGAAAAAATGCTGCATTTTTAAAATTAACTGAAAATATAGCAGTAAAAGTAAAACAATTCAAATCATCAAGCTTTTCAAAGCCAAATTGAATAAAACTAAAAATCTATCAAAACAACACATTTCCTACCAAATTTTTAATTTAATCACTTACCAACAAATGCAAAAGGCACAATAATAGTAGATCAAAAAAATAACTAGAGCTTGATATAAAATAATTTAAGTTAACAGCAAGATTTTGATAAAAAGAAATATTAAAATTCACTTCATGCTTCACCAGGAAACGATTATAATTCAGAAGTAAATGAAAGTTTATACTAAGATGTGCACAAATTAGAATAAGAGGATCATATAAGGAGATTAGCACTTAAAAAAGCAGAAGAAGAGTATGATTTAGAGATTAGAAAGAAAGAAATTGAAATGATGCTTTTAGACAAAAGAATCGAGTAAAAAAAAGAAACAAATTTTCAAAGCCATAGGAATAAATAATTTAGAATGGAGGAGCTAGCAAACAAGCATTACTAAGAATTAAAAAGTTAGATAGAAATAACCGATCATGTTGATAGGATGATTGATTAATCTCTAAATAAGAACTAAATTGATGGATTTGTTAAAAGATATTAGAATACTACTTTAAATACAACAAATGCAAATTAAAAAGGAAACTAAACCAAATTAAACAGCTTTAATTAAAGCTATAGCTCGAATTATCCATCTCAAAAAAAGGGAGAAGTATTGCAGAATTCAAACGATAAATACAAATCTTCATATATGAATTCTAATCAGTATTAAAATTAACATAAAAAAAAGAGAAATATGTAAGTAGATTCATACAAGCAAACACTTTTTTCAAACTAAAACTATCCTTAATCAAATCAATCAAGCGCTGAAAAAAATTAAGAATCTGTTTTCAACAGCAAATTCTATTAAGAAAATGAATAGCAGTTAGTCAAAAACATTATGAATTAAAACATATTCAATAAAGATGATTAAGAAAATTAATAAAAAGATATATCTTCATATTATCTTTAAAAGATATAATAAGGAAAATTGCAAAGAGAAAAAGAAAAGCAAGAGTAGCTAGCCTATTAATAAAAATAGCTTTAAGACTAGTAGCATAAATTGTAAAGCTAAAAATTGGCAAGATTTTAATCGGAAGAAAGCTAATAGCACATCCACGAAGGATAAGGCATTGATAATTTAGACTTATTTTAAGAATTTGATGAGGCAGAGAGCCATCATTAAGACGAAGATGAAGACGACTAAGAAAATCATAAATATGTAAATGAGTAAGATAGACTAACAGAAAACGAAGATGAGTATGCTGAAGATTCTGATGATAGTATGAATAATTATAATTAAGAAAACAAACCGATAGAATTAAAGATGGATTTGAATTACTTCAAGAAAAATAGAAGACATTCTTCTGAGATAAGTGAAGAAGAGGAAGAACATAAAAGTGCTAATTAATCATAAAATTAAGCAGAGGTTATACCTATATAATTAGATATCAAAGATTTTATCAAAAAGAAAACTGAAAATAATAAAAATTCTGATTTAAATAGTAATATTTAATTTGCATAAAGTGTAGTATAAAGTGCTAGAGATGCAAAGGGCAATAATTTTGCATATCAATAAAATAGTAATAGATAGAACTTATCCTAAACTTAAAGAGCTGACCACAGAGGAAATAATATGGCTGAAACATAAAATCTTGTTTAAAGTGTAAAAGAAAATCTGCAAAAAGTTAATAACAATAAACTAGCGTAAACTCAAAAGTTAGAAGTTAGGAGAAACGATAGCGAGAATTCACCCATTAGTGCAAGAGGAAGCGTTCCAGGTCTTGGAGATAGAAAAAATTCTGAATCAGAGGGGGAATCAATATTAAAGTCTATAACTTAGTAAGTAATGAAATTGAAAGGGAAGATAGAGAAAGATAAAGTAAATTTAGATTAAAGCAACATAGAATACTAAACAAAGATTGCAAGTAAAGTCATAAACACTTTAAATAATAGTAAAGATGGCAGTTATTATGGTTATACTGAAGATTTGATGAATAATAGTAATTTACATCCATCTTCTAGTAATAAAATATTAAATTAAATATCCTCACAGCAGAATATTGGTAGCTAGAATGAATTCTTTTAGAATTAAAAAACATCCAAATCTAGCACCAATCTTAAGCAAAATTAACTATAA
Organism: Tetrahymena malaccensis 436; assembly: GCA_000231845.2. NCBI lineage: Eukaryota > Ciliophora > Oligohymenophorea > Hymenostomatida > Tetrahymenidae > Tetrahymena > Tetrahymena malaccensis. The sequence continues at coordinate 262,758 of JH720001.1, read as the reverse complement.
AATTAACCATTAAATTCCCCTTAATAACAATAATCTTCTTAAAAAAGTTAACAAACATAGCGGTTTTAATTTTAGCAGTAATCATCCTAGCCAATATTGATAAATATTAATCCAACAACTCCTACTGCTTCACAGAAATCTCATTAATCATTTGGAAATGATTCTAAAATATCATAAAAAAGCTAAGCAAACAATAAAAACTAATTAAATAGCAATAATGCTTCCAACAAATAGACTCCAAGAAATAATTCTAACATCTAATCAAATACTAACAATTAGTAGGAAATTATGAATTATCACTCTCCTAACACTCTAGGTGACCCAAATTAAAGTATTCCTATTTAATTTAATAAGGCAGTATCAGAATATGATTATGAATCTTAATCTTAATTCAGCTCTTTTCCTAACGAAGAAAAGATTATCAACAAAAGGCAAAATATCATAAAAACTCTTTATGTTGATCAAAGATAATATTCCTCATCTCCTTCAGAACAAAAATTAGGATATGATGCTGCAATGGCTAAACGTTAAAATACATTATTGGCAATTAATTCCTAAGTTGAACAAAGTGATTAAAGCCTGAGCAATAAGCCACAAAGCTAATTCTATAGTAATAATTAGCTAGATAGGAGATAGAGTACAAATTCATAGGTATCTATGCACTCAAATACTAATAATCTACGAAATTACGCTCTAGAAAGCCAACAGTATATCTAAAAAGTAGACTCTAACAGCTAACTACCATCTAAAATATCTAGTTAAAAATCAATAGATTTGAATGTCAAATAAAATAATAACAATAATAAGCAAGATTTTAATAACAATGATTAATCTAATAATTAACATTCAATAGATTAGTAATAAGATCATGATGAATATTTTGAAAATTAACCTGCACAATTTTAATAATATTCATCTCCTTTAATTGACTAAAGTATTGTAAGAAAACCATCATTCACAAAGCCAAGATCTTCGAAATATGCAAGTAATTTAAATAGTGAAGGAGGTAATTAAACAAACGACTTCTTTGAGATGCCTGAAGATACTTTAGGAAAAACAGTAGAAAATGATGCCTTCTAGTTTGATTAAAATCAACCAGATATGAGAAAGTAAAGTTCTGGGTTTTCATATCACTCAAATAGCTTTTATGCTATGAACAGTCAAAAAAGCTCAGTTTCTAATAAATAGCTATAAAAAGGAGGAAATAACTCATAAAGAGCTTCAAATGCTGGAGTTGATATCTTTAACTTTCCCAGCTAAGGTTAAACATCGAGTCATCAATAAATACCTACTTCAAGCAAATAATCAATAACTGAAAAAATTTCTATGTAAAGTTAAGTGGATTAAAGTCAGCGCAGGTCATCTTAACAATAAAACTTTGATTTTTTTTAATATCCTGCTTAAAACAATAACAATAAACCAAAAGAGAGAAATAGTTATTTTTTTGATGACAACCATGTTAATGATAACCATGAAAATAATTACTTTTCCCATCGCTAGTCAGATAACCACTTTTTTAACAACTAACATAACGATCCTAATTTACACTAATATGAGAGTAACGATTATGTAAATTAGGCTAATTATAAATCTCAATAATACTAATCCAATAATCATGAAGATAATTAAGATGGTGGTTTTGATTTTGAAGCGTTTGGAGATAATAATGAAAACTAGATTTATTAAAATTCTTACAAATAACCTTCTAACATAAAAATTGATGTAAATATCATTAAAAAAAAATGAAATAAAAGAACTATAAAAGTTATTTTATAGAACAATAAAATGAAAAAATTTATTATTTCTTTAATTATTTTTTAATAAATAAATAATTTCTTTAGTTTATTTTTAAGAAAATAGTTTTTTTCGTATTAAAAACTTATTGTTTTAATTTAAAAATAATTTAATTACTTTTTAATTTCAAAATATTGAAATCACCTGTTTTCAAAATTTAAAAATTAAAGATAAAAAAAATTTGTTTGTTAGATATTAATTACATTTCCATGATTTTATATATCAATAATTTCTTAGCTCCAAAAGAATTTTTGTATTGTTGTTACTATTTTTGAACATAAAGTATATAGTTATTATATAGGTCCATATAAAAAGCGAAGTATCTCTTAATAACTTGTAATTAGAATAAACAGTTATACTAAAATAACCTTACTTACTCTTTTTTAATTATGAAATTAAATTTTATATTCTGTAATTCATTTCTATTAATTACTTTTTGGAATTCTAAAATTTTTTTTTCTTATTAATAGTAATAATCCTTGTTTATTTAAAATTTAAGGCATATTTTTAGATTTATCTAAGGAAATATTAAAAACTTAAATATTTGAATCAAAAACATTTTGAATTAATAATAAAATAAACTAGAATTTATCTTAGGGAAATCTTTTAAAATGAATAATTAAAAAAATTAGCGATGATTTTTAATATAAGTTTAAAAAAATAGTGTGTTAATAAAGCTTATGGTGTTTTTAGTTTAATTTTTGTTTGATTGTATGTTTTTCTTTGTTATTTGTTTTTTTAATTAATTTGGATTTTTATTTGATTTATTGTGTCTATTTTATTTAATTAATTATTGTTTATTTTATTTTTATTTATTTGTTTATTTTTATTTATTTAATTTTTATTTTTTAGTAATTTTTTTAGATCAGAGAGGATTTTTTAAAATTGATTTCTTCTTAGTTTTCTTCAGTTTATTTCCTATTTTTTTAAGTAAAAGAAAGCGTAGGGAATAGCATAGGTTTTTGAGATGACATAATAATGACAATTCCAAGGACTGAATAGTAACATACAATTTCAGTGCCTATATGAAGATTTGATCTTCTTTAAACAAATTATTAAAAGCATAATAGTCCTTAGAGAGTTTATTGATCTGTATCAACGTTTTAATTATTTTACTTCAGTGCTTATGTTAATGAGGTTTTGTAAAATATAATTAGTTGATGCATGAGAGTGATCAATTTGTAAATTTTAGTGGAATGGTTTCAATTTTAAAAACTTCCTGGGCGAAACTCACTATTTTATACTATGCTTTTTTCAAAATAAGAAAAAAGAAATTCATCTCAAAACTAAGCCTCACCAAAGGTGATTTAATTTCCTTTATTTTTTGATTTTTAATTTTTGTTTTTTACTTTATTAATTAATTTATTAATTATAAATTAATCAAAAACAAAACTCAATTTTCTATGAAAAAAGAAAAATAAAAAATAAAAATGTTTCATCAAAATTTGAAATAAAAGTACTCCTGTGCTGTGGATATAGCTCAGTTGGAAGAGCGTAAGATTGTGGCTCTTAAGGTCGTGGGATCGAAACCCACTATCCACATTTTTATTTTTGTTTAATTCTTTTTCAATAGAAATTATAAAAAGTGTGGATGGTGGGTTTCGATCCCACGACCTTAAGAGCCACAATCTTACGCTCTTCCAACTGAGCTACATCCACGATCTGAAACAATATAATAATTAAAAAATTATTTTTATTCATTTAATTAAAATATTTTTTTTTTAAAAATAAAAAAGTGTTTCAAAATTTAACAAAAGTTTAATATAAAATTTTAGTTTTAATATCTTATAACTGTAGATAGGCTTTAAAAATCTTTGATCATTCCTTTAATGTTAATTTTAATAAATTTGGATTGTATAGGTCTAGTTAGCAGGATGATATAAATAAATCTAGCTATCCTATTAGGTTAATTTTATGTTAGCTTTGACTAAAGGTTTAGTTCAACAAATTTTTTCAATTTTGTTTTTTTTAAGATATAATTTTAAAAAGATATTTATCTTTAAATTTATGAGAGTTTTAAAAGTAGCCATGAATTGTATTGTTTTTTATTTTCCTTAATCTTTATGGTGGTAATAATTTACTTATTTAAAACTATTTTGCAAAATATTTATACTCTTTTATGAAAATTTTCTAATTTTTTCTATAAATTGTTTTAAACAAAAAATGCAAGAGTTTTAGATAAAGTTTTATTGTCATAAAGTGGATGTAGCTCAGTTGGAAGAGCGTAAGATTGTGGCTCTTAAGGTCGTGGGATCGAAACCCACCATCCACACTTTTTACATATTGCATGTGAAATAAATTTTAAATAATTATTTTTCTTCACCATGATATCATTATTTTTTTTTTATTAATTTAATATCAACAAATTACTTTGAAAAATTAGAAAAAATATAAATTAAATTGTAACAAAATGTCTGAAAATAAAAGTCATAGATTTCATGAAGTGGATGTAGCTCAGTTGGAAGAGCGTAAGATTGTGGCTCTTAAGGTCGTGGGATCGAAACCCACCATCCACACTTTTTACCCATAAATTTATCCAAAGATAACTAATAATCAATCCAAAAAATTGAATACATATTGAACAATTAATAATACAATCAATTAATTAATTATCAATTCAATTTTTTTAAAATAAATTAAACAAAATTTTTTATTAAAAATATAAAAATACCATAACGTGGATATAGCTCAGTTGGAAGAGCGTAAGATTGTGGCTCTTAAGGTCGTGGGATCGAAACCCACTATCCACACTTTTTGATTTAGTTACATTTTTTTAGTCTACTTGTTAAAGTTTTAAATAGCATAATTTAGTTAGATTAATTTTTTTAAACCAATTTTAAGAATTAATAATAAAATTAAAAAAGCAAATTATAGTAAAATGTCACCTTGTTTTAATTATAAATTCCATGAAGTGGATATAGCTCAGTTGGAAGAGCGTAAGATTGTGGCTCTTAAGGTCGTGGGATCGAAACCCACTATCCACACTTCCATTTTTCATATTTTAGATTAAATTTATGAAATCATTATTTTTAAAAAAAATAGAATCTTTTAGTAAAGAATTAAAAGAGTAATAAAATAGTTAAAACCATCCTTCAATTAATTTATAGTTTTTTAAATAAGAAAAGTAATTCTACTTTGTAAATATTTTAATTTGTTTTTAAGGATTAATAAATATTTTATTTTTTACAGTTAGTTCGTGGATGTAGCTCAGTTGGAAGAGCGTAAGATTGTGGCTCTTAAGGTCGTGGGATCGAAACCCACCATCCACATTTTTTCTATAACACTTTCTTATCAATTTAAATATTTAAAATAATATATTTTACTAAATTTTTTTTGTCTTTTTAATGATTATTTAGCTAAGCTAATATTTAGCTTATTTTGTCAAAAATTGATTACTTATTAATAATCAAACCTAGATACTAAATTTCAAATTATTAAATTAATTAATTAAAACATATCCATCCTGAAGACAGTAAGTAGAAGTTAAAATATTTATTATGGAGAAGTTAAGTAAACATAATTTTTAGTTAATTTAAAATAAAACAACTTTTTTATAGATTGCGTAGACTACTTGGTGATATCTGATTTTGAGTGTAATAGTGGAATGAAAGGTTTTGTCTTAAACGAAATAATTGAATTTCCAATATTAATAGTTGATGTAAAGAATTAAAAGATCATCAAAGAGTTCACAACTTTTGTAAAACCGACTTATCATCCAAAACTGACCAATTTTATAAAAAATCTGACTTATATTGAATAAAAAGACGTTGATTAAGCTCCTAATATTTCAGAAGTATTTGATATAATCACTTAAGAGATAAAATAAAATACTGAAGGTAGTGAATCTACATTTTTTTTATTTGATTGTGATTCAGACGCTGTTTACTTGAGAGCTGAAATGAATTTAAAAGATCTCTAGCCTTCTCAATACTTCAACTAATATTTTAACCTCAAAGAGTTGTTTGATAAATTCTTCAACGTTAAGGCCAAATCTTTAGAGAATATGATGAAAATATTGAACTTATCTTAGAAAGGGCATCCTCATATAGCTCTACATGATGCCAGAAATATATGCTAGGTAGTAATGTATATGCTAGAAAAAGGATATATTTTTGATTAAAAATATTTAAAATAAATAAGAATTTGATTTCATTAACTTAGCAAAAAGAAAATATTTTATTTTCATTTTACTTAAGTTTTATTAAGTTTAATAATTAGATTAACTAAATGTATTATATTTATTTATGCTTAAATATATTTTTAATAGATATGCAGATTAATTTTAGAATAAAATAAAATCTGAGAGAAAATTTTATTTTCTTTTTAAATAAATATATTAAAATATCATTTTAGGAAATGTTACTTTTGATTATTTATAAAATAATTCCTTATGAATCATATTTAAATAAATTAATAAATTAACAATCAAAAATAATAATTTGATTAAAATAGGTTGTCTATTCCATAAAAAATATGAAACAAGAAGTAAATGGTAAGAAAAAATATGCATATTTGAATTATTTTATGAATAAAATATGCTTTTTTAATAATATATATTTTAATTACAAATAAATATAGAATTATTTTTTAAATAAACAATTGGTGTGTGCTGTATTATTTGGTATCAGAAATCCTCAGATTTATGATAAAGTTTATGTTGAATTTGCAGAAATTTAATTATCTCTAAAATAGCAAATAATGACTAATAATTTAATATATTTAAGAGACTTTTAGATTCTATTTTTTAAGCATTTTAAAATAAATTAGTGTTTTTATTTGTTTTTTTCAAAATTTGTATGAGACAGTCTTTTTTAATCCCCCTATAAAGGATGAGGGTTTCTTTATTGGTGACTTATAAGGGGGATAAAATGATATGCTGTTGTTTTATGGAAGATTCTTTTCTTCATGCTTGTCCATACTTATAGAGACATCTTTAGAGGCTGTCTGGTTGTTTGAATTTTTAGCCTACTAACTCACCGTTGATTGTCTCATAAAGTCCTGTATCTGAGAGCAGCAAAATTTATTAATTACAAAAAATACATTTGGTTCTGCTAGAAAATGCATCCATGCGCAGAGTAATATCCCTATTGTATAATCTCTTATCTACCCATTTTAGAGAAAAATAAAAAAATTTGAGTCTGAGTCCACACATTATTTATTGATAACATCAGATAGAAAGTTATTAATCTAAATTTAATAGGTTGCTTCAAAAATAATCAAGAAATTGCAAGATAAAAAGATTATATATTTCAAAATGTATATTCCTCTTAGTAAATTACTAACTTTTTCTTTAAATATAATGACTCCCCAAGAGAATTTATTGTACTTAAATCCAATCCACGAATCAAAAAATAATAAGGTGCTAGAATATAAACAGCATATAATAAAATTAGGCAGAGCCAACTACTCTATTTATGAAATTACATCTAAATTATCATAGAACGTTTGTATATTGCTTCTGCATTTCATCTTTAATTCTGTATAAGATTTTGAGAAAAGAAACAGCTCATCAGTCGAGTATTAATAGTTAGGTAAAGCTGATAATTATTGAGATAAATTATTACTCTTTAAGAAATCCTTCTCATTAATTTATATACTAGTCTTTAAATAAAAATAATCATCTGAGCTACATGATGAAATCATATTATTTAAAGAGTAACCTTAATTAATACCAACAGTTTCATCATCACTAGTGCAAATTTTTTCACTAGAACTGACTTTAAAATCAATTAAAGGAAGTTTAAGTGGGCCTTCTCTGCTTAAATATACCCAGAAACCACTCCCATCACTATTTGTATATATGTTTACTTAATCATAAAGCTAAGGATTTGGATTAACCTATCCAATTAAAATATCTTAAACAGGGCATTTTTAGTTAGCTGGAACACAAAATCCGTAATTTTAATCTTAATTTCCCTAAGAATCTTTACCACACCATTTTTCACTAGCTAGGCAAGTAAGGCCTAATGGGGCGTTGTTTCTAAATGTGTAATTATCTAGTTTAATAGCACACAATTTAAATTTATTTCCATTAATATTCCAAATATCAAGGGTCTTATTTTTTATGGCATCTATTGTTTTTCCTACACAACAATTATTTTCGTTTTATTCAGTGCAACACTAGCCCTCTCTTATTTAATTTGTTTAAGCACATAAGCATCCTTCCTTCGTACCTGGCCAACTAATTTTATTAATTATAGTTAAATTTAATAATTTTAGACAAATTAATTAATTACTTATATTAAAACACCGAGTCTTCACCAGGTTAACACTCTGCCGTGATATCATTTAAAACATAAATGTCAACAATAGGTTTTTGTTCCCAGTCTTGAAGAGTCTATAAATAAACATCTTTATTTGAGGAAAAGCCTGTGTATATCAGTATAGAAAATATAAAAATTAAAATTCCGACAATTAAAGAATAAATGCTGTACAATACTCTAAATACAGCTCCTTAGAACATTTTTTTTTTATTAATTTTTTTTTTTTAATAATAAATTAATTAATTATGAATAAATTTAAATTACATAAATTCAATTAAATTAAAATAAATTTTGGTCTATTAGTTCAGCCAGCAATTTATTAGACATCCTTTGAATTTTATCTATTCTAATTAAAGCTTTAATAACCCATGTAATTTTCAAGATTATAAATAGAACGGATATATAAACAACTCTAAAATATTTTGAAATATTTAAGTAATTAAATTGTTATTCTTAAATTTAACTTATAATTTTAAATCAAAGTAACTCATTTTATTGATTGCTACAAAAATAAACTAAAATTAAAGTTTTTTTGTTAAATATTTTTATAAAATTTATTTTTATTATAAAAAATAAATAAAGAAATTAAATAATTTGAACTCAAGCGTATGTAAATAGTAGATTACGTAAAAAGTTGAGATATCAAAATATATTTACAACTTTTAAAATCTAATCAAATATTTATCATATCCATACAAATAATTACAGCTTTTATTTGCTTTCATAAATAAAAGATAGAGCTTTAAAATAAGATTTTATTCAAAAAATAACATATCCTTTTTACCACTTTTTGTATAAAAAGTTTAGTTTTCTAAAGTATTGTTGAAAAAATAAATTTCTATAGTGATTATTTAAAGTGCTTCAATTTAAAAAAGTATATTTTAATTGATTTATATATCACTAATTCAACATTTTTACACCTGACCTGAATAAGTAGATCTAAAGAAGAATTTTTAATTTTCTTTAATGTAATAATTAATAGGAAAACTTGTAGTAAAATCTACATTTAAAATCCTAGCTTACATTAAATAAGAGAAATAAATAAAAATTCATATTTTTATTATATTTAAACTATAATCTACTTTTTTATGGTTTTAAAAATCTAAAAATTTGACACTACAACAAATATTTTTAGGGTACATTATATAAATAAATTGATGAATATCTATTGATACTAAAAGAATCTTAACATTCTATTATTACTTATTTCTATATAATCAAATATAATTAATGATGGTTTATCTAAATATGTATTTTTAATTCAGCCAGCAAACCCAAAGAAAGTGATGTTGTAAATTTTTAATTTTTAATTATTAATTTGAGAATTTTGATGTTTTTTTTTATTTTACATGAAAATACTTTAAAATTTCACTTATAGGATTTAGTAATTTGTTAAAATAATAATTTTTATCTTTTTTTAATAAATATTTTATTTTTGTTTATAGTAATGTTTTATTTGTATAAATATAAAGATGATACGGTATTAAAAATTAATATTCACCTCTCTATAAATTTACAAGGTGATTGATTAACTACTAAAAAGAAATTTAAAATTTAAATTAAAGTAAAATTATCAATTAATTTTATACTTTATAACTTTAATATTATAAATTAACTAATAATTTAAAGATTTTAATGTTATATGAAAGTGCTTGTTTATTAATTTTTTAAAAATTTAGAGCATATTTTGTCAAGGATTAAGATAAATAGTTACTTATGGCTAAGTAAAACATAGAATATAAGAGTAAATTTTGAAATTAATATTAAAATTTTTATTTAATAAATAAAAATGAATATAATTTAAATAAAATAAATGTTAATTTATTTCTTAAAAAAATATTTTAAATGCATCTGAATAATTAGAAAAAATGATTGATTAATTAATTAATTAAAACATTTTGAGATCAGCTACTATTTACTTATTTATTTAACTTTTTAGAAATAGAAAATATTGTAGAAATTCAGTTATTCTATTGTGTCTATAAGCCTATTTAACTTTGAGAGAATATTTATAATGATTAGAATGTAGGATAATTAAAATATCTAATAAAAATTAATATCTTCGTAAGTAAATGATTAGCTTTATTGGTAAAAATCAAATTAAATAGTTTTTTAGTCTCAATTTTAATATAAACAGATAATATCATAAACAATTAAAATATCATTAAAAAGTATAATCCTAGTTTGAAGGAAAAAGCAATAAAAATATAAATAAAGCATATTAGCAATAATAACAAAGGCATCTATTTTATCAAGGATAATATTCATTTAATAGATTAAGAGCTTGTGCAAGAAGAATGGAAATAGAAACTGATATTAAAATTACTTTAAATGAAAAAGAAAAGTAATTATTTGACTTTTTACTCGAATTTGTTAAAGCAAAAAATATATAAGTAGTACTTCGTTCAGCTGGAGGTTGGGTGCGTGATAAGGTAAACTTGTTTACTTTAATAAAATGCAATTTTATTTTTTACTTTTGTTTGAGGAGCATTCCCTTAATTATTTATTTTTGAATTTATTTCAAGATCCTAGGTAAAGAATGTCACGATATAGATATCACCTTAGATACAATGACTGGTGAGTAGTTAATTAACCTATTGATTGAATATCTCAAGGAAAAAGGTTAGGAAGACTTAATTTCAGGTCATGGCATCATTAAAAGTAATCCTGACAAATCTAAGCATTTAGAAACAGTAACTTTCAAAATTTTTGGGTATGACATTGATGTCGCTAATTTAAGACATGAAGAATATGCAACAAATTCTAGAATACCTACTATGGTAATATAAATTTCATATAAAAAGTGCAAAATTTAATGAAGAATATTGTAAATTATGTTAATAGAAATTCGGTACTCCACTTTAAGATGCTGAAAGAAGAGATTTAACAATAAATTCAATGTTCTACAATATTAATACTTGTTAAATAGAAGATTTTACAGGTAAAGGTCTGAGCGATCTTTAAAACAAAGTTATCAGAACCCCATTAGATCCTACATAAGTAAATATATTTAAATACTAAGCTGAAGCTTATTATCCAATAAATAAAGACTTTTATTGACGATCCATTGAGAATTTTGAGAACTTTTAGATTCGCAACAAAGTATTAGTTTACAATAGTTCCAGACATTATTGAATCTCTTAAATAAGAAGAAATAAGAGTATTAATTAATCTTTTGTATCTTTTAATTACTTGGTTTATATTAATTAAAATAAAAAAAATAGAATAGCTTAGAACAAAAAGTTAGCAGAGAAAGAGTTAGAACTGAGCTTGAAAAAATATTGAGAGACAAGAACGTAGAATTAGGCTTGAATTTAATATTTTAAAATAATTTATGGTCTATTGTTTTCCAAATGCCAGAAAACTAATGTGATGAATTGAAGGATAAAGACTTTTATAATCAAAAATAGTTAGAGTCTTATAACCTTGCAATTAGATCTGTTTAGGAATTAAAGAATATTTAAGAAATGCCAATTTTATCATAAGATTTCTAAGAGCAAGATGTTTAGTTATTATTCTTAATGTCTGCTATTTCTTTCCCCTTCACTAAAATTTAGTATAAAAAAAATAAAACAATAATGTCTCTTCCTCAGTATTTGGCCTTTGAATCCCTTAAAGTAATTAATTATTTATATATTTATTTAAGCTAGATTAAAAAAACAACAATCAATATTATTTTAGTTCCCTGATAAAGCCTTGAAGGTATGCACTATCATAACTCAAACTTGTGAAAACGCTCTAAAGATTTAAGAAATCATAAAGAAAAATTTTGATGAAGAATTTAATAATATAGCACAATTAATTAAAAAGCTAGGAAATACATGGGAGCTCGCATTTACTATCGCTAAAATAAGCGACTCTCTCCAATATAAGGACGAATATACCTCAAGTTATGATAAGTTAATTCAATATATTTATTCTAACAAAATAGAAAGGGTATATGAAATGAAGCCTTTAATTGATGTAATACTCAAAAAGCGTGTATAAAATAATAGTAAAATATTTTTGTATTTTAAATAAAATTAGGGTAAAGAAATTATGGGAGTGTTTGAGCTGGATAAGTAAGGTCCTGTAGTAGGAAAAATTAATACTAACATCTTTCTTTGGTAAGCTAAAAATATGGATAAATAGAAGGACGACTTAATAGCAGAAATAGTTAAAAATAAATAAAAGTTTATGTTATGATTCCAATGATTCAATAGCAAACAAAAATAAATATATTCTAATATCTTTTAGTTATTCTAACAAATTTGTATCTTTAAAATTATTTTATTTATTTTATAAGCTCTTCTAAATTTTATTTGAAATGTAAATAAAACTTTAATTTTAATAAAACTGATTTTTAAATAAAAACTAATTAGGGAATATAAAAATACATATTAAAATTAAAAATATTAATATGATTTAATTCATTATTTATTTTATGTTGCTGGCAAATTACTAAAATTATTTATGTTAATTATTCTGTTTTTGAATTGATTTATTGAAAGAGAGAGATCAATCAATTACTTTAAATTATTAAAAGTTTAGAAATTTATAAAAATATTTTAGTCAATAGTTTAGTCTTTGAGTTTGTTTGATTTTTTTGATGAATTTTAAATTAAGTAATTTTAATAAATTATTAAAAATTTAGAAATTTACATTTATAAAAATGGAAATATTTAATGCAACCTACTCAAAAAAAAAATTTTATTTCATTTTTAATAGATATAAGGATACAAATTTTTTTTAGTGAAAATATTTGTGAAGATTTTTAAGCATTAAATAAACAAAGATAAATATTTGTATTTTATTATCAGGGATTTTTTCTTTCATTAAATTATTTTATAGTTTATTAGCATTTTGTAATCAAAGTTTGATAAATACTTTCCTTTTATAGAGGTAGTAACATATTCCGATCCAAAGTAAAAGATGGAATATTGAAACAGCTAATGAAGCTACGTAAGAATTAATGTAGGCACTTAAGAAAACATACTCTGTAATAAAATTCCAAAGATTATAGCGTGTACCATCTACATACAAATGAATGTTTAATAGCATAATTAATTCTAGCCATATCATAGCTACAAATACAAAGAGAGGATTTAAGCCTAGCCACTTTAAAAACTCAAGAATTTTATTCAATTTTGAGTTATTATAAATATCAACTATTATAAAGCATAAATTTAAGAATGCTCCACTCATACTTCCAACTATAAAAACAAAGGAAGGACTCCACACTTTTTTATTAATGGGAGTTAAAAAACAGCAAATTCCACCAATAAAAACTAGTACAATACTCATTATAAACCAGACAAAACTTAATCTTTTCTTTTGTGCTTTGAATTCTTACAATGCTAATCCATAGCACAACCCTTCATATATATATTATTAGAAAATTTTTGGTCAGGTAAAAGATATTTATAATTCGAAAAAATTTACCAATAAAAGTAGTAACTAATGCTCCTAAAGTAGTAAACAGTCCTTCAGGGTCACTTGGTTTCATCATATAATTGAGAGTAAAAATTTTCATGTCTAAATATCTTCCAAAATTGCAAGTTGGAGTAACATTGTTAGCTCCACACCCATCAGGGACGTCAAAGAAATACATGAAGTAAATATATATCAAAAGAAAAATTCCATTTAATATTAATTAGATGATAAAATTTTATAAAAATAGGTAAGAAGTAGAGGTAATAAAGTAACAAATGGCAATTCTTTAAAGTACTCCCATTATTCTAAATTATTTCTAATAATTAGCACACGCAGCGTTTAATGCTACTCCAATAACGAATAACTTGATAAATCTTTCCAAAATTCTAAAAAACTGCTACTTTTTATTTCCATTATGCTTAATAGCTAAAGTGATAGCCATCCCACTAATAAACAAAAAAGAAGGAAAAACACAATCTGCAGTGCTTAATCCGTTCCATTCAGTTTCATCCAAAGGCCAAATAACTGATGAATTTCCCATATTATCTACTAAAATCATTCCAACCATAGTCAACCCTCTGTAAATATCTAAGCATTCCAAGCGCTACTTCGGAGCTGCAGGCTATTAAGAATTTTATATAACTAATTATTAAGGCGGCTATTCATCTTACAATAATAGCTTTTATTTGATTCCTTAATCCTACTCTAAATTCTCAAATTAACTTTATAAATTTTAACTTGAGTTGATAGATACTTTAGCTTATTTTAAACTTTCACTATCTGCCTACTACTTCATTTAGTTGGTTTAATTCTTTATTATTAAATCTAAAAATAATAATATGATTAAATTAATTAATTATAAAGTTTAACAATTAGGTTTATTAAATAATAAAAATTTTGGTAGAGATTAGTTATTTTTGAAATTAATAAAAAGTCAAAGATAGTGAAGCATTATAAAAATAATTAAGGAAAAAAGCAAATTAAAATATAAATTTATTAAAATCTTGATGAGTAATCAAGAAATTTGGATGGTAAATTTATGAATTAATTTTACAATTCATATATTCTTTGTATAGTTTTTAACAAATCTTTTTGTGGAGTAAATAAAGTGAAGTAAAATGCTAGCCAATAATTAATTAAATGATACATTTTTCTAAAAATTAATTAAATGAATTTTACTTTACAATTTATTTTAAGATAAACTTAAACTTAAAACTTTTTAGTGATGATTATTCATAATTTACTTAAATTGAGTAACTTACAGATAGTTAATTTATAATTTTAGAAACTCAATAATATAACATAACTAGGTAAAAAAGATATCTATCTGCTTAACACAATAGATTTTTTATTTTTGTCTTTGAATTATTTTGGTAAATTAACTAAAATTTAATTAGTAGAATATGGGTAAAACATAAATAAAAATACATTTTTACAGTTTTCATAATTATTAGTTATATTTTTACTCTCCTTTTTATTTTTTAATTTACTCTTCTTCTAAAATTGCCTCAAAAAACTATAGAACTGGCTTCGGATACCACTTAATTTTTGTAATAAAAAATATTATCATTCAATATTATTAATCTAAAAAAATATTTAATAATTAAATCAATCATATCTAATTACCCTTTATGGAGTTTTTCCAGTATACCAGCAAACATGAGCACCATGAGTAGTTTCAGCTTAAATAATTTAAGGATTTTTAATTAACACTTCTGATGGAACACAATCGTATGTAACAATAGGATCATCCTTTGAATGCATCAACAAGCATGGACGACTTATATTTATAATTTATTCAGGTTGAACATCTGATGACTTAAAATACTCATCTACCGATTTATACCCAAACAATTTTATAGTTATTTCTTCATGAAATTCTCTTAATTTTTTAGTTTTAGCCAATTTTTTTAAGCATATGTTATGTGATTCTTTAAGTTACTCAAGTATATCTTTATGTGGATCTATGCAATTAGCTTTATACCTTTTTTATTTTAATTAGATTGAACAATTTATTAAATTTAATGTAATATAACAAAGGCACTTTCTAGAAAAAAACTATATTATTTTTTCAAGCTATTACAAAAAGTAGAATATTTATTTATTTACCTATGCACAAAAAAACCTTCATAAACATAGCCCATTTTATCAACACATTAAACTATACTATATGGAGTAGCAAGACCAGCCAATGCCGTTAAGAAATTATTTTCTTTCATATTTCCAGCCCATCGCAGAAGCATATTAGATCCATAACTTGCTCCTACAGCAAAAATAGGAGCATTAGGGTATCTTTATTTAATTGTATTAAGGGCTAAGTTTAAATCTTTTAAGCACTCACCATTAAATGGGACTGGAGTGCTTAATTCCGTATTTATTCCTCTTGAATTAAAAGCTACACACCTTTAAAGTTAAAATTATTTTTATTTTAATAGTTGAAAACTAATTTAAATATTAAAGAAACTTTAAACAATATTTACCTATAACCATTTTGCTAAGCATGCTAAATCATAGCTTTTATATAATTCATATTTGACCCTCCAGTAAGACCATGTATTACAAATAAAATTTTAGTTTCGGGAGAAGGTTCATATTCCTCATCAGTTATAGAATTTATAGGAAGAGCCCAATCTAAAGAAAACTACCCTCCATCTTCTAATTTTACTAATTCGCGAGAATAATTAACTTTTAAAGTTCTGCTATATCTTATATTATACAGGCTCTACATGAAAGAATGAGCCATCATAGGCGAAGGACTATATTTATTTTCTGTCAGTAGAGTTAATTTGTTTACTCTCTGCTAGTTTACTTCATTTTCCACATACTTTAATTCAATTTTATAATTTTTTGGTTTGATTTTCATTGACTCTTATTTTCTAAAATGATGAAGTCCTAAACTTGGTTTTACATGATGAATTACTTTATTTTTCAAATTTTGTATCCATTTTTTGGCAAAATGATGGTTCATTTTTTTTAAATTTAGATTCTTTATGAATTTTAATAAATATTTTAAATCCTACTTTTATTACACAAAAATAAATAATAATCAAATATTGTTTTATATCCTATTCACAAAATAAGTGGTGGGCTACAATTTTTAATTTAATTTTTTAAATTATAAACATTTAGTCAAATTGTAAATAATTTAAGTTTAAAGCTAATTACTTCTATCAATTTGAAGAAATTCTAAAAATGGTTTTTAATTCAGTAAAATTAGTTAATTTATGTAAAAAATTACCAAATTTTTAATTTTTATGTTATTTCTTTCAGTAAATAAAAGTATTTATGAGATTTTGTTTCAAATAACTTAAAATTTTGTAGGTATCATTAATTATTAATAAACTATCAATTTTTCTTTTAATTTTAAATTTTAAAAATGATATTCTTACAATGACTGACTATTCATTTATTAAGGATAAGAAATCTAGTAATAAAAAATGTTTGCTGTAAACATTAGTTCATAAAAAATTCATTATCCATTTATAGAAAACATTTTGAAAATAATTATTAGAAATAACAAATTAATAAAATTATTATTAATTTTAATATTCATTTATTTAATATTTTTATCAAAAAATCTAAATTAAATAAAAATAAAACTATCTTTTAAACAAACTAAAACTTTCTTTGGCATATGTAGGAACTATTGTAAAAAAAAATATTAATATTTATAATGCTAATATCAAAATATTAAATTTATTTTTTACTTTTTTCTAAGTTAATTTTATAAATATTATTCTATCAGAAATACCAAATTTTAAAAATAAGAATTCAAATAAAAATTTTGTGTAAATTTTACAAATTGACTTTTTATAAATATTTTATATTAAAGAGTTTTATTAATGGGTGATTTTTAATTTGTGAAAAAGCTGAGTTAATAGCTAGTTAAAGTAGATCAATCTTATTTTTTTTCTCTTTAATATTACTTGCCTTGTTAATTTTCTTCTAAAAGTACCTCAAAAAATTATATTACTGGCTTTGGATACCACTAAATTTATTTAAAAATTTTAATTATAATAGTTTTATAAACTTGTATTTAAAATACCCTTTCTGGTCTTAATCCTGTGAACCAACAGTTATGGGCACCATTTTCTGTATCAGCTTAGATTATAAATGGATTCTTTCTTAATACATCTTATGGAATACACTCATAGGTTACTATTGGATCATCTTTTGAGTGCAATAATAGAGAGGGACATTTGATGTTAAGCAACTACTCAGGGTGTACCATTGATTTTTGGAAATATTCGTCAACTGAAGAGTAATTAAATAATTTAATAGAAAGTTGTTCATGATACTCTCTTAAGCTTCTTACTTTTGCTATTTTATTAAAGTCTATGTTATGAGTTTTTTCTAGAGATTTTAAAATTTATAAATGAGGATCTATACAATTAGCCTTATACCTATTTATATAAAGTAAAAATTTTAAACCGCACTTTTAAATTACAAAATCAAATATTCATTATTAAAAAATTTGATCTTAAAATATTATTTATTATACCTGTAAACAAAAAACTCTTCATAAACTCTACCAAGCTTTTCAATACACTAAATTACATTAAAAGGAGTAGACAAACCAACGATTCCATCTAAAAAATTATTTTCTTTCATATTACCAACCAAACGAAGGAGCATATTTGAGCCAAAGCTTGCTCCAACAGCAAAGAGTGGGGCTTTAGGATATCTTTTTTTTACAAGATTCAGGGCATAACTGAGATCATCAAGGGATTCACCATTAAATGGAATAGGAGTGCTCAACTCAGTATTAATACCTCTTGAATTAAAAGCAACGCATCTATTTTGTAAGATATATTTTAATAAATTATAATTATTATAATAATTACCTATAACCACTAGTCTAGCCTTACTAAATCATTTCTTTAATGTAGTTCATATTAGAACCACCTGTCAAGCCATGAATTACAAATAAAATTTTAGTGTCATCACTTGGATTATATTCTTAATCTGTTTATTAATCAATAGGTAGAGCCCAATCTAGAGATATTTATCCACCATCTTGTAGATTAACGAGCTCTCTTTTATAACTAACATGAATATTATCACTAAATGTTATGTTGAATAGGCTTTATACAAAGCGATTAGACATGTAAGGAGTTGGTTTATAGTTGTGCTCATCTAAAAGTTTTAGCTTCTTTATTCTCTATTCATTTATTTCATTCTTAACATATTTTAACTCTATTTTATTCATAGTATTCTTTTTTCTATTTGTGAGTAATTAGCTCATCTTTTAAGACTACTAAATTTAATGTCTAATATTGTTTGTTGTTCTACTTTTTACAAGGCTAAAAATTCTTTTTGTAATTTCGAAATTCATTCCTAAAATGTTTTTATCTATTTGATGCTTTTTAAGAAATAAAATTATTTATGTTTAAAAATTTTTTTAAGCTAAGGCTAGTAGAGGTATTAAAGCTTTTTAGTTTTGAACAAATGTTTAATCTTTTTTTTGTGTAATTTTTGTTAATTTCAAATTATTATTACTAATTTTTACATTTAATTTACTTTTTATCAAGAGAATTCATCATTCATATTTTTTTGAATGATTAACATTTCAAATTATTATTAATCATTTGATTGAAAAAAATTGGTGGACAGAAGTTTCATCGATTTTATTCCTTTTTAGCCTAAATAATACTCAGCTTTGTAAGTAGAAATAAAAAAACTTATTTTTTTAATTTGCATGTTCTAATATCAAACATAATTAATTACAGTTTCCCAAAAGCCAATTTATATAAAAAAAAACTTTCAGGTTTTAAAATTATGCTATCCTCCTTTGATCAAATAGCAGAATTTTAATTTTTATTTATTGAATTTACAAAATATAGATGTTAAATGTACTTTTAAAATTTCATTTAACTGAATTTACCAGGTACACTATGATTTTTTTCATAAGCAGAATATATATTATTAGGTGCCTAAATTTAATTTTTGCTCTGAAATTTCACAAATTGATAATGGAATATATTTTTTAAAAAAGAAAAAAAAGGATAATTAATTAAATTATCCATTTACTCATGAATCAACCAAATAACCTTCATTTTTATAAAAAATAAACAAGATATATTTTAAAAATATTCATAATTGCAAATAAATTTATTTCTATAAAATGAAAATGATATGAATTACCAAAATATACAGGATATGGACAATAAAATATGAATTAATTTTTCATATTAATAAAATTTATGTTAATAATACAAATAAAAATCTAAATAAAATATAAAATAATAAAAAAATCGATTTTTTAACATGTTTAAATTGCCAAAAAAGGAAAAATTATTGAAATTAAAATTACATTTTTAAAATAGAAGATTAAAATATATAAAATGAATAATTAATTTAATTTACGATTTTATTTAAATATTAAAATTTTGATAATAAATAATTTATTAATGTGATATGGACCTTTAGTAAGATAATTTAATTAATGAAATTAATTGTTTTTTTCTTTTATTATAATTACTAGAATCAATTAGTTAGATACTCATCCATTAGAAATAGTTTTGATAAGATGTTGTTGAAAGATATTAATTATTAAACTATCAAATTAGGTATCTACTAGAACTTATTTCAGCTTTAGTTAGAATTTTAATTTACTAGACTTTAAGGGGCATAATAAAAATCTTTAATAGATTTATATATTTCATCGGTTTATGTTTCTATTATGGGTCTAGCTTATTTTTTTATTTCTTAACGTTTAGGGATATGTTTTAATATAGGGCTCATAACTTATTTTTTATATAAATCGTCCCAATTAATACTAGAGAAGAATGAGTGACTTTTTAGCTACTCCCATGTTGGTCTTTCTTAAGGATTATTTTAAAGGCACTTTATAATTATATCTTTACTTTCTTCTTTAAAATAGGAAGGAAATTGTAGTTTGTTTTAAAGCACTTTTTTCATGATTATTTCTGGGTTTCTCTTAGGATGAGTAAAGGGAGGCTATCCTGATATGATTTCATATAAAAATATACCAAAAGCCCATATATCGACTTCAATACCATATCCTTAAAATCCAGGTTATAAAGACTATATAATTTCTGGAGCTAAATATTCCAAAGTTCCACATACTGTTGTACACTTTTCATTTTCACTTTAAAAGTGCTTAGCTAGGCCAAAATCTGCAATTTTAATATGTCCATCTTCGCCTACAAGTATGTTTTCTGGCTTTAAATCTCTATACATAATCTTAAGCTTTTTATGCAAATATTCTAAACCTAATTTAATAAAAATATCATAATTAGTTGATAATAAAAATTGGTTTTGGTTGTTCAATAATTATTTGCTTTTATAAGTAGGAAATTTAAAATAAATAAACAATTCCGCTAATGTATTTTAAAAAAGCATTAATTTTATTCGCAAAAATCTAAAACAAAAACTTAATTAATTACCTAATAGAACTTCTGCACCTATAAACTTTGCTACTTCCTATGATATTCCTAATCTATTAAGTTACGAAATATAGCTAAGAAGTTCTCCTCCTTTGCATAAATCCATAACTAAGTATAATTTTTTATCAGATTAGAATGAATACTTCAAAGTCACCAAAAAAGGATGTTTATTTTTAAGAAGTACGTTTTTTTCCATTAGCATTTATAAATCCATCCCGTTTTATAAAAGTTTAGATTTTTTAATAGCCTTCATAGCGAATTGTTTGTTATTTGTTTTTTTTTATACTTAATAAACGTTTCCATAAGCACCCTATCCCAAGCTTTTTACAATTTCAAAATCGTTGTATGTTAGTTAAGCTTTAGCAACTCCATTACTTGGGGGAGGTGGAGGAGGAGGTAAAGATTATCTAGTAGAATCTGTCTCTTAATTTGGCTTGGCGCTTTAATTGCAAAGCTAGCTAGCTATTTATCCCATGTTAGAAAAATAATTGTAATAAACTAAATTTTTTTGCTTTAATTGATTATTTTTAATATAATCAAATTTTTGTCTTTATAAAACTCATAAAAGATTTTGTTATTTTTGAGCAGGAAATAAACAATCTTTACTAAATCTTTAATAACTCAGTTATTTAATAGAGATATCATATTAGTGAGCCAAATTTTAAAAATAATTCTATAAACAAAAATCCATTCAATATTTTTAAAAATTATTAATTTATATTCTTACTTATTTTGATAATAGACGACAGTTTATCTATACCAAGATAGTTATTTGTAAATTTTCTATTTAAATTATAATCTAGCTATTGTCTATAATATAAAAAAAATAAAAGTATCGTAAAGGACAATAAATATAATTTATCATAAATTTATAACTTATAAAAAATTAAATTTAAATGTCTACAAAATCCTAAAAGTAAAAAATTTCATATTGAATATAATAAGTTTCTCCAAAATATAAATATTAATCTAGTATTATGCATATATAATTAATTGCCTCATATTTTAATCAGCAAATTAATTTAATAGTCCTTTAGACTTAAGAGAGCAAAATATGATAAATTTATTCTGAAAGTAATTCATAAAAAAATCAAATTTGTTTCAATGAGTATTCTGCAATCAAATTATTTATTAATAACAAACAAAAATAAAATTTTTTTCTTAATTTTGCGATTTTGGTTAAATTTATTTAAAGTAAATATGTTCTTTCAGAGAAAAGAAATCTAAATTTGGATAAAATAAATCTTATATTTTTAAAATAAATTACAAAAGTTAAATTAAATTTAAGCTATTTTTATATCAAAATTAAAAAGAAATACTTAATTTTATTATATAAGAAATATAGATTGAGGTAAGTAATATTATTTAATTTTTATAATTATATCAAAATACTTTGAACTAAGAACATTTTATTAAAAATTTTTTAACAAGTGAAGCAATTTATATATTTATTAAACTTTTAAATTGCAAGCAAGCTTTTGAAACAAAAAATTAAAGATATGAAAATATAAGATAATTATTTTTATTAATATATTTATAACTTACAAAAATTATTAACGTTAATTTAATACAGCAGATAATCTTTCTAACTATAACTCAATTTAGCAAAATTTAATTTGTCTTTTTGGTTGATGAAAATATTTGCTAATTAAATTACAATTATTTTTCTACTCCATCCATCTGAAGATTTTTATATAAGTTTATTTCCAAGTAATTTACTCTATTGAATAATAATCTAACCTTATTAAGGTTAAGTTTTCTTTAAGAAGTATCTAACTTAAACTAGATTTTAAATTAAATAATATAGACAATCTTTAATAACTGCTAAATTAATTGATGCAGTGGGATTATAAAATTACAGAACTTTATTTATTTACTTATATATTGTTTAAAACTACTTTTAAGTTTAGATCTAATATAATTAGAAACTGTTGTTTGCTTAAATTACTTTAGGATAATATCTAGTAAAAGTGAGAATTAATTTAAATTTATTTGTAGAATCTTCAGTACTCTTTGTTGGTGGCAACGTGGCTTTGAGGATCATAAGTAAACCCATTTAGTTATTCATATTTATCATTAGTTTATGTTTCAAAAATAGGTCTAGGTCTTTGAATTAGATTACCTTAACGCTTAGGAATGAGTTTTTTGAGAGGACTCTCTATGCCTTTAGATAAAAGAACTTCCCAATCTATCTTTGAGAAGAATGGATGCACTTTGATTTCATCCCAGCTTGGTCTCTCTAAAGGATTATCCTTTAAACATTTACAAATTAAATCTTATGATTCTTCTGTGAAATCTGCAGTAAACTGAGGCCTATTTTATAGAATTTTTTATTTAATGCCTACCCAGTTTCTGTCCTTGTCAGTAAAAGGAGGATTTCCGCTTATGATTTCAAATAAAAATATTCCGAAAGCCCATATGTCACATTAGAGACCATATCCCTTGCCAGTTGAGTCTGCCAAAATAACTTCTGGCGCTATATACTCAGGAGTACCACGTAAAGTAGTAGTTAGCTCGTCTTCTCTCTTAAATTATTTTGCTAATCCAAAGTCTGCTATTTTAAGATGACCATCTTCAGAAATTAGGATGTTTTCTGGTTTTAGATCTCTATAAATAATTTTCATGCTTTTGTGTAAGTATTCTAACCCTAATATTTGTTAAAAAATAAAATTATTTGTCCTTGTTCTATTTTAAAAACTCTAATTTTTAATTCCTTCTACCCACCCACCTTTTGAAATATTGAAGTTTAAATAGAAAAATCTATTTTTTGTAATTTTAAACAAAAATAGTATGTATACTCATACATACCCTAGTATATCGCTGACTCGTAACAATAAAAATATTTCAAAAATGGGTATAGAATTTTCGATTTGATTAAACTAATTTACTATTTTTAAGAGAAAAAAAATCAATTACCTAATAGTACTTCTGCTGAAATAAACCTAGAGACTTCTATAGAAAATTTTTTATTATTTACTAAATATGTGTAAAGCTCTCCTCCAGGACAATATTCCATGACAAGGTAGAGTTTTTTTTCTGTTTAAAAGGAGTATTTAAGTCTAACTAAGAATGGGTGTTTATTTTCCAGAAGGACGTTTTTTTCAATGATCATTTAAGGATTCAGATTACGACTTACAATTTTTGATTTTTTTATAATTTTCATTGCGAATTGCTTGTTGTTAGTCTTTTTCTTTACTAATATTACATCGCCATATGCACCTGAACCTAAATTCTAAAGTCTATCAAAATCCTTAAAAGTTAAATCCTTCTTCTTTGGTGCTTCTACTGTTTTTTGATCTTCTGTTTTGATAGATAATTATAACTACTAAACTGATTACTGCTAAAGTGATCCATTCAACTACTTTTATTCTTACTTGTTTGTGTTAAGCAATTAATTGCTCTCTCCGTGAGTGAGATTATTTAAAGGAATAGCGTTGTTTATTTTTGGGGTCTATTCGTACTGACTATCCTTAGCACTTTCAGTTGTATTGCATATTTTACTGCAAATCTGTCCCATATTAAACACTAACTCTAATTATTCAGCTATGAATTGTTAGTTAAACTTAATAAATTTATTTAGTTTGCCTAATAATTATTATAAAATATAATATTTAATTAAATGATAAATATTATAATTCTTTTTAGTGTTTAGATTTAGATATAAAATATACCTCTAATATCGTTGTTAAGTTAATAAGATATGTTTTTTAATCTATTTTGATGGCTTATTGCTAGTTATTAAATATTATTATAATTGTTCTTTTATCAAAAAATAAATTTTTTTCAATTTATATTACAAATACTTGATTTTAGTGATTAACTAACCTAAATTAATCATAAAAATTATATATTTTTTATGTTTATTTTATTGATATCTTAAGAAAATTATAATAGATTGAAGAATCATTCATACTTTCAATTACCTGTAACTATATCAAATAAACTTACAATCATTTTTAAAAATTCCATGAATTAATAGTTGTTTTATCTTTCCTCAAATATAAAATTTAATCAATGGCCAATCAAACATGGAGTTTTCAATTTAAAATAATGAGGATTTAAAAGGTTTAAAAATGTACAATTTTTTGCAGTATTAAATAGATGTTAGATAGATATTTATTTAGTAAAAATTTTTTAATTTCATTAGGAATTATATAATTTATAATTCAAGTGCTATTCCAAAAAAAAAAAAAATTTTAATAACTATCTATCAATCTATTTTTTATTTATATGGATTTAATGTATATAGCAAAAATAAAGGCACATATTTCATATTTATTTTTGATGCAATCAGAGTTTATCATGTAGTAGAAATAGAAAAAAAAATTTTTATATTTGTAAGAGAATTAAAATATTCATTTTTATTTTATTAATCTATTTTATAATATCCTTAAATTTTTTTATAATATTTTGTTCATAATTGAATTCTTATTTTTAAATTTTGCTTCAATAATTAATTATCTTTTCTAATTTTAATTTGTGTTCATTATAAAACCCTTAATTTATATCTAAAGATTTTCAGAGGTAGTCTCTAAGATAAAACCTAATAAGATTTCTAAATCTTAATTTTATTAAGAAAAGAATTTATTCGTTTGGGCAACATTAATAAAAAACTAAAGTAGGAATACAAAAATTAGTGATAAAAATAGATAAGAATTTGATATATGATGTAGTTAAATCAGGAGTAAGTAAATAATTTTTATTCACTAGAATATTTGAATTCTTAACTGAATAACGACCTGAAAGCTAAGACTACTGAAACGGAATACTAAAATATATAAAACATTTTAGAAGTTTTGAATAACGATATTGTAGATGTAGCAAAATTAAGAGAATATGCCAATCTAGGTATTTCTGATCATTGCATAGGTTTAAGAGCTTTAGTCTGGAAAATTCTTTTAGAATATTTTAAGCCAGATAGGTCAACTTGGTCAAAATAGTTATAAGATAGCAGAGTTTATTATAATTAATTTTTAGATGATTTTCTAAGGAAGTAAAAGCTGCCCCCTTAGAATGTTATTGATGAACATGAAGAAGAAGAATTGAAAAAAAAACAAGAAAGCAACACGAGTTAAAACGAAACTAACAATTTATCAATAAAAATATAAGAAAGCGATCCATTTTTCATCAAAAATTCAAAAACAAATCCTCCAAATAGATTAAGCTAAGGAAACAGCTAAAATAAAATGAAATTTCAAAAAGTAGTTGACCATCCTTTAAGCAAATGTAGCAAGAGTAACTGGAATTCTTTCTTCTAAGATTCTGAGCTTTTTACATAAATAGAGAAAGATACAGAAAGGACTCGTGCGGATATGCATTTCTTTACATCGCATACTTAAAGGGAAGTCAGACTGTAAATACCTTTTATCACATAAATTCGCTAAGAGAAGAAAAAAAAGAATATAAGCCAGGAAGAAAGGCATTGTGATGTATTAAGCCGTATTTTATTTATTTATGCAAAATTAAATCAAGGTATATAATATGTTTAAGGAATGAATGAAGTTTTGGCTCCTATTTATTACGTTTTCTAAAACGAAAGAGCTTTTCCTTTATTCTAAGAAGAAGGGTTTTTGTAAATAGAAGCTGATACTTTTTTTTGTTTCATAAAAGTGATGGGTTTTCTTAAAGATAGATTTATGAGGCAAATGGATGAATGCTAATAAGGAATTAAAAAACAATGCTAAGAATTTAATAGCTATCTCAAGGCATATGATAACGACTTGTGGTTCCATTTCTAAAAGTTATAAATTGACCCTTAGTATTATAGTTTAAGGTGGTTACTCCTGCTCTATACTTAGGAGTTTCAATTAAATGATGTAACACGTCTATGGGATACACTGCTAAGTAGGAAAAATATTTTAACTTATGCCTTTTATATTGGTCTAGCAATATTGCAGATAAATAGGACATTATTTCTTGATGAAGACTTTGCAATTGTAATGACAAGTTTATAAAAAATAGAAAAAATGAATATATTATAGATTATAAGCGAGGCTCGCAATATAGAATAAAAACATATCAATAAATAAAGTTACCAAGACTCAGAAGGTTCAGTTTGAACTAAATATATAATAAATTACTTTACAACAAACAAAAGAATCTTTTAATATTTCCTAGTATTTACATTTCATATAAATAAATTTATTTTAAACTAAAAAGCATACACAATATTTTTTTAAAGAATTTATTGTGCCTTGTAATAATATTAATTATAATAATAATGCAATTAATTAGTTTATCAAATTATTTTTCAATAATCAATTGATAGTTTTAGATAGAGCCATCCATCAGGTTCGACTTTTTTAGTATAAACTTCCTTTATTGGAATATCATCTAATTAATATTTTATGTGTTAAATAAAAATCTAAATTTTTAATGCTTAAAACTATTTATTTGTTTATAAATCAAATTTAGTTATTCATTTAAATTATATAAGCTATTACGTTTAATTATAACATCATCCTCAATAAGTAAATGTAGGCGATGAGATTTCTTCATAGTTTTTATTCTTTTTTAAAATAACTCCTTCAAATAATTTTTTAAGTGCCCTTAATATAATTTTAAAATAATGGTGAAAAATATTTGAAAAAGATATTAAAATCAAAATAATTCATGAATAAATTACCAACAAGTATGTCATCGGATACATAAAACCTGAAATTTATGTGCCTTTAAAACAAAATTAAATAAATCTTAAATCATATTTACACAAAAATATTTAATTTACTTAGTTACATCAACATCTGTTATGTTCTCTAATTCGCAAGCAATTGGTATAAAGCCAGGATAATTACATCTAATTATTTAGTATTCTATGAATCTCTCTTCTTTAATTATAAAATGGGCTTAATAACAGAAAAAAGTTATTTTATTCTTACCAAATGAGTGAGTTTTTTTGAAATTTTATTCTGACTCTTGTAAAATTTCTATGCATATTTTTTAATCTAATTAGCTTTCCGCTGTTTAATTCATTTCGATATTACTTAAATATAAACGACTATTTTTTGATAAGTTAAAATTTTGAAAAAATTATATTGACTTTTAATAAATGCAAAAAATGTAAGATTAATTTTAATTTATTGACAAAGAATATTTTGTAAATAAATGAAAATAAGCAACAAATTTTTGCAAAATAATCAAAATACTAATGAGAAAGAGAGTAATGCTTATTTTATAAAAAATATTAATGGTGTTTCAAGAGTTAATTGAAAATAATTTATTCCTAATAAATTTATTAAAAACTAGAAGATATCGCATACGACCATAAATTAATTAATAATTAGTTATTTATCATGTAGTAATTATATATTTAGAATACTCTGTATATTTATTATTAAAAAAGTTAGTGCGAATTTATAAAAATTATTAATTTACAAATTATCAACAAAAAAATTCATAGCAATTAATCTGTAAGTAAATAGAAAAATATAATAAAATAAAATTTATAGAATTAATTTTCATAATAAATATTGTAAAAATGGCATCTTAATTTTCCGATGTATCTAGGTTATCAGTAAACTCAGCTGCTTTAATTAAATCAGCATATCAACTTAATGATAACAAGTAAAGCAATTTTGATTTTTTTGTTCAAATAAGTTCGATATTGTTAATTATTAGACTTTATAAAATGATTGAAGACATAGATGATGATACAATGCATAAAATATGGGGAGGATTAGGTATTATCAAATTAGGCTGAAAAACTTGATTAAAGTATTCAAATTAAAAATTAGGTTTGCACATTTCAAGATAGATGAGGATGGGCAGAGGCGTTTTAATTCATAAATTTGGATTGTTTACATTTGGTCCTACCGACTTTAACAAAGATGTATTAATCATTATTTAGACTTCAAATTTATTTTTATATTGTGCTTTTTGAAGAATTGAAACAATAAAAATTGGTTTTAAAATCCATTTTTTTATTAAGGGATTTGCATCTTAAAAACTGAGAGAAAAGCAAAAGAGATAACCAGTATTTTTAGTTTCTGCTGATTTTGTAAAAGGATTAGGGTTAAAATAAAGCATTTATAGCGAAGCAACCTAACAACTAAGACCATATACTTTAGTTACAAGTGGTTAAGTTTAATAAGTAACAGTAAACTTTAGTGAAATTTCAAATCTCATATAAGTAGATCAAATAAAATGTAAAGCTGGAGTTAATAGGATGATTTCTACTTTGGCTTCTAAAATAAATAACGTATGTCAAAAATGATAACTACCTATTAATTAATTAAATTTATATAAAAAAGACTGGTTAAGCTGATTTGGAAATTCCAGGAATAGGGTTTTTAATTGTTAGAAATAACATGTGTGGAGTAAATTTTTATCAGAGTTTTATATCTAGTACTTAGGTTAAATATTTCTATTTATTTTTTTATTCACAGCTAACCATATTTTATTAAAACAGTTTTCTACTAGTCTTCCTCTTGATGAAAGAAAAGAAAAAGGAGAAATGACTTTAACAGCTGCTAATTTAAGCGTGTTAGAATATAGGAATAAGTTTTCTAGCTTATCACCTGAAAAGCTGGAATAAAATAAATCCGTTATAGATATAGCTTCATCAGCTAATTCTTACTTAAGAAATAATCTTGGAATAAACTTATAAAACTTGATTAAAGACTAATGTAGAATTAATTATTTTCTATAAGTTAAAATATTTAATAAATCTTCTATTATAAAAAGAGAAGCAAGTTTAAATCGAAGAACAATACTCTCCTATTAAGCAAAGAAATCATAATCAATAATAAAAATCTCTTACCTTTATTAATGATTTTCATTAAGTAAGAGATTCAAGTAACAAGAAAAAAAATTTTTCTTAAGCTGAAATATCTCAAAAATCCATGAAAACATCCATAAGTTTTCAAAGTGAAATCTACAACTTAAACAAGCCAATGTGTTAAAAGATCATTTAATTCTGGATGAGATAAAACCACTTAGATGCTGAAAGAGTAATTCTTATATTATTAATTTATAAATCATAAAAATATATTTCTTATTTAATAATAGGCTTTTATACAATTGTGTGAAAAGAGTTTTGCTTCATCTAAAAATTTTTAGTTTTTAAAGTTAGATTTTTCAAATTTTTAGACTTGCATTTAATAAAATGAAATCAAACTCACACCAGAATTAGTAATAAATTTATTTTCTTAAATAAAGACCTACTTTTCTTATTGATTAAAAATTATAATAAAAAATATTTTTGTTATTTTAGATGTTGGAAGCTTTTTAACTTTTAGATGAAAAGAAAAAGAATTATGTTGATTATATAGACTGGCAAAGAGTATTTGGAGAATATTTACCTTCATAAAGTAAATTATATTTTAAAATTAAAGTAAAATTCATACATTAATTAAAAATTATAAAGTTAGACACTTAGATTACATAAGAGATGTCATTTTTAAGAAAGGTCTTAGGACAGATGATATCTTAAAGACTTGTAAGCTAAGTAGGGATTCTGCACCTTTAAATAAAAAAGACCTTATTTAATGCATGAAATAAATTAGCTTATCAATTGATGATGCAAAAGCTGAAAAAATAGCAGATATTATCTTATCAATAACAGGGTAAAGTTCAATATCAGTTCATTAACTAGTTTAGCATTTGTAATCTATTGAAGAAGGTAAATAAATTTATTTGTTCATTATAAAATAACTTTATATTAAAAAGATGATAAAGAGCATGACCCTTCTTGGTTTAAAAACTTACTATGGAGGTTAAAGTTAAAATTTACTGATTAAGAATTGCTGGATGATTTAAAGCAACTTTTTATTGTATAATTATATATATTTGAGTATTTTCAATTGTTAAATAGGTTATTTAATTAAATAAAAGTAATATGATGAGCACTAATAGGGTTTATTAGATGTTGCAAGTTTTAAAATTTGTTTAATTAAAAGTAAGTTAAAGCTGAGCATATCTGAAGTCAACAGAATGATTAGATATTTAAAAAAAGATTCTAATGAGAGAATAGATTACTTTAACTTTTTACAATCCATTTCAACTATTGAAGCAACTAGAGTTCCAAAAGAAAGAATCTTTGATAGAGGAGATTTCTTGTAAAAGCTAAAAAATCATTATTAATAATTTGAATCTGCAGAAAATTTTTTAAAATCTGTACATAAAAGTGTTAAATTAGAGAATGATAATTCAAATAATTTAAAAGTGTCTTATTAAAAAGTAAATTTTTCTTTTTAAGTTTTTTGGTTTCAAAATTATATTTTACAATTTAAATAGTTTGCTGCTTACCTCAGAAACAAAATCTTTAAGGATGAGACTTTAGATTTTTTAGAATCATTTGTTAAATAAATTGATTACAGTAGAGATAATTTAATTGATGTTTATGACATACAATAATACATAAAAAATGGGAAATACATTGAGCAAGTTATTGCACTACCAAATTAAATAAAATAAAATCCTATGTAAACTATTGATTATCTTCCTGCTAGTTAATATGATTAAAAAAAAATTTAAAAATAGAGTAACAATCCTTCTAACTCTACTTTTATAAACAATTACACTTATCAGTTTACTACAAACTCTAGCTTAAAATAAAATGAAGATGGGTAGTTGCTTATTAATAACAGCTTACCTTGTTTCCCTACAAACCCTTTATCAGAAGAAATGATTAATCTTATCTTGAGAGATTTAAGAAAAAATATTAGAGACAAAAAAATATCTTTCAAACAATTATTTGATTTATTAGATACAGACAAAAATGGCATGATTTCTTGCAGCGAATTCATGGATGGCTTAGATAAAGTAATTTAAATCTATTAAATTTCATTATTTGATCCAAGTTTTTATTAATTATTAATTATAACTAACAAAGTTTATTCTGCTTTCTTAACCTGTAAAAGATGGATTCTTTGCATATATGGATAAATTGCATATAGGAATGATAGATATTACCAACTTTTTAAAAGTCTTAGAAAAGAGTGTGATTTAGAATGCACAAGATGAAGTGACAGAAGATAACTGGAATTGGTAAAATTTAATGGTGTAGAAAATATTTGAATGGTACTCAAAAGGGCATTTTACATCTGAAGAGGAAGCCTTTAGAGTTATTGACTTTGAATACAAAGGATTCAGTAATATTTATTTGTTATATTTTCATATAATCATATTGATTTAATATATAAAAGTTGATACTCAGGATTTCTAAAAGTTTTTAAGAGATGTATTAAAAATAAAAGAAAACGAGTTAACAGTTGCCAGAGTGAATAGACTATTTAAGATAATCGATTTTTACAAATCTGGAAGAATAGGAATTATTGACTTTATTAAGTTCATAAAGCAGCAATAAGAATTATAGTAAGCTATTTAAAATGCTAAATTTTCTAATAAATAAGACATTCAGTCAATAAAAAGATCGAATTCAACTTAAAACTAAAGAAATTCATCCTCTTCATCTATAAAATAAAGTGATTCATAATAAATTGAAATTTTGAATTTTGATTGGAAAAAATCTGCTTAGCAGTAGTTAGGACTTTACATATCAAAGCATTATCCATCTATTTAGGCAAACTTTGAAAGTAAAAAAAGAATACATCTATAAAATTTTTTTGTAATACTCATAAATATATTTTTATAAACTAGGTGTAAGCTAATACAAGAAGAAAATAACTTTTGAGTAGTTTTCATCGTGGCTAGAAAAGAGCAATTCCCTGTAAGGATTTGATTTGACAAACACTCTTTTGTAAGAAATTTTTGCTTATTTGGATCCTCATAAGAAGGGTTTTCTCACAGAATCTGATTGGATTAATTAATTTGGTATAAAAAAATCATTTTAAATTAAATAAATAAATTTTCCCAAATTTTTTAATTTAAGGACACATAAGCTGGAAAAAGCAAATAATAGAAGAACTTCGAAATCTGATATCCCTTCACTTCAGCAAAAAGTCTTAGGTCAAAGAAGCTTTTGAGTTTTTTATAAACAGAAATGACAATCCAGATAATTAAAAACTGATTTATCTTTCAGGTTTCTACAAAGGCATTAACTATTTATATCCAAAAAGATTCACTTTCGATGAGATAAGCTAAGTTTGGGATAGTGAAATAAATTAATTTTCATAATAAGGAATGGATTTCAACAGATTTTTAGGCTTCATAATCAAAAATTTTAACAATAATATTTAAGGAAGTGAAAGGTCTAGTACAAGTAAGACAAACAACCCAAGCAGTTAAATATTTTAATCTCAATAAAGTCTTACCAAAAAAATAGACATATTTGACTCAAAGTTGGATAGTATCAGGTTTCGATCATATACCCCTATGTAAATTAATTCTAAATTGATTAATTTAAAAAAATATAATACTATATTTTAAATAAAGTGCAGTGACTGGCTCTAAAGTTAGCTAATCTCCGAAAAGGTAGACTAGATAAAAAGAATAAAATCTAAGACAAATAATATAAGGTCCTAAATATGTTTCTCCTATTAAAAGAAATATGTCTGATCTAAAAAAATAAGAAATAACTAATAGTGTTTCATAAAATATACAGCCAAGGCTAGTTGGAATAAAGAATAGCAGTTTTTTTATAGACAAATAAGATTTAAATGATTATTATAATTCATTGTCAAGAAGTAATTTAACAGGTAATACAATATAGTAAAATTCAAACAGTGTGCAATAAAATTTATCCAGCGTTTACACTCGTGAATCTGGAAGTTTTCTTCAATAATAAGGAGAAATAGTTATATAAAAGCTTAAAAGAATAATAAGGTCTTCTTCATAGATAGACTTAGAAGAGATACTAAATAAAAATGACCTAGCATAGTCAGGATATTTAACTAACAACTAATTTAAAAAGGCTCTCAGTGAGTTAAACTTAGGACTCAAAAGTTAGGAGATATTCTTTTTAATAAACCTATGCGGCTTAGATGGTCGTCTTTATATTAAAAAATTTATAGAGCTGCTATAAAAAAGTGAAGAAGATGATATTATAGTTAAGAGATGCAAAGCAAAGCTGAAACAAATTT
Organism: Tetrahymena malaccensis 436; assembly: GCA_000231845.2. Classification (NCBI taxonomy): domain Eukaryota; phylum Ciliophora; class Oligohymenophorea; order Hymenostomatida; family Tetrahymenidae; genus Tetrahymena; species Tetrahymena malaccensis. The sequence continues at coordinate 228,900 of JH720001.1, read as the reverse complement.
CAAGCAAAATATATAAGTATATGATATCCCCAGTAGATGCTTTTAGATAGGTAATTTACTTAAAATAAAATCTGCATTAAAATTTTTAAATTATGCCCAATATTATAACATAAATTAATTGCCTTGAAAAAAGAATTTTGATTGAATAATTTTTAAAAAAATTAAAAATAAGATTGTTGTAATAATAGTAATTATTATTCGCTGGCTCAATCATTTTTTAAGATATATATTACATCATATTTATACAAATTAAGGATATTATAGATGATTGATCGATTTTAATTTTATTAAAGTTTAATCAAAAAGGAGATGGCAAAATGAGTCTGCAAGAGTTTGAAGCTTTAATAAATAAGCTTTAGATTTTAAATGGAGAACCAGAAGAAGGATTGTCAGTTATTAAAGATATGTTTGGATTTCTTGATAGAAACTAAGATGGTTTTATTGACTCTACTGAATGGTATGATGTTCTCAGCAATTTAAATACCCCTTAGTTCTATTTAGGAAGAGTGAATAATGGAGATAGTACAGCACAAGGAGCTGGTGAAGGTTTAACTAGATAAAAGAAGTATCGTTCTATGAGCAATAATTACCATATTAGACAACAAAATAGTAGAACGGATTAAAATATTGAAGCCATACAATAAAAATCAATAATTTAACTCAAAGGGAAGTAAAATGATGAATTACAAGAAAGAAATAAGTCATTAGAGAAAAATTCTGTATTTAGAATTACTACTAATGTTACATAGATTAATGAAAGAAATAGATAAAAATAGTTATCAGCATAAACAAAATAATCCTTAGATGTGAAAGATCATGATGTGATACTTAATGTCTTGGCGAAAAATAGAAAATACTTGTTAAATCTATTTTAATCTTATAATCAAGCTAACATTCCTATCACATATGATCTGGCCAAATCGCTCATTATGAAAATACTAAATAGCCAGGGAATTTAAATTGCTGATTCTATCGTTTCATAGTTTATAAAATTTGCAGAGAGAGATGGAATCATAGACTATAAACTACTATTAGAAGTCTATAAAGATCGCTTATAAACTGCTAATTAATTCATAAAAAATTGAGAAAATTATAAATTTTATCTTAATTATTTGTATGGTTAAATCGTAGTTTTTAATTTCTTTTCATTTTTATTAAAAATTTTTTCATAACTTGAATTATTTTTGAGAGAAAAAAAAACTGGGTTTAGAATTTTCACTGTTTTATTCAATAATTTAGTTAAAATTTTTTCAACTTAATTAGATTAAGATGATGTAATTTAAATCCTAAAAATGAAGATCAATCATTATCTGCCACTTCTCACAACAATATTTTTTTTACTGATCTAAAATTTTAAAAAAGAACAAAATAAAGATAAAATATTTAAATTAAAAATAATTGAAAAAACTATTTATTATTCATTTTTAATTTACAAATTATTTAATGAACTTATCTAAAACTCCAATTTGATGCATGATATATTTTATTATGATATTTCTCATATATTAATCTCTAACAGATAACTGTAAATAGAAAAGCAATTTTTCGAAACTAAATTAAAGTTTTCTGGAAGTTGATAACAAGCAGACTTGTGTAAATAAGCTTTATCAAATAAATAGAAAGTGTGTTAACTAATGAGGTATTTAAAAAAAATAGCTTGCATCTTTTTTTAATTTACTTGAGGTGTTAAGCAAAATTTTTATATTAAAAATACATAAAATAACTATTCTTTCTCAATATTAATTATGATTTATTTTACTTTGTTTTGAGAAACCTAATTGCTATTATTTTAAAACCCTAAAACTAATTTGATCTTTCTTCTCACTCATGATTAAAAAAAATGGAAATTCAAATATAATCTTTTTTAAAAACTGTAATATATATCTCAAAATACTTACAAAGTATTATTGTTTATGATTAAATGGTAGGCTTGTATGCTTGCATGTAAGCTTAACTTTTGAACAATATTTATTATTAGAATTAGGGGTAGGTTTGCTATTTATTAAATAATTAATTAAATGATCTTGCATTAATAAGTAGAATCAATCTGTTTATATCTAAAAATTGAAAATTTTATTCGAACATACACAAAAGGAAAATAGGTGATAAAGCAGACTGCTTAATTAAATTAATGAAGTGGGGAATTTAGCTAAATTTTCAAAAAAGGATAAGTTGAGTTAAAATAAATAAAAGAAAGATCAAATCCACGCAATTTAGATGAAAATATATAAATACATACTAATTTAATATCTTATTTAATAATAAAAGTGGTTATGAGAAACATATAATATTTTTAATTATTAAATAATTGTAAACAAGTAACTTTTAGACTTAGACTAAAAAATTCTTAAAATGGGACACTTAGCTGAAGCAGTCACAATATCTGAGCAAAAGAAATTTGCTCTCGCTATTGTTTTAATTGAAATCTTCTGTGTTATTATACATGGTTGCGTTGCTGATTATGATAACGATACTGATTTACCTGATAACGCTGCTCGTTATCCTATGTGGTAAGACATCAACGTCATGATCTTTGTTGGTTTCGGTTTCTTAATGACTTTCCTTAGAACTTACTAGTTCAGTGCAGTTGGTAAGACTTGAAATATTTTTGGTTTTTATTTTTCATGACAGGATCATCTTAAATAGAAATATTAACTAGGTTTATAAAGAATCCTAAAAGATACTTCTACAATATAAAAGCTATAAAAAAGTTCAAAGCTGATTAATAAAATTATTTTTAATATTTTTATAGGTTATACTTTCGTCATCGGCGCTGTTTCTTTCCAACTCTATCCTATTTGGGAAGCTATCTGGAAATGTGCTTTTGACTTAGATGCTCCTTTCAAGATTCATTTTAACACTTTAACTCTTATGACTAGCTCATTCTGCGCTGGTGCTATCTTGATTACTTTTGGTGGTATCATTGGTAAAGTATCTGGTTTTTAGATGGTAGTTTGCATATTCTTTGAAACTATTGGTTTTACTCTCAACGAAAGAATATCTATTAATATGGGTGTTGCTGATATTGGTGGTTCTATGGTTATTCACACATATGGTGCAGTTTTCGGTCTAATCTTAGCCAAAATGCTAAGCCCAAGAAGTGCATTTAGTCACAAGAAGGCTGAGTCCAACTATATTTCAGATCTTACCTCTTTTATTGGTACTATTTTCCTCTACATGTATTGGCCTTCATTCAATGCAGGACCTGCCACACCTGGTTCATAAGCCCAAAATAGAGCCTACATCAATACCATGCTCTCTTTGAGTGCAAGTTGTATGGTAACATTCCTCATATCTTTACTTACCAGAAGTGAAGATAAGAAATTCAATATGATCGATATCTAAAACGCTACTTTAGCTGGTGGTGTAGCCATGGTAATAATTTATATTTTTATTTTGTTTTTTTTACTAGTATCAAACAAATATGACATAATATAAGTTGATAATTTTTAAATTGTTGGTTGATTAACAAGTAAAAAAAAAAATAGTTAATTAGTTAGTTAGATAGTTAGTTGATTAGTTAAAAAAGTAAATAAACAAAGATTAATTTAATTTTATAGCGATGTTAAATTATCAAAAAGCAAACAACTAATAATTTTGTGGCAAGTTAAAAAGAAAATACTTTGAAAATATCAAATAGTTCTATAAATTTTAATCCTAATAAAATTCTACATTTTTAGGTTTTAACTGATTTTATATATTTAATAATAATAGGGAACATGCGCAAGTATGAATATCCTTCCTGTTTGGGCTATATTAATCGGTGCTTTGGCTGGTATTATTTCAACTCTTGGTTTTTCTAAATTGCAACCCTTCCTTGAAAGCAAGATTGGTTTACATGATACTTGCGGTATTATGAATTTGCACTGCATGCCTGGTATCCTTGGTGGTGTTTGGGGTTGTGTTGCTGCTGCTAAGGCTAGCTCTCGTGGCGATACCGTTGCTTAACTCTTAGATGTTTATCCTAAAGCAAACTAGGCTGACTGGAGTCAATCTAAGTAAGGAGGTATTTAAGTCGCATTCTTATTTATCACTATTGGTATTGCTTTTGGCTCAGCTATATTCACTGGCTTTATGATGAAATTACTTGGTAACACTCCTACCCAACTCTTTGAAGATGGTGAATCATACCATATTCCTAGAATTAGATTCGAAGATCCTGAAGAAATCATCACTAAGATTCCTAAAATGCCTCACAGCTAAGTTCTTCTTGTTACCGAATAAAATGGTTCTAAAAATAACATAGATGGCGAAAAGATTGGCATGATTGAATTACAACAAAATGGTGCTAGCAATACAATTAGTTACTAAACAAGCTCAGCTGTAAAAAATTGATAAATTAACAAACAAAACAAATAAAAATAATCAAAAGTTTAAATTTATGAATTGAAGTGGTTTGTAATGAATAAAATTATCTAAAATTTTAACAAAGATAAAAACTTCGTCATATATTTATTAATATCTTAATCTTATTATGTATTTTCTTTTATATCATATATCTTAGTTGTTACATCTTTTAATTATCTTTCATCAAATCAAAATAATTCTTCTAAAAGAATATTACAACTTATTAACAGCTTTCCTTTGGTGTTCACTCTTTTCTATCTTACACATTTCTCAAATCAAATAATATCAATATTGCGTACCACCAAATAAAATTATTTATTCAATAAAGTCTTAGTAAAATTGTAGAATTCTTATCAACTATTTTAAATTATTACTTATAAAGCTTCTCGATTTATCGCATTTACTAAAACTCACTAGATTAATGATAATCTAATAAAAGAAATATCAAAATCCCTATGTTTACCTCAACAGCAAATAATTATAAATATTTTTGAAAAGACAATTAAAAAATGCTCAAATTTACAATTTATCGATAGGCTTAACAATAAATTGAATATTATATTTTTCAACTTTAGCTTTTTTTTGTTGTTTTTTTCTACCTGAAAAGTGCAAATAAATTAATAATTTTGGTGAAAGATCAAATTAATTTAGATATAATTATTGGATCTATATTTATGAAATTATATTAAATTTGATTATCTTAGTTAAATTCAATAATCGTGATGGACTTCATAAACTTAATTTACTTGAACATCAATCATTTCAAGTTCAAGAAATCAAGCATCTAAACAAAATATTCTTTTCCTGTATTGCTGGTTCATGCACATAAAAAAAGAAGTCTTTAATTTAATTAAGTAAATGAAAGTGTAATTTATAAATTATTTTTTAACTTTAAGTATACTATCAATCTCACTGCTCTACTTCACTAAATTAATTTAAGACAGTTACAAATGATAAATTGTTTTAAATTTAAGAATAATCCATTTTGTTAAATTGCACATGATGATCATTTTTGCATAATTAAGAAAATTAAATTAACAAATTGATTTGATTTGCATGATTACTTCGATCTGTGTAATAAATAGTACATTTAGAAAAATATCTAAACAAAAAGTTTATGATAACTAAATATATATTTCCACAAATAAGACTGTAAATAAAAGAAGAGAAGGGTTAAAATTATACTTTTTCATCTATAATTTACATTTTTAAGAAAAATTAATTTCCTAAAGGAAAAATCGCAAAAAGACTTACCCTATACCTTGCTTTTAGTATTTCATTTACATTTCAGAAAACTAGATATTTATTGTTGCCTTTTTAAATTTTAGAATTAGTTGTATTTTCAAATTAAAATTTACAATTTTTAATTAAAGTTAAGTTCAAAATTTATTAAAAGGGCTTTTTTATTTATATTAATGAATAAATGTTACTTAATTGATTTTTTTTTGTATTAAAAGATCATTTAAAAACATTCCTTTTACATCAAGAAAAAATTTTGATTAAATTAAAAAAGAAGAATTTATTTGCTTGACCAAATCAAAAAAAAGATATGAAAATTTAATTTATTTGAATAAAAGAATTAAAAGCAGAAAAGTATTAATTAATACAAAATAAATCAAAGCATTATAATTTTAAGATTTGCTTTAGTTATTTGCTTTAGATCTAGCACAACCACAACCAAAATGAAATAAAAGTAATATTTTTATATCAAATTTATTTTATATTTAAATTTGTAAATGCATAATGTTTAATTAGTAATTTTATTTATACCACACATTTATTTTAAAATGTTTAATTAAAATTATTTAATTTTTCAATTTTACATCATTTATTGTTGTTAGCTAGCACACAATTGATGATTTTAGTAATTAATTTTCGTTTTTGGAACATATGAACTAAATTTTAAATTTATTTACAGTTGAAAGTGCAGGAAAAAAAAATAATTTTTATATAAAGTTAATTTATTTATAATTGTATATAAAGAGACTAAGTTCTGTTTCTTTTTTTTGTATTTAAATTATTTTAAAAGCTTTTTGTTAAAATAATCAAGATTTTGAAATAGTTAATGTAAATACTTTATCTTTTTTTTATTCATTTAACTATTTCTAATCTATTTGATTGAGCTTTTAGTATTTTAATAAAAGTTTCTTCTATCATAACAGTCTATAGAGGAAGTAAGAAGATAACTTTTTTTGCCATTTAAAATCTGTTTGTTACATTTTGCATTCCTTTAAATAATTCAAAGAAGTAAATAACTGTCACTATTGATATAAATACTAATGAGATTATCAAATTTATATTTTTTTGATTTTGAGTACTTGAAGACATACTGTTTTTGATTTAATCTCTCATATTAGTTGTATAATTAGAAAGAGTTATTGATATGTAAGTTTAGTCAATTAAATCTGGCAATATGTCAGTACTAGAAAGAACATCTTTATAATTTAGTTACTTAAAAGAGTTAAATTAATCATACCATTTGCTTACAGAATTAGATAAACCTTAAGTTAAAATTCCTTAATGAGTTAATTAACATCTTTAAGGATTCCAAGAATTGTCTAAACCATCATCAGATGTGTTACAAATATTTCCATTTACTATAGAATCCATTTTACTCTTAAAAGTTGAATCAAAAAAGTCAATTTTGTTAAAGTTTAAAAGTTCCTAACCATATTCAAGTATATCATTCAATGATGAGTCAAAGAGAGACTAAAGTGTACTAAGATTACTATTAATATATTATACACTTTTTTGCTTATTAGGATCATTTTAGAGGATGTAATATTCATTTATCAAAGCCTTTAAAGAGGGTAGTTAAGAAATCTCAAAATTAGAGTCAGATACTAATTTATAATATGAGATTGCTGGTTAAAATTAGTTTAAGAAGGTTGTATTAACCGAATATGTTGTAATTGTAAAAATTACAAATAGAATGTAAATAAATATTGTGAATAGAGCAAATCCTGTATAGTTTATTCTTTCATTCTGAATATTTACCAATAATTTTTTTCTTTTAGTACCACCAAATTACAATCCACTTGATTTAGCTAATCCCTTTTTGTCTAACATCATACCTCTATCAAGTTAAGTTGTCAGCTCCAATTCTTTTTAATGAATGCTAAAAGTGTAGCTAAATAGCATGCTTTCATTTTCAGCCAACTGCTCTTGAATTTTTTGGAATCTGAACATTTCATTCTCTACAGAAATAGTTGAAGCTGTTTCACACATTTTTAATATGCTCATGATATTCTTTGAAAATTAGTAATAATTCCAAGCACTTAGACAAAATACAAAAAGTGTTACGATGTTTAAGATAACAGTTTGAACTACAATGTTAGTCATAAGTTAACTACAATATGATAACGATGAACTAAGAGTTTTTTAAACAACTTCTTTAAAAAACTGTAAATATTAAGAATAATTGACTGCCAAAAATTATCTTTCAGGTAAATAAAATTAAGTTAAAATCTAGGCTTAACTGTATTCTAATTAATAAAAAAAACATTAAAAAAAATTTAATAAATTAGATAGATTAAGCAATATTATTACGTTAATTATCATTCAAAGAATATAGTAGCTTAGCAGAAGCTGTTAGTAGTGTCTCATGGGATTAGTAGGGAATACCATGCAGTTAAAAAGAAGAATAAATGTCTAAAGAATTATCTATAAAATATGAAATCAAATATGAGTTCTGCCACTCTTACTATATCATAGAAGAATATAGCTAATATTAATTTTTTTCTCTTTGAAATTAAATTTGGCTCTGCTATGTGATTTAACTAGAAGTGCCATACTTCTACAAATAGTACAAAGTATCAGATAAACATATTGTATTCCCATATGGGGATAAAATGTTTGAGTGGAGAGTAAGAGAGTCAATATTTTATAATAAATTATCAAAAGAAGAGTATAGTGTTAATATGCTTGCTATGGTAGCAACCAATAGAATTAGGTATTCAGTAAATCTAGCTACCTTAAGTATTCTTAGATGGATTGGATAGTGCTTAGAAGATATAAACTCTTCGTAATAATTATATTTATCCATACTCCTATTCAAAGCATCAGTGCTGCTTGTTAAACTTCCATCTCTTTCTTCTTTCCTTAACTTCACTCTAAGATCTGCTCTTTCTTATTAATCAGGTAAACTGAAGCTTCTTTTCTTATTTTCTGCTTTTTGTTCATTCTTCTTGTTATTATTTGCTTAACTTAAATTTACTTCTATTTATTTATCTTTGTCTTCTTAAGATTATTTCATGAAAGCCTGAGCAATATCTTATTCTTTTATTTCACCAGCTGAAACCTTTATTTAGTAATTTGGAAAGTTCATTAAATTAAATTAAAAAAAAGACAGTTTTTTAAAAATTTAAAAATGAAAAGGGTTTGTTTAAATTAAAACTTACTCTTGTAGTACCTTCTTTGATGAAGAGCCTATTAGCAGATTAAACTTAGCTTTAATCATTCACCATAGAATAATTTAAATTTTAGTTATTATCTTGAACATACTCTAATAAAGGATTGTTTACATTATTAACCAAACTGAAATCAAGATTTTATTGAGAAACATCATAACTTACATTATTTTTATCTTATCCTTAAGCCTAATTTTATATTTTCGAATTTATGTTTGCTGCTTACCTTTGAGTTACATGAACCTTATCAAGATTTAATTCTTCTCTAATATCACTTGGCAGAACTTCAAAGTGTTATTGATCTCTTTGAGTGTTGGGTATATTTCCTAAACTAGAGTTTTATGGGCTTGATTTCAAGTCTGGATTTGTAAAATCTATTCCTAAGAATTAATTTTGTTAAACTCTCTCTGTGTTTTCTTCTGTGATTATTTATTTCGAAGCTGGTTAGATAACTTTTTCAGATACAATTTTTTCATTTTTTAGAATTTCTGTTTCACTAATCGTTTTATTGTTTGGCTGAATTTTATTTTCATAAATTATTTTATAAGTGGTAATTAAAAAAATTGATTTACCTTCTTTGAATGGAGGAATTAACTTTTCATATTATTTTATGATTAGGATCCTTAAATATTCATAGTTTTATTTGTGCTTGTATAAAACTCATCATTGTTTACTACTCGCATTAAATATTTTATTTCAACTATGTAATAGACATACACAGAGTCGAGCATTTTTATTTTGTGTCTTTCAATAGTCAAATCAGCTTTAAATTTTATAAGGTTGCTTTGTTAATTATTAGAAGTGGATCCCATTTTCTTGACTGATTGACGAAAAGAACTTTCTTACTCAGAGTAATTCTTAAAACTGCTTTAGCTTTACAATTTTATTATTTCTTATATCTTTTTTAAATAATTATTAAAATTATTCTTAAAAATTATAACCATTTAGTAAAAATTTATTCAATTCTATGTTTTTTTTGTTTTATTTTTCTATTAAATATTAACAAAAATTAATATAAATTACACTTTGAGATTTGGTTGTGAAAATTCTTTGAAATTGTGGATGCGACCTTGAAAAAAAATTAAATGGAACATCAACTCTATCCATCAAGTTTAAATTTTATTCTGCCATCAATTAGGTAAAATGCTCAAATTCTGGAATGCAATGTGCTATTTTAAATTAAAAAAACGGTGGCATGTTTTAAATGTTGTTGTATCCTACCTTTTTTAATTTTTTATAATTCATTAGTTTTCTTATCAAATAAAAATAATATTTACTTAATTTAAAATATTGCTGTCCATACCTTCTACATTACCTTAAGAAGTGACGAATAAAAAGCCACTTCTTGTTTCTATAGGAGTTACAAAAACTCCAAATGGTAATTCTTCAGAGTAGTAGAGATTCATTGATATAAATACATTTACTCTAATTAGAAAATTACTTTTGTTTTTCAAAAATATTTATCTTTTATTATTGATGATAGAATCATTTCCTTATGTCATCATACATCTAATAATTTCATCATGAATACTAGCAATAGATGTTGGCATAATATCTTTTATGTGAGTCACATAATTAAATTCTTGCTTTTTGTATCCGAGAGCAATAGGAAGCTTATCAGAAAAATTAACAATTTTACCCCAAATTTTCCCCATAGTTGCTGTTAAATACAAAACGTTAGGCTCAAAAACATTAAATAACTTTTTGTTGTCTGATGTTGACTAAAATTTTCTAGTGTTTGAAATTTATATAGCTTTTTTGAGATTTCCTTTGACTTCAGCTTAAAAAAAAACATAAAAAGATTAATTTTATTTTGTTGGAAAGCGCTCGTAAAATGCATGAAACCTATTTTCTAACACATCTAAACGAGAATTATAATCTTGGTTAAGCTTTTCTAACTCAGTAAAATCTTCAAAATTTTTTCTCATCTTTTCAAAAATTTCTATTCTTTTTTCAATGCACTTGAATATGATTTCCTTTAAAATATCTTTTTCAATATGCATTCTGATATAAGAGTCAATATCTACTAGCTACTATTCAACCTCGTCATCAATAATAGTCTACACAATGTTTTTGAACATAATCTGTTTTAGTTCATTCAAAATGGTTTCTACACAAACTCTAACATATGCACCATAAGATTTCCTCATCCTTTCAGATTCGTTAATAAAATCAATAACTCTACTTATAGCAAAAGAGTGCTTTTTAGAGTAAGAAAGAAATGTCATGTACCTATTAATTCAATTATTATTTTTAAATCGAAATAAGAGAAATTAGAAATGTTTGGATTATTTTTTTTCAATAACTTTAGAGATTTTATTCTTTGGTAAGTTAGAATTTTCAATTAAATTTAAAACGAGTGCAAAAATTAATTAAATAAAGACTACCTTATAAAATGTACAAGTCTATCTATTTTCTCATTTAAATTCGAATTAATTAACTCTAATCTTATTAAGTACCTAATGTACCTATCTAATATGTCCGAATTGAGCAAAAATACATTTTCTTCACTGCACTTGATTATGCTATACTAGCAGAAGCACATTGGTCTTCTACAATTTAATCTATGCTATTCATATATTCCAAATAGTTTTAGCTAATCATTTTTTAAAATTAAACTTCTATTGTTGTATAACATAGATATTTTTCTTGAAAGTAATTCGTCATTTTAAGATGAAATTTCATTTTCATCAAGTAAATTAGTATAGAGATAAGTATCATTCATCTATCTTAAAGCTCCAATCATAAGCTTAACAGTGATTGGAATAATTAATAGCAGTAAAGTCATACTAATTGAGATGTCTGTTATTTTAGCTTATTTGTTGAATATAATAATAACTAAAAAAAAGAAATTTGTAATTATAGATGCTAAATAATTATCTGATTTCGAGATGCAACTAAAAGGTTTTTTCATAAAGTATTCATAGATTAATAGCACAAAATATAGACATGAAAAGCAAGAAGCTATCACTGGACCATTACTTTAACCCTAAGGGTCATATGTGTAACCTAAAACAGCACCTATTCTAATATGATTTATAAATATTGAGAGGTTGTCTTAAGAGTATCTCTATAAACCTTTTTCTTCCAAAGTGTAAGATACTTCATAAAATTTAGAGCACATAAATGAATATAGCTAATATAAAGCAAATAGAATATAACCACATATTTTATTTATTTATGTTTCTGAGCTTGTTTGAGATGTAGTAGATTCATTCTAAGTAGTATTTTAATGAGCGAGAGTTCCTTAAAATGCAAGGAGTAGACAGGTTTCTATGATTGGAATGCAAAGCAGTGAATTAAAATAAATAGCACAGTTAACAAATACTTTCATGATTTATAATCCAGCCTTTTATTTTTTCTTGAATGTTGATCCTATTAAAACGGATGATATAATTCCAATGATTGCGTGAAAAAATAAATATACAAATAGAATTCCTATTACCGCTGAATTTACACTTTATTAAATACCATTAGACTACTAATAAATAAATTAAATGGGCCTAATAAAATAAATGAAGACTTTCCAACATTCATTCCAAGAAATTGAAGAAGATTCTAAGCTATTTCCATTGTTTTGAAAGCTATCTACTATTGAAGATAATTAAAAGAATCCTATCCAAAAACATACGATTGCTAAAATGTAACTATCCAAAGGGCAATTAAGCTAGCTTTTAACTATCAGCTTGTAAAAACTCTAAAATGCTTTATCTAACTTAAAAATTGCGAATTACTTTGAACCTATGGAATTCATCAAACAATTTAGCTCTAAGTATAAACTTTTAATAAACCTACTATGCTTTTAATTTGTTTTCTTATTTATAAATTTCAATATTTATTTTCAAATGTATTAATAAATATGTAATTTTTAAATGCTAAAGAATGCATTAAAAAAATTACAAAATCAAAATTTTAATTTGCCTTTGATGATTAATTGATTTTATATGCAAAAATAAATATATGTTATAAAATAAAAAGTAATATATTACCAAATAAATAGTTAACGATAATTCATAAAATAACACCAAAATTTTAAACGATTAAGTAATTTAGCTATTTTTTATAGTTTGTAGAGGTATAAATACCACTAAGTATTTCATTTAAAAAGCTCAGATAAAATAATTTTTATATTTTTACTAACAAATATTATAATTTGATAACCTAAATCTAAAATTTTGTTTAAATAACTCAGAATAAATTGGCAATTTTAGGTATGCTTTTGAATTTTAACTTTATTGACGTGAAAACTCATAAAAATAAAAACAAAAGTTTTATTAATTTAAATTACATTATATTAAATAAAAGCAAAGTAATTTATTTATTAATTAAGAAAGAAAGAAAGACGAACTTACAGTTAAATAAATAGTTCAGTTAAATTTTTGATTCCTAACATCAGTAGAAAAAAGCTTTGATTAATTTGAAACCTCTTTTTAAGATAAAATAAAATATATTTTTCAGTTAAATAAAAGGTATATAAAGTTTTCATAAGCATACATTCAGTGAATAAAATGAATCTAATCTTATATTAACTAAAATAAATTTTTGGATTCAAAACCCTGATTTTATTTAAATTTTTTAAATTATTTATCTAAAATTTATATTAAACAATAAATCATTTTTAATTTGATTGAAAATAGTATTTTGTTTTGTAATTTATTTATTTTAAATATCTAGACTCTTTTAATTTTAAAATTAATGAATTTTTGTATATTGTGCAATATTTTACTTTTCTTATATTAAAATTTGTAAATAAGATTCAATATTCTTTTTTGTAAAAGAAAAATTAAATAACTAAAGTAGTTATTTATATCGAAAAATATTCTTATGAAAACATTGAAGAGTATATTATCTGTTGATATATCAAATTTATTTTAAAAAGCAACAATGGAATATATTTTATTTTAAAAGTTTTAATAAATAGAAGTGCGTTAGTGTTGAATTCATTGCTTTCTTGTCTTTAAAAAAACAACAAAAAACTTTTTGGTTAATTTAAAAACTGAACTTAGATTTTTTCATAAATGATCATTTATTTAATTGACGCTTCGCAATTTTTTGTAGACTCTTTATTTTTATATTATTTAGTTATATAATTGCTAATATTGTTAAATTTTGTTTATTAAAAGAGAAAATAATACATATTTTAATTATTACACACTCAATAAAAGAAATTGATGAATAAATAAAGCTAAAGTACTTCAAATTGTTTATTTAGAATAAATTATGAAAGTTTTATAATTCTATTTTTACTGCTTTATTTATCCTTCATTCAATGTGCAAGTATTAAAATAAATTCTGTTCATAAATGATTTATTCTTTTCTAAGAATTTTATGATGGAAACTAGAAAGCTTAAATGCACCTTTCAAAATTTAGATTTTATTTTAGTAATGAAATATGTTTTTGAAATCCATTAATCTCATATTACAAATTATTGATGATAAAAGATTATAATTGTGATGTATAGATAGTGGTATATTACTTTAAATTTTCTATTTCAATAAAATCTAATTAAATACGTCTAAGAACTTTCATTAATTTAATTTAAGTCTGAAATAAATACTAAACATTTTTGATAAATTTAATTAATTAAAAAGATATTTTAAATACAAATAATTTATACAAAATAGCTAGAAAATTAGCATAAAATGTCAACCTAACAATAAGAAACCGTTGTAGAAGAACAAAAAGTTCAATAGCAAACTGAAGAATAAGAAGATTAAGTAACGAATTCAGAATTCGCAATAATTTTCATTTAATAAAAGCTACATTTTTACAATATTAATTAATATTTCTTAAATTTATTAGATCAAGCCATCCTCTGTTAATCCTTATGAAGTTGGCGACAATGGTAAACTCTTTTAAATAAAAACAATAAAATAAATATTATTTTAACTATATATAGTTGATTACGATAAGCTCATATCTGAATTCGGATGTTCTAAGATTGATCAAACATTAATTGATAGGTAAATAACATTTACACATTAAAATAAACATTTTCACAAATTCACTTACTAATTTATATTTTACTAATATATAATATAATAGAGTTGAAAAGCTTACTGGAAAGAAGGCACATCCCTTTTTGACTAGAGAAATCTTCTTCTCTCATAGAGATTTAAATTTGATTTTAGATAATTATGAAAAGGGAGTTCCCTTCTATCTTTACACTGGTAGAGGTAAATAAATAAATATTTAGGAGATAGTTTAGCAAAAAATTTAATTTTAAAAAAGGTCCATCCACTGAATCTATGCACTTGGGTCACTTGATGCCTTTCATCTTCACTAAATATTTGTAAGATGCTTTTGATGTTCCTTTGGTTATTTAATTAACTGATGATGAAAAGTTCTTCCATAAGGGTGATTTTACTTTAGAAGTAATATTTTTTTTATCAAATCAAAAATTATTAAGTTTATCTTCTAAAAATAAACAATAAAAGGAATACCAAAAATTAGCTATTGAAAATGCTAAGGATATTATAGCTTGCGGTTTCGATATTGAAAAAACTTTTATCTTCAGAAATACTGATTACGTAGGTCATATGTATCCTAACATCTGCAAAATTCAAAAGGCTGTTACATACAATCAAGTAGAATAATAAATATATATTCTTTATTTAAAAATATTATTAGATATTTTAATCTAAGCGAAATAATCTTATTAGAATATAATTTTAAATGTTTTTTAAAAAAAAGCTTAAGGGTATTTTTGGTGTAACTCCAAGTGATAACTGTGGTAAATTTGCCTTCCCTGCAGTTCAAGCAGCTCCAGCAATTTCTACTTCTTTCCCCCACATTTTTGGTAATAAGAACGTTTTTTGCTTAATCCCTCAAGGTATTGACTAAGATCCTTACTTTAGAATGACTAGAGATGTGTAATATAAGCTCAAGGTTCCAAAAACTGCTTGCATTCACAGTAAATTTTTCCCTTCTTTACAAGGTTTCAATGCTAAGATGAGTAGCACAGTTCCTAACAGTGCAATTTTCTTAACAGATACCGCTAAGTAAATTAAGGAAAAAATTAACAAATCAGTTAGTGGAGGTAAGGCTACTAGGGAAGAATAGGAATAATTCGGTGCTGATTTAAATGTTGATATTCCTTACCATTATCTTAGATTCTTTTTAGAAGATGATGCTAGATTAGAAGAAATTAGAGTTAAGTATAGCACTGGTAAGATGTTGACAGGTGATGTAAAGAAGGAATTAATTGCAATCATACAAAAGATTATCAGTGATCATCAAGTAAGAAATATCTTTATTAGATTTAAAATAAATAAATAAATCTTTAAAAAAAACAGGAAAAGAGAAAGGCTATCACAAACGATAAGGTTTTAGAATACATGAAAATTAGACCTCTTAAATTCAAAACCCCTGAAAATAAACTTGAAGCCAAACAATAATAATGATAAAAACATATATCTTAAATAATTTAAAATATTTTCAAGTACATTCAAGTACAAAATTATATTTTTATTTGTGGTAAATTAATCTGACTAATTTGATAACATTTTTTTAAATTATTTTTTATTGAATAATTTGTTTATATGTAATTTGGGTTTAGTTTTGTTTGGTTCAAATTAAAAAAAGAACATATTTGGAATGATAAATTATTATTTTGATTAAAATAAATAAAATAGAATACCTTTAATTAATTTTTATATAAAACGAATATTTGCTATTTATGGTAAGTAATTTAATAAATTTAGACTGATAATATTTTATAAAATGAAATTTTTATTAAGTGTTTTGTTTATTTGTGATTTGGATTATTTTTTACTTACTTAAATCAAAAAAAGATAATGCTTTTTGGATTGGTAGAATACTTATCATATTTAAATGAAAATATTTGAAATAGAATTTGTGAATTTAAATCTTCATTTCATTGGTTTTAAAAATAAATGAATAAAATACCTTGTTTTTTTATTGTAAATTAAGTGAATGATTTGATTAAATATTTATAAATAATTTATATTAAAAGAAAATAAAACTAAAGGTAGGTTGTTGCTCTTTATTTCTCTAAAAAAATATTATCATCAATGCAAAAAAATTTGTTTAAACAATACTTAAAGCTGTCTAAAAAGTGGTTTGATTTTCAAAAAAATAGGAAATTCTAAGGCTTGTTAAACCTTAGTATTGTTATGGGAAACGAAAGCGCTGATTTAGACTCTAATATTGGTAGCATGGTATATGCTTACTTCAAATTTTGTAAGGCTGAAAAAAATTATCTCATTTATTTGAAAGAAAATTCTGTTTATGAGTAAACTGATTTTGAAAATCTCTTAAATATGTACTTACCAGTTATTCAGTGTGATAGGTAAGACATAAATAGCAGGTTTGAAAGTCTAGACTTATTTGAAACTCATCAAATTAATGTTGATGATATTATTTTTAAAGATGATTTCAATATTTAAGAACTTATTACTGCAAGTAAATTAGATGTAATACTTTATGATCACAATTGCACTACTTACCCAATACTTAAAACAAAAGTAGTAGAAATAACAGACCATCATTAAGATATAACCGATTAATTTTATGAAAAAGATTAAAAAATTATCAAAAATATTGCAACTGTAGGTTCTGCTACTACTTTATTGGGTGAGTATTTTATTTAAGGGAATGAAGATATTTTAGATCCAGTTATTGCAGATTCAATAATGAAAACAATAATCGTTGATAGCTATAATTTCGATAAAAAATTAGAAAATATAAGATGGAACAGTAGGGATAGTACTGTTTTAACTTACATGACAAATTATCTTTAAGGTGTTTACCCTCAAACTAATTTTGATAAAAATGATATATTTACTAAAATAGAAGCTCTAAAATTCGATGTTAAAAAAAACTCCAATTTAGGTATTCCAAAACTACTTACCAAAGATTATAAGCAGTTTAATTATCAAAATAATACTGCTGTAGGTTATAGTGTATTTATGATTTCTCCAGAAGTCGTATTTGAAACTTATTCAACTGAAAAATTAGAATAAGAAATAGAAATATTTATAACAAGCAAAAACTTAGATTTATTAATCTTACTGTTTGCTTATCCAACCAAAGATCACTTTGAAAGAAAATTTATAGCTATATCTCAAAAGAATAGATTAGATGATTTAAACTAGGTCAAGCAACAAATTTGTACGAGTTTAAAGGTGACTGAGGTTGATTATAGTAAACATTTTAATATTTACAAAAATTATCACCATTCATTTTATGATACAACTCATACCTACACAAGAAAAATTTTAGAGCCTTTAATTTCTAAAATTCCATTTAGTAAATTGTGAAGAAATAAAAAAATGTTGTCAGAATTTAATATTTATTAAAAATATTTGTTAAATGTACATAATAAAATATTTTAAAACTCAGAATTTATTTACAAAATTATCATATTTTTATAAATTATTTTTCTAATAAAGAATTTTATTACTTTTTATAATTTTTTTAATAAAAATACTTTTTTGATAGTAGCTTAAGTTTATCGTTTATTCATTATTGGATATTTTGTAAAAAAATTATCTTTTTAATATATTTTTCTAAAAATCTTTGGAAATACTAACAAATTATATTAGGAGTTGCTTTAAAATAAATCATATATCTAGGGTAATCAAAAATAAACTTTTTAATATATAAAAAAATTATACCAATATTTTATGGTACAACTCATACCCGCACAAGAAAAATTTTGGTATTTCTAAATTATATTTAGCAAATACTATGAAGGAAAATATAATTTTGATGTTAAAAATTAACATTTATAAAAAACGATTTGTTAAAAATATAAAAACTGAATTTATTTACATTGCAAACATATTTTATGAAATATTTATTTTTTTTATAAGAAATTTAATTATTTTTTATAGTTTTTTAATAAATTTACTTTTTTTGATAGCCATTCTAAGCTTATTTTTTATAAGTTCTTGAATTTATTTTGTAAAAAAATTTACTTTATAAGGTAGTTTTCTTAATATAAATCTTTGGATAATTAATTTAATTGAATTATTTTAGGAGTTGCTTTAGAATAAACCACTAATACTTTTTATTTATGAGTTGTTTTGATTCTCAAATATTGGTTATAATATAAATTGGAGTTTTATTTTTATATGATCTAAGTATCGGTTCACAAAAATTCAATGTTTAAATTCACATTTTAAGGAGAGTTTTAAATTTGTATTTTAATGTTTTATGTATAATTGTAAAAATCTTCATCTTCATTATCAAAAGATTATTCTAAAGAAACGTTTTATTTTAATAATCTATATTTTGGTTGTACACTTTAAGAAATTTAGCATGGTGTTTATTCTACTTTGTACATTAGATTTTAAAGGTGAGTATTTTCTTTATTTTAGTTAGAAAAAGGGGCTATGTCTATTTAGTTGTATGTTGTGTCTGATGTTGGCAGATCCCTTTAGGACTAAAATGATAAAAACTTTTTTTTAGGTTGGATTTGCAATGAAGATAGAGATTATCTATTGCTTAATAGATATTGTGAGCTAGGTGAATTTTATGATACTGTTTATTGATGTGTCCTTCTTGTTGAGAGACTATAAAATCCTTAATCTTTAACACTTTACTTCTATTCACTTATAACCTATCCAATTGGAGCGAATTGTTTTAGATCAAAGTTTTTTTTAACTATTTTATCTGATTTTGAAAATTAGCTTTCTTTGTTATCATATTTGAATTAAAGAGCTGGATCTTCATAATCCTTATTTTTTTAAAATAGATTGCTAATACCACTTTTTATAATTTTAAGATTGTTTTGCTAATATTCATCTAAATTAGAAATATGATTTAAAAAAGTGTGGCTATGCCCGATGCTTTATGTCTTCGTTTTATTTGACGCTTAAAAATTATTTATTGCATCTGAAAGATGCTTTGGAGATTAGACATTAATTTTTATTTTATTTGAGCTTTTGAAATTAGAATTAGTATTTAAATCTTCTTCACTTCTAATCATTTATAATTCTTATAATGAAGAAGGAAAATTTTTAGAGTTATGAAAAATACTAGTTTTAGATTTAGTAGAATCAAAATCTTAAATACTGAATATTTAATATTCGCTTTGGCTTTAATTTTTGTTTTAATTATTATTGTTGTTGTTGGTGGTGGTGATATTTGTGTTAAGTGAATTCTGAGGTTATTTAGATGGTACTGAAGGTATTAAAGCTTAAATAGAAATTTATCCTGGTTAGTTATTTTCTTACTTAGGTTAAATAGGTAGGATTGGTTAAGTTTATGAAAAAGAGCTTTATGACATTCTCATATTATTTTTTGAAGAAAATAATAACTAGCTATCAGCATTGTGTTTATTGTAATTACTCATTATTTAGGCTTTCTTTATTAAGTTAGGATTTTAATTTGCTATCTTATCTATTGGTGATAATAAACCATTATTTGGTAAAGAAACATCTTTTAAATTTAACAAATAATCTGTAAGAAAAGATGTAAAACCTTTCTTTTCTTCTGTGTTGTGTTAGGGAGTTTAGATTTACTAATTTACGTTTGCTGAATATCTTCTTTTATTTAAGTTATTTTATTAACTTTAAGACTATGATCTTGAAGATTTGTTTGTATCACTTTAAATTACATTTAAAATATTTCTTTAAGAATTTAAAAAACTCTTCTAGCCAGCGTTTTAATTTTGCTTTGATTGAGCTATGAGATTTTAATTTGAATTTGAGAGATGAGATCCTGTATTGTCAATGAAAATACTTTCGAATTTTAAGTCCTTCATTTAGATTTTTTTTCCATTTTACAAATTACTTTTTTCTATCAATGACGATTATGATAAGCTGAATGTTTAAGGTATAGAACTTTATGGACTTAAGTTCTTCAGCAGTCTTACTCTGCTAAGAGGGTCTATCTTTTGATTCGATTTATCTTCTTACTTTTCTTCCTTAAATATTTAAATTTTAGAAGTTTAATCCTTTACTTCACTTTGAAACTGGCTATCTCTAAACTTAGAATTAACTAGAGATTGAGAAAATTACTTTTGGTTATTATCTTTTCTGATTTGAACTTGATTTTGCTTAGTTTTGTTAAAAGGTGAGTCAACTGTTTTAATTGTAGAATCTGCCTATGAATTTAACATTTAAATTTCATTTACTGCATTCATGCTTTCTATATTTATTAGTTTTATGTCCTTTTAATTCTCTTAGGGTTAATTCTTTAAACTACCTTACTAATTTACATTAGATTCTTTAGCATCATTAAAATTAATCATTTTAGAAGGAAGACGAATATTTTATGAAAATAGTTTTTGCTAGGCTTTTAGGTACAGATTTCTCTCTTAATTGTTTTAAATTTCGTTTGCTTAACTCTGTTAGCTCTATACAATTAATTAAGTATTTTTCTTACTACCTTACTACTTTTCTTCAGAAGGGATTGTTGCTAAGGATTCTATCTTATTTATATAAGATTACTGTTTATCAGATTACATCAACTTCATCATATCTAAGTTAAAGTCTTTTTATCCAGTGGCTTAAGCTCTCTACTTTAAAAAGTGATTACTTATTGAAGTTTTAACTTGATTTTGTCCTTAAGTACTAAAAATATGCTAATTTACTAACTCTTTGCTCATCGGTCTTATTTAATCTATTAGTCAATTTGATAGAATCTTAATTATCTTAAAAAAACTTAAGATTTTTGAGTTATATTCAATCTTTACCAATTTTTAATTAAATTACGCCGTCCATCAATCAATCTATGTAAAATAATAATATATTTATTTAAATCACGAAAGAGAAATGAATACATAATTAAATTTTTATAAATTTGTAATATGTTGAAATAGATAGAACAACCTACATTTGGTAAATATCTAATTTTGAGAGTTATTTGATGAAAAAAATATCTATGCATATAATAACTGATTATTATTCACTTAAAATACATCATCCTTCACACGTTATAGAAGTATTTTAATTATTATTACTAAAAATATAGAATCAGTTTTTAAGGTTACTAATTGTATTTTTAGCATTTCAAATTATATTTTTTTTAGAATTAAAAAAAACATGGCAATTCATTTTGTGACAAGATTTGAAATATATTCTAAATAAGTTTATTAAGAAATTATTTTTTATTTCAGGATTATTACTTATTTTTTTATTTGAAATTACAATTTCTTTATAATCTAGAAAGTCTATAAAAAATATTAGTTTTTATCTTACAAATTTAGCTTTTATATAGATTAATAATAAAAGTATTAATTTAAAGGATCGCTATTATCTTGAAAAGATAGCTAACTAATTTACAATGATTTTTGTAATAATTAGATGTATTTTCTTCACTTTAAAAAAAAATTATTACACAAAGATTTGATTGTAAATCAGTTTTAGATCTATTTAGAAATAATACCTGCTTCATAGTTTGAATTAAATAAATTGGAAAAAGAAATTAAATGAATTCAAGCAGGATATCAAAAATTTTTATGATAAAAAAAAATACCTTATCGAATTTGTATGTGTTTAAAAAATTAATACCTATTATTTCTCAGGAAATTTCAATAATCTCGTTTAATATAGGGTTGTATGTTATCGATCAATTTTTTACCTAAATTTTTTTTTAATAATGAAATAGATAGTAACTCTGTTTTTTGTTTTTTCAGTAATGATCTATAACTACAAATTATTAATTAATTAATTAAATAAATTAATATTGTTTACTTCGCATAAAAATAATTGACTTAAAATTATAAAGAGGAGATTCATAAATCCATTATTGAAATTTAAAAAATAATTTCTTATCACATAATAAACGCAGCCTCTGCCTAAAGATGAATAAAGATATTATATCAAGTCCAAACTCTATGCAAAGTTAGCAAATGCACAGTAGTTTAACTGATAGTATAGAAACTAGGTCTTCAAAAAGTATATCAGATACCAGCAGTAAGAATTATAGTTTTGACTATTCTGGATGCCAAATGCACTGCTAGTTATAAATCAAAGGTTTAATGACAAAAAAGAAAGTGAACATGTATTTCCACCAAAATTAAATTATTCTATCCAATGTAAATATATTAAGACTTTGTTTCTTTGTAGTATGATGAACCCACTTCACTTCATTTAATATCTAAACAAAATGTTAAAATTTTTATGCTTTAATAATTTTTTTTAATATAAAGGAAGCATATGCAAAGAAACCTAAAAGAATTATATAGTTAAGTTTTTATGACATAGTAAAGTGGAACGTTTAGAAATCTGAAACTCAGCTAACCTACACAGGAATGGTTTTGACACTTAGAAAAGAAAAAGACGATAAAACTTTTGAAAAGATAGAAGATTTTGAATTTTTAGGAGATTCAATCATTCTACAATAGGTCAAAGATTACTTGCGTAGATACATATTTTAAACTAGAATACAAGATGAGTATATAATATAAGCTTAAATCGGAAAAGGAAATTATGCGAGAGTAATTTAATATCAAATATAAACAACTTAATAACTTAACAATCATAATTTAAAGGTTTTTTCAGCAAGACATCGTGAAACAGGCTGTAAGATTGCTCTCAAATGTTTTGAAAAAGAAAAATTAAGAAAAACAGAAAACGGATATGTAATTTTACTTTACTTTAGCTAATTTAGATTCTACATTTTTCAGATTTAAAATTTTATAAATGCAACTAACAAGATTTTTTTATGGGCTGGTAATGGCCTGTTCATTTTTATAAAAAAACTTGATAACAAAATAATGAATATTAAGATTTTATTAGAAAAAAAATTAAAAAGGAGTTAGTTAGTTAGTAATATTAATAAAAAAAAGAAATTAAAATTTCAATATATTTTTTTTTTACTAATGTTAGATTTAATTTAAATCTATAAGAATAGATACATTTTTCCACATCTTATCAAATAAATTAAGTTTTTTTGAGCATTAATTGCTTAAATTTTTTATCTTAATTTTCATAGAATTATTATTGAGTTATTTTTTAATTATCATAAAATTGTTTTTGCAAGAAAAAAAAGTTAATAATTATGAACATTTTTTTATTATTTAATTAAAAAGAAATCCTTGGAAAAAGAAATAAAGATTATGTAAACTGTTGGCAATCACCCCAACTTATTAGAATTCATTGGATCATATGAGGGAGAAAATACATATTATGTTGCTATGGGTCTCATAGAAGGCAATTCTTTGTATAATGAAATTAAGAAAAGAAAAGATGAAAAATTTCCCCTTCCAAAAATAAAAAGTTTCATCTAGCAAATAATCAGCGGAGTATTGCATTTTTAAAAATATGGAGTCATGCATAGAGATCTTAAACCAGAAAACATTATGTTTAAAAGAAAAGATAATTTAGATGAGTTGGTTATAGTAGATTTTGGTTTAGCTGAATTCGAAAATGAACCATAGTATCTTTTTAGCAAATGTGGTACTCCTGGTTATGTGGCACCTGAAGTCGCTAATTACAAAGAAGAATTAAAAAACCGTTACACTACTAAATGCGACATGTTCAGTGTTGGTGTTATTTTACATACATTGTAAGCAAAATTTTTCTATTTCTGAAAATGTACCCAGTTTGGATACAAATTAATAAATAGACATTTATAATGACTGAAAATTTAAAATATAAAATTTTATATATTTTAATAAAAGGCTTTATCACTCCTCTGTATTTTATGGAAAGAAATTTAATGAGGTTTTGCTAAAAAATAAGGAATGCAAAATAGATTTTAATTCAAAGTTATATGAAAACACTTCTGAAAGAACAATGAATTTTATGAAAGGTCTTCTTGAAAAAGATCCAGTCTAACGTTTATCAGCTTAATAGGCTTTAAATCACGAATTTTTTTATGACATTGATGAAGATGAAACTTAGTAGATTCGTAAAAAAGCTGGTTCATGGAATATTTCTGTGCCTAAATTAGATTAAGATGAAATAGTTGTAAATGTTTAGTAAACAGAATAATAGAGCCCAGGCTTAAATAATAGCAACAAATAAGCTGGAAATTTAAGAAAAAGAGCTTGTACCTCTTAAGTATAGTAAATATTAAAGAGCAATCTTTTGAATATTCCAAGTTTAGGGTCTGGATAAAATCAAAACAATGAAGCTGCCATTAATTCTTTTAATAACGCTTTGAGTTAAGAATAGATAAGCACATCTTTCCATCATAATGTTTATAATATGTTTTAATGCAACATGACTAATAGTGTTGCTAAAGGAAATACCTAATAGTCTGATGCCAAATCTAACATGATAGAATCTGCAAAGCTATCTATAGAATTGGGTTCAAGTCCTTATATGCAACCTAACAATCCTGACATGGTTAACAGTAGTGATTAAAAAAAATGTATTAAATTTTTTTAAAGAAAAAAATAATATTTATTAAAAACTAAATTAAAAAATAGAAATTTAGCTTAATAAAGTTTAGGAGGAAGAAGAAGATACAGAATCACCTAATGTTAGATAAAAGATGAAGCTTTTACCAAAAGATTTTAAAAGAGGAATTTTAAATCATTTAGAAAAGCAACAGAGTGATACCGTCAATGAAGTTGAAAAAGAATTAGATAACATATTGAAGCTGTCAAAAATTAATAGTAAAAAGAATTAATTAGAGAATGATATTAAAGTATCTGAATAAAATGAAAGTTAAGAAATTGACCGTAGTTTAGATTTAAATGAATAGGAAAAAAAGTAGCATATGGAAAAGTTAAATCTAGATTCTCCAAAATCCTAAAATCAAGAAATTCAAGAAATAAAATGATATTTATTTTGTTTAAAAAGAGTAAATCAAGAGATAGACAGATAGATTGATAAATGAATTATCTAAAAAAAATAAAATTAGATAGAAACTAACAAAATAAAAATACTTTTTATGATTTATTTGATCACTAAAAAATATTTACTGAAATAAAAAAAATAGTAACAATAATAATATTAACATTTATTTACCATTCACTCACTATATACTAATCCACTAATTTATAATTTAAATGAAGGTCAACTAAAAAACTACTTTTATATTTTAATCAAAACCATCCAAATAACCAAAAAAAATGAATTGTTTTATATAAATAATCAAGTTTATTTTATTCTAAATGTAATATTTATTAAAATTTTATAAAAAAATATATTTTCTCTTAAAGACAATTCAATTATTTTATAACTTATTTCACTATCATTATTTTTATTTTTAATAAATATCTTTATCCTTTAAATTAAATAAAATATCTTTAAACCAATTAATGAATCCTTTTCTTATTTAAAGACCTATATCAAAATATCAATATATTTTTTTATTATTATCTTGTAAGTAATATAAAATTTAACTTAATGCATTTCAATAAAGGCCCACTAAGAAAGTAATTATACATTTTAAATTAGAATAACCAAATTTCTTTGCTCTATAACTAATCAAGTTTATTTTATTTGAAATACAATATCTATTAAAGCTTATTCATTAAAAGTAATAAAAATTCATATTTTTAAATATTTATTTTACAACTTATTTAAACAATTTTATAATTAAAAAAATATGCTTCTTTAGGAAGAAAATTGACATTTTTAATCATTTTATAAATAATTTAAGTAACTTAATATTAATTATTTCTTTTAATTAAAATAGAATTTTATTTTGAAGATTAAATAAAATGTATATCAGTTAGCCAATATATTAATCATTATTTCATCAAAAAGATAAGATAAAAATTACTTTATATGATTTTATTACTTTTCAATAATTTATCTAAAAATAAATACTTACTATAAATAATTAAATAATATATTTTTAGCAATTTAGCAAAAAAATCAACAGATTAGCTGATTAATTGTTTAATTTTATTTTACTGTTAAAAATTAAATTTGGCCAATTAAGGTTAAATAATATTTCAAAAAGTCTTTATTTTATTTATTTAGCCTAGAAGACTTAGTAAGGATTAATTTAATTTAGAGATATTTCAATAATAATTATCTTTCATATCAATACCACTTGATCTTATTAAGTTATCTAGTAAAGTTATTTTAGCCTTTAATTCTGCTACTTCTTGGGCATAAGTTCTTGTCATTCTTACAATCTATTTGAAAGTGTCAAATAGTAAATAAAGAAATACAAAAAAGAATTAAAGAATACCTCCTCTTATAGTATATTAGCCTGATTCTACTTAGACTCTATTTCTAATAGTAGCAATTCTCTATTTCTTTGTGTCTAATCATCTTTATAAAAAAGCTAATTCTGACGTTAAAGAATATCTTCCTTCATATTTAGCTTATCTAATCTTTTATTGGTTAAAGCTAGAAATTGAAATTAATGGTAAGGATAATTATTACTCAAAGGTATTTTTTTCAATCTGTTAAAGTAAATATTCGCATCTCTCTCTATATTTTTTAATTTCCAAAGGATTTTCTCTTATATATTCATCTTTTTTGAGCTTTTCAAAGTGTTAAAATGGTATTTACCCACCCTCTGATAAATTATAAATTGCATCGATTTGCTTTTCCTTTTCTTATAAAATTTCTCTTTCATGTTTCAAGTATTTTACTTTTAACTCTAATTCTTTAGAAGTCATCTTATCATTTTCTTTCATTTTATCCTATGAAAAATATTTAAAATTTACTTCCAAATTCATATTATTATCATTATAGAAAATTACTTAAATTATTTCTCTCAAATTATTTATGATACTTTCTTGTGATTTTATTGTCTAAACTAAATCTTAGACTAATGGCAATTAATCCTTAGCTCTTTAAATATGGAAATCTTATTGTTCAATAGCAAGTTTGACAGTTTCAATATCAGTTTTTACATCTTTTATTCACAAAATAATTTATTTGAAAAAATTATGAAGGTTAAAAATTAATAAAATTTCAGCTACTTTTTGCTACTTTAAGCTATTGTTCTATTGAAAAATAATTTTCAGTCAATTCTTTGTACACACTTTGTTCGAATTACAATTTATTCATTAGGAGGGCTTTAAAAATATTAAAACAAATTAATAGTTTAAAAACTTATACAAAATAAAATACCTAATTTTTATCTGAGCACATCTAAACCTTAATCAGTATTTTTAAGGACATCAACATGGATATGAATTTCATTTACATCGTTCTTTTTTTTAATAGTATCCCTCAAAGTGTTATTGTCTTTCTAAAGTTAATAATTAACTTAAATATGTTTCATCCTTATAGTTATTAAGTTTGCTTACTTCTAATTTATCTCTTTCTTCTCTCAACTTTCCTAAATCATAAGAAACACTTTTGTGCGCATTTCTCATGTAATTAACTTTTTGCTAAACTTTTTCAGCCTCTTCTTATTTCATAGCAAGAATTTTTTCTATTTTTGCACAATTCTATAATAACAAAATAAAATGATTTATTAATTGATCATATTCAATAGCATAGAGTAGAATTGATTCATTACTTCTTTAATTTTTTCTAAATTCGTTTCGAATGGATCATAATAAAGTTATTCTACTAGATGAATGTCATCCTCAATCTTATCTTCAAAAGTTGTGGATTTATATTTTATAGACATTTAAATTCTTCCAACTTCTTCATCTTTACCATCAATAGCCAGAATCTTTATTTTAATAAAAATATTGATTTTTTATAAAAATTAAAATAGTCTTCATACTTTAATATCTTGCTCTAAATTTTTTTATTCTCTTAAAACTGAAAGCATTCTTGTTGTAAATGTAAAAGCATTTGACCCTAAAACTTTAGAATTCGCCTATTTTAGCATTAAAGGATTTCAATTATAATTTATTTTAACAATTTGTACAATTAAAGTCTCATTATCACCAGGGTCGGAAGATAATCTTGTTAAAAATACTCCTAATTTAAGTGTTAATCTACTACCTACATTTAATTATATGATTTTATAATGCTTAAAATAATTATACACTAGATTTAAACAAATAATTTGTACCAAAAGAAAGATCTTTAAATGTGAGCATATTTTTTTAAAATGTTGGAGTTTATGTTCTCAGTTATATTTCTGTTCTTGCCTTTTAAACTTTCTTGTTTTGATCTGGAAATGTTAATTCATCTAATTATGCCACGATGAAGTAATTTCCTACAGTTTTTTAAATAATTTAATAAGGCCAATTACCAAGGTTATTAAAATATTTTTTTTAAGTTAAGGATTTCATAATAATTTACCCATAACTTTAAAATTGCAGTTGTTTACAAGAACTTTCAAATCCATTTTTTCAAAACTTTAAAGTAAAACTTTTCAAAATCAATAAAGTCTCAAATATAAATTATCAAATGTAATTAATTGACTGAATATTTTTTACAAAATTTATTTAAAGATAAGATTATAAAATAATTCTTAGAGATTTTAAAAAATTATTTCAAAAAAATAAACTCTAAATTTTTATTACATTTTTAAATTGAATTAAATTTTAAATATTTCATAAAGTGACTGATTGAATTTAGTAGGCTACTAACTATTTTTAATCTATAAATTATGTTGAAAGTAGCTAGAGGCTTTTAAATGATAGCAACACATCAAAAATATCAAAATTTTTGATATTATTTTTAATTTTTTTTCATAGTAAATTTCAATTAGAAAAATAAAATTATAGATACTCCTAATTTACAAATTTTTATCATGTCAGAAGATAATTAAAGTGTTAAAGATAACTAATATCAATAATAATTATTTGATCAAGACCTTCATAGAGCAGTAGCTGAGCTGCTAAGCAAATTTGAAAAGCAGAAATAGCTTAAAATAGTATTTGCAGCAGAAACTGGAAGTAGAGGCTAAGGTTTTCATACATCATAATCTGATTGTGATATAAAAGGTTTTTATACATATTCATAAGCTCAATACTTGGGAATAGTAGAACTCCCAGAATCATATTTAAGTGAAAAATTTTTAATTAATGTGCAGGGAAAAGAAATAGAAGTAGATTTTTCATTTATTGAGTTTAGATATTATATTGAGTAAAGGTTATGCTAGGGATATGAAAAACTTAATACTGTGTTTACAAGTAAAGTTTAATATGTAAATCTTTTCGAAAAGTAAATATTTGAATAGTTTGTTTATCAAACTCTTGAGACACCTAAAAAGGCTTTTTTTTCTGATTTAGAAACATTTATTTCTCGAAGAATTAATTAATAAGATGTTGAATGCAGAAAAATATTAAACACTCTGCATTGCTTAGTTAGTTTAATACATTTTATAAATAGCGATAAGTTGTTTTAGTACTCTTATGATTTATGGGAAGAAATTGAAATCAATCCGTATTTAGATTAAGATTTAAAAGCCAAAATAAAAGATTTTGCAAAGCTATGTCTAGAGAAAAAAAACTTTTCAAGAAAATCAACAATAAAGAGAAATAGCTTACCAGTATGGTTTATGAACTTACTCTCATAATACAACATCTAAAAAGACAGCAATTTAATTGTTTATGAGAAAAAATAATTTTTATAAATAGCCTAGTAAATGCATCTTTAAGCTATGAATCTTCAATGAAAGTGGCTACTAAATTAACACTTTAATTTTCAATTGAGTATATAGAAAATACATATGTAAAAAAATTATATATATAATGAATAAATAAATCTTAAGTTTAACTCACCTGAATAAATCAAATCAAAAAATTTATAAAATGTATTTAGCACTTATAAATAATAAGTAAAAGGAATAGCTCCAAATTATCATCTGGAAATAACAACAATTGATACAATTTATAACTTTTAAATTTATAGTTAAATAAACAATAAATTTATTTTAGAAAATAGATGTTAAAAATATGAATTAAATTGATAAATTTAATGTTTAAAGTTAAAATAATAAACACATTTTTTTACTCAACTCATAAAGAAATTTGATATTTTACAACTAAATATATTAATGTTGCTTAAAGATTTATATAACTTTTTCATTTTATGTACTTACTATGTTTCCCCACTCTTAATTTATATAAATTAGTAATATAAAATCACATTTTATTAGTTAATTTCATATTTTTGCCCTGCATCAAAGGTAACTCTGCCTTTCTATTATATGGTATCTTAAACTAATACAAAGATGTTTCAATACTGACTGGCTATTTAGTATTTTATGTATATTTTTATATAATTTATTTTATGTTTTCTACATTTTTAGTATTTTTTAGTTCGTCTAAAAAGCTATTTAACTTGTTATAGTCATTTATTTTATATAAATCATCTTCTATTAAAAATTTTTACCAAAGATATCTGCTTTGGCTGACTAATTTTCTATATTTTTAAGTAAATTATGCTTAGATAGGCTTCAAGTATACTTTGCTGTTATTTAATTTCTCATCTGATTATCTTTCTTTAGAATCATTGTTGAAATTTGATGGTGCTGTTTGAGGGAGAATCTCACCTAAACCTACAGTCTGAGATCTTATTTTTTAGCCTTAACCCCTTCTATCGGTTAATATTGTATTTTGATTAAATTTATTTTCAGGTTTTAAAGCTTTAATGTCTATTTATAAATCTTGATGATCACTTTATTTACTTTTATTTGTTTATGTACCACTAAAAGTCAAGTTAGGTTTGTATAAGTAATTTAGATTTATTATATCTCCTAAACTAATTTTCTTTTTATTTTTAGTAGGGTTAAACAAGCTCTTGTTAAATAAATTGTAAGGTTAATTTTAGTCAAGGCTCGTATTTCTAAATATGTAATCTTATTCAGAGTGTATCCTGCTATTTCTTGCTTGCTGAACATATGAATAGTCTAACTCTGAATTAGTTGTATATAATTTACTCTCTGTTAGCTATTTTTTATCAACTTCGTAGCTTACATTTGAGTCATTATTTTATTTTGGAGTTTCAACATTATTAGAATTTATTTAAACATAGGATTAGTTTTAATTGCTACTATATTATGAAACTTTTGAAGAGTTAAGTTAACTTTCGCTAGTTTTTTTAGAATTTGTATTAATTTACTATAATTTATTGCTTTAGCTAATCTTTTATTATTGCATTTTAGAAGTATTGTATCCACTCATTCTGTATGAAGTTATTGATGAATTTTTGTCATAGATACTTTCGTTTTATCTAGAAGGAGATATCTAATGAGCTTTAGATAGTGCTATTTAATGAAAATCCAAAACATGTGGAGTTTAAATGCTATGATCATGATTGATGTTTTATATATTTTACTTTTCTGCAGAAATTTCTCTTGATGATTAGTTTTTTATTGGAGGAGTTTAACTAGAATAAACTACACTCCTTGAAGTATTTTAGCTTTGTTACTTGCTGTTGCTTGTAATTTACAAATGTTAGCTTTGATTAGAGTTTGAATTTTATGATTATAATACTTTTTACTCACTTTTCTTTTTAAGTTAACCATGTAAAAATCTTTATTTTCCTTCATAAAAAGAGAAGTTGTCTTCATATATGCTAGATGAAGATTGCTTTTTTAAATTGCTTTCGAATTCACCTTGTTATTGAAGCAGTTCATCTTACAGTTAAAACTTTTGGTTTGCATTTAGTTTACCTTAGTTGCACATGTAAAAATCTTCTATAATTTACTTGTTTTTGATCTCATTCTGCTAATATTTTTAATTTATATTTTTCTCACCTTCATTAGCTTGCTATTCTTATTATTGCTATACAGCAGATTTGCTAGTAATGCCATAGGGTAAGTTTTTTATGAATTTTTTTTATTACTCCTTTTTGTAGCGAAGTAGCTTTTGGAAGTATTTAAAGGCATTAGAATTCGATTTTTCTGCTTATCTATAAGCAGCTTTTAAAGAAGAAGAATCCTAATCTATTTCGTTCTTTTATCTTTCTAGAAGTTTATTCATTTGTTTAAGTTTCTTTTAAATAATTTTATTTTCTATCTCATTTAAGCAGATTTATCCATTAGAAATTTGCAATTTTTTAGAATCAGGTGAGTGGCTACTGCTGTTATTTAGTTACTTAGAACCTTCCTCCATAAATTATTTACTCTAGTAAAGCTAATCTAAGTTCTCAGCACTTCCTTTTTCGTCTTCGTCAACTTAATTCTCTTCGATCTTTTATGATTCGCTCATAGACCTTTACTACCTAGTAAATTTAATTCTCACTTTTCCTCCTTTCGTATACGTTGCATAAGATTCGTTACTTTCTATCTGCGCTTGCTACATCATATTTTCAATAGAATCTGTAACATGGTTTTTAGAAGCAGATTGTATTATTTCTTTATTGAAATTGTCTAAAGCATCTTTGAACATCACCGAATACTCCTCAGTCCTTTAATCTTGAGCAAAAATCCGTCCTAATTTAATCACCAAACTCTGACAAATATCATTTAGTCTCTAAAAATTCCATTCGCACCACATCTTAAAATTACTTTTGAGGTTTTTCTTAATATATCTACTATATACATATTTAACTTGGTTGAATTCTTTGAAGAACAACTAAGGCAGATAAGAAATTTAATTGAGGGATTTAACTTAGCAAAATTTAAAATCTTAACCTTTTGTAATTTGTAAGAAAATAGCATTTATAAAGAAGCAGAATATCTCAATATCATAAAATTGGCACCAATTACAACTGATGTCAAATAAAAATTTTTAGAAAACTTCAATGCTAATGGAGTATTCACTGTAAAAAAATGATTTGTGCTCTTTTAAATTTTCTAATAATTTAGCAAAATTAGTTATTGAAAAAGAAGCGCCCATTTAAAGTTCGTTTATGCTATCATAGTGGTACTTCAAATCGAATGGCTTCATGCCATTTTAATCAAGTTAGTGCTATTAGACATTTAACAAAGTTAATTCTCTATTCCAATCATTTAATGCTGAAACTATAGCTTTTTCAATTTGAAACGTCTCTATTAGAGCCTTTTATATCCTGAGATTAAGTTCTATAAATTAAAAAAACTTTATCTAAATATCATTTGGTTGCTTTTAATAAATAGCTGCTAGGAATTTTTTAGTAGTTTCTTAAAATAGAGGATGATAAAAAAGCATCAAAGTATTTGCGTTTATTTCTTCATTTAAATCTTGCTCTTAAATTGGATTCCGTATCTTATTTTTATCATTCAAATCTTGATTTTATACTTTATAGAGACTGCTATGTCTCATTTGCATTAAATAAATTAAGTTGTTTTAGTCTTATAAATATCCTTTCTATAGTTAAATATAAATTAATCAATAAGATACTTTAATAATGTTTATTTTTATTAACTTATTATGTTAATTAAAGAATTTTTTTGTATATTTTTTTAATTATTTTCCACTTTGTGTGGAACTTCTATTTAAAATTTCTAAATGATTATTAACCATTAATTTAATAAAATACTTACTACTTGAATTATTTCTTAATTTAGATTTTTGTAAACTTTTTGCAGTAAAGATTTATTTCTTAATTTTTTTTTTGTTTCTAAAATTTAAAATAATTTTTTAACTGAAGCTTAAAAATTTTAATAATTATAAAACCAAAGTTTATTTTTTTTTAATTTAAATAAAAATTGAAATTCTTTATTATATTTTTTTAAATTTAATTTAATTTATTTAAAATTATTTGTTTAAACATCTAAAATAATTTTTGTAAATTTTTATTATTTATTTTTTTTTAAATTTATTCATTTATTCAAATTCATATTTTTTATTTTTGAAGCTTTACATTTATTTAACTTCCTATTTATCTTAAATTATTTGCTTTCACATTTTTATTTATTACGTTAAATTTAAAAATTATTGATTTGATTTAAAGAAATAAAAATTTTTAATTAATATTATAGTGGTTAATTTAATTATATTAAAAATAATCTACTCCATTATTAACTGCTATTTATTCAAATATTTTTTGTTCAAAAAATTAAATTTTAATTAAGGTTAAAAATTGGTAGATGATTTAAATAAGATAAGTAGATGATATTGATTGATTAATTAATTAATATCTCAAGTTTTGAATTAAAATATCTTTTTTTGATTAAATATCTGCTGCTATCATAAAACTAATTAATTAATATATTATATTTTAAAATTAAAGTAAATGTATGCATATGAGCGAAGGAATTAATTAGTATTTAATATTTTTGTTTAGGTTTTACAAATTTTAAATAAATTTATATTCTATTTCAAAGAAAAGTGATTTGTAACTAAGAAATACCCATGACTAATCAATTATGTTATCACTTTTTGATATTTTTTGTAAAATAAATTTATAGAAATAGATTTATTTTGGTTATTATATGAGGCATCATCGATATGATTGCTAAGGATAAGGCAATTAAATTCTAATTTACAGACAATATTCAGTTGTAGTTATTAAGATTTTTGAAGGTTAATAAATATTATTCATTTAGTTTTTATTTAAATAAGTCAGAACATTCAACAATTCCATTGTAGCCTTTAATATCGCAGCATTCTTCTGTTTTGAATTTAACATACTTGACTCTTAAGGAGAGATTAGTCAATTCTTATCTCAAGAAAGCATCCCTCTAATTTCTACATTACACATAATCATCAATTTGTTATGGATGCTTTTAATTACATATATCTACAAAATTTTAGGTTAATTCATAAAGCTGGCCCCCTAGTTTTTATACATCACTTTCAACTTGCTTTTCAAATTGAGTTAAAAAGTTTTGGTCCATTTTAGACTATACCCTTAAATAAATTTATTTGCTTTGATATTTAATATATCTTTGGAAATTCTCCTATTTTTTCACTACTAAATTGTTATGTAATTATCAAATCGAAATTTCTTGATTTATATTTAAATCTGCTTTTAAAATATCGCTTGTATAAAAACTAGCTCTATTGAAGTAATCTTTTAAATTCTATTTTAAAGTTAAAATTAAAAAATACAAAAAGAGATACATTTTCTAATACTTTAAACATAAAAGCTCAAAGATGAGTACAATTTCAAAATCAATAGCTTAATTTATTTATTAAATATTAAATTATTTCATTTGCTTTGAGAAAAATATATTCCTATCAATCTACTTTTTGCTTCTTTTTCTAACTGATCTAGTAAGAGTGAAGCATGAGCAAATTAGTTTAAATAAAGACATATGTAAACAATCCAAACCCTAATACTGCATAAATGAGGGAAAACAGATATGGATAGTTGGCAGGAGGCTTGACATAGTTTTCAGCAATAATTGCTATCAAAGATAAAATATAGATTGCTTTACGGAATATTGATTTGTAAAATAAGTCAGTTAAAGATATCAATTTGGCTA
This sequence comes from Tetrahymena malaccensis 436, assembly GCA_000231845.2. NCBI lineage: Eukaryota > Ciliophora > Oligohymenophorea > Hymenostomatida > Tetrahymenidae > Tetrahymena > Tetrahymena malaccensis. Next base: position 193,044 of record JH720001.1, on the reverse strand, counting down.
ATAAAGGAATATCTTTTTCTTATTCTAAAATTTTTTTAGATGTTGGCTAATCAGTAATTTTGCTGTCTGTTATAAGTGTACACTTATCAATCAAGTTCTTTTTGACAACCCCTTAAACTTCTAAATACTTCAATGTTTTTCTTACAAAGAAATGGTGAACTAACAAAAAATAAATTAAGATAAGTAATTTTTTAGCTAATTGATAATTTATTTACCTATAGTTAAAACAAACCAGCAGAGTGTTTACTTATCTTCTCTTAATAAGGGGTATAAAGTCAAGCAGCTTATTGTTACAAAATCTAAATAATAGATATTCATATACCTGATGCACAAGACATATAAGACCAATGGGATCAAAATAGTCTTTTCATGTACATGATATGAAAAGAAAAAGAAGCTCATAGAAATATTGAAAAGAGCTAATTTTAAGTATTTATATTTAGGTCTCAAGAATACCACATAAATGCTAGGGAGACAAGCAATCAATGTGAAGGCTATTGACATTAAGATTATCAATTTTTGATCAAATATCTGTGTCCATTTAATAAAAATGTTAGAAAAGCACCAAAAGTTTGCTACCTTAAATTAAATAAATTATTTTTGAGTATTAAATCTCAAATTTTTTTAAGTTTATAATTACTTTTAATTAATAGAGTCCTCTGTGAACAGGGAATATAGCAGAGACTAAAGAAGTCAGCAAGTGTTTATCACCTATCCATGGAAGTATCATTAAGATAAAAGTAATAATTACTCCAAAACCTACTAAAGCTATTCTTAAGATATAGAATAATGAAGCTCCAAAATTATACTAATATTAAAAATATATAAAATATATTTATACCAAATAATACAAATAGCTTACTTTGTTTGTTTTAATACTTCTAAAACCAGAATCTACAGCCAGATATCCAAGAATATAAAAAAAGAAACCTAAGGAATAATAAAGACCCATCTGCTTGAAGTTAAGAGCCAATGTAAATAATATTCCTCCAATCACAACACTCCCTTTGGAGCAGAAATAAACAGACCACAAAACAAGCCCATGCATGAAACTATTGTATTGGAAATGAGCATGATCAATAAGAATAAAGGGAGGACAGAGCAAGGCTAGTAGGTAAAATAGAGAACGAAGAGTAAAACTATATTTGTTGAATTCAATTTTAGTAACATAATACAAACTAGTGAAGAAAAATAATATGTCGCTAATCAAAACAGTCATTCTCATGTAGATCTAAAAATAATAATGGAATTTACTTTATTAAAATTGGCTGGAAAAATATTTTTATTTGATACTTTATGGTTGGGTTCTTCATAACCTCTACTGTGATATAGCTCTACAGATTTTGGATCAAATAGATGACTAATGTATCCAAATATGTAGCTGACATAAGCACTGAGAGGAGGATAATCGATTCTCCAGTAAGTCAGATCATTGTACAATGTTTCAACATACCATTAGCTTGGGGGAGTATGAAGTGTTAATTCCATCCAGTGTCTCTAAGCTTCATAATCACCATATGTGGGAGCTTATTTAAAATAAATTAATCTTTAAAATTATTGTTTCTCAAAGCTTAATAATTCTTTTAAAAAGTAGATTGTTACCATCTTTGTATCCTGAATATGGTCCTATTCCTGCTAATATTCTGATGAATGAGGCAAATAGAATGATAAATGTAATGGTAGAAGTTGATCCTAAAACCGAGTATAGAGTATGAACTAAGCTAAAAATGGTTTCCTTATTACTTTTATCTCCAATTTATATATTTTTCTTTCCATATTCTGCAATGCTATTTAAAATAGATTTCATCAAAATTATATACTTTTTTACTATTAATTTTACAGTTTGATAATATCAGCGACTGTCATCTTAGGAGTGTATGTTTTGTTGGTGTAGTAATCAATTTCTTTATAGCTGTCATGATTGAAAAGAGCAAGCTAACCAGGCTTTTCATAAATAAATGTTTAATTATTTCCTAAAAGAAAGCTAATTTTGTAGTTACAGTGAGATTGAACTTTATTAAAGGCTATGAAAATGGGTAATTTTATTCTAATTTTATTTCTGCATGAGCAACACTATCTTTCTTGTTATCAGAATTTATTTAGAAGCTAAACTAATGGTAGAATTTGTTTATTTTTTAATTAATCTGTTTTTTTGAAGTATAATTTTACTTGGACTTCTACTCCTTTTTGAGATTCTTTCCATTGCACATCATACTCTTGTAAAACAGTGTCTATTTCTTTGCGTTCTAATAGAAATCAATACAACCTTAACATTTATCAATTTATTTTATTGTTACCTCTCATTAAACGCGTATTTGTGATTTTTTGAGTTTAAGTTTCTCCACTTTCCTATTATGACATTTATTAATTCCTTTTATCTTCCAAAAAGATATGTTCCTAATAAATTATTTTGAATAAATTTTAATAACTTTTGATCAATTTGCTGATTAGAAAATTTACTGATATTTACCCCTTAATGAAAAGCCTATATAATTATTAGGTGACCAACCAACAAAATAAACTTACTACACTTGTAGAATTTTAAATACAACATCAGAATTAATTTATTTTTTAATTATATCATTGGTGAAATATTTTATCAAAAAACAAAAATATGAAAATAAATTCTACATTAAATTTTTAACATTAATAAACATAAATTGAAAATTGATAGAAAGATAAATAAATAAATAAATAAATAAATAAATAAATAAATAAATAAATAAATAAATAATATTTATTTATTTGTTCGCTTACATTTGCAACAATATATAATCTCTAGAATTTATTTAAATAATTTAATTGAACAAAATTTATTGAATTTGAGAGATTTTCATTAATAGAATTATCTTATTTTTAACTAAATAAGCATTTATTTATTTATTTCTAAATATTTTTGTTAAAGATTTAAAGTTGTTAATTAGAAAAAGAAAAAACTATTTAAAATAATTTTTATGTTCGTGGTTATGGTGATGATTATTTTCTGAATTCAAAATTATTACTAGTTAGGCCAATTTGCTTAATTTAATTTTTTACTAAACACTCCATCAAAGTTTATAGAATTCAATTTAACTTATACCTATTATTGAAAATAATAAATATGTATGGCATTCTAATTAAATTAATATTATGCTTACAAATCCTTTTTAGTTGTTCATAGAAGGCATATGGATATTTGGTAGATTTTATCCCTTATCAATTTACTAAGGTATTCCATCTAATCTCTCTCTTTCTTCTATTGTTACCTCCTAGTTATAAAACGTAGTCGAAAGGTAAATAAAAAATTTGCTTTTAAAAGAAAAATTAAAATTACTCTTCCATCTAAATAAAGTAAAGTAGGAAGTTTCTTTAAGACAGCAGCTCTATATCCAGGTCTTCTTGAAAAAGCATTACCATTTAACTCAAGCTCTTTTAGATATGTTAGCTCTGATAGCTTTTCTATGTCAGGAATATCATTGATTCTATTTGAATTAGCAAAAAGATGCTACAACTTGTAAAGTCTTTATATATTGTTAAAATTTTTTAGGCCATTATCATCTATTTTCAAGCACTTAATAGGATTCGATCCGATAAATGACATTCTAATTTTTTAATTAAAAAATTTATTAATTTGCATATAAAATAGTATGAAATTACGGATCAAATTAGCGGACTTTATTGTGATTTACATCTAATTCACGGAGAGATTTTAACTGTTCAAGACAATCTATTTTATAAATTTCATTTCTGTAAGCCTTTAATATCTTCAACTCTCTGAGCAAACAGAATTATAAACCATGAAATTCTTTAAGGTTATTATTACTTATATCTAAAATTTCTAAATTCTTTATATTTAAAAATTAAACAACTGTTAATTTTAAATTTTAAATTATTTACTTGACAGCCATTTAGAGCTTTTTTTACATTAGCATCTGTTACAGAAGCTAGAGTTTCAATTTTATTAGAATTTAATATTAGTATTTTCAAATTAGGTAGATATCCAAGCATACGAGTAGATTAAAATAGGTTTGCTGATAAATTAAGTTCTGTTAAGTTAGGGAAGCTATGATGAGTAAATACCTCATCAAAATCTCTTAATTTGCAGTTGGAAAGATCTAACTCAGTTATTTCCTAAGCTGATTATCCATACAAACGAGACATTAATATTTCTTCTGTCAATCTACCAGTAAACAAGTCTTTAGCAAGCTATTACTCGCTGGCTTCAATAGATATGCCATCAAGAACCTAATAAAAAATTATTCATTAGCATTCATTATAAATATATAAAATGTTTGTATACCTTAAGTTTTTTAATGATGAATAAAGTGTATATACGATAATTAGGATCTCTCGAGAAAGGATTACCAGATAGATCTAATATAATTAACTTTTATAAACCTTTAAGATTAGTAATTTCTTTAGATTCAGTTATTGAGTTATTTCCTAAATACAATTCCATCAAATTTTTTAATTCAGGAAAATCTTCTAAAGATTCTATCATATTATCTTCCAAAGAAAGTTGCATTAAGTTTGAGAGGTGTGCTAATTTTATACAAAAGCATGAAATTAGTTAAATTGGAAAAAAAAAACTGAAAGTTTAATTGGTTAAAAAAATAAATACCTAATCCGGATATTTAATTAATTTTATTCTTTCCAAGCTCCATTTTTTTAAGATAAATTAAGTTTTCTAATCCAGAAATTTTAGTAATTTTATTTTTTTCAAAGCTTAATTCTTCTAAAAGCTTGCAATTGCTCAATCCTTCTATCTTTTCAATAAGATTATGACTAAAATTAGCTTATCTCAAGTTAACGAGTTACTCTAAACCTTTTATACCTCTTAATTTTAAGTGAGACAAATTAATTATTTCAATAGTTTCTTTCCAGTTAGGTTCAAGTTAAGATAAAGATCTACTTTGTATAATCTTTCCATATTCTTTTATCATATCATCACTAATTTCTGTTATAATCTTTTCTTTATTTCTTTATATACTCTCCTTACTAATACAAATAAAATATTTATTTAGAAATAAATAAATTTTAATTTGGCTTTTTTGAATTTGCTAATTTAGAGATTTATTATCAAATTAAAAGAATGTATTTATTATATGAAAAAGTAAAAGTTATTGTAACAGCAAAATGAAGGATCGTAATTTTAAGTGCAACCTTCGTTTTATTATAAAAGAAATTGAATAAATAAAACACATTACTTAATTAATTTGTTATCTAGATAAACAAGCTAAGGGAGTATTTAAACAATATCATTAACTATATCTTTTTTCTCACTAAATGGATTAAATATAACCTTTAGGTCTACCAAATTGATATTACTCTAAAGCTATGTAATTTCTTTAATATCAGCTATATCATTATGAGAAACATCAAATATTTCTAATTTCTCTAAGCTACTGAGTCCACTCAAAGAAGTAATTTAGTTATGATTTAAATCTAAAGTTGAGAGATGAGGGTAATAATCTAAATTTTTAATCTCAAGTATTTTATTATATGAAAGGATGAGAGTTTAAAGATTCTTCAGCTAAGGGAAAATACATATTTCACTTATTTTCATGTTTGATAAGTTAACGAAGAGAATTTCTTCAGGATTTTTTTGATATTGTTCAAGAACCATCTATGAAATATTTGAATAAATTAACAAACTAATTAAATAAATAAATTAACTAATCAAAAGAAAATAATAATTTACATCTTAAGTTATTTCCTATTCAACTGCTTCCTATAATAAATTAGGATTAAGCTCGTATAAGAAAGATCTTGAGAGACAATATTTAAAATAATTGAGTAAAGTTATTTTTATTAATGAAATGTCTGCTCTATCTAAATCTTAAGCCTTTATTTCTAAATTAGGGTGCTTTAAGTCTTCTATGTTTTCAAATTGGTAATTATTTATTTCTTCACAAAGGGTGTTATATATATTGTTAAGTTCTCCTTTGTAGATATGAATGTTTTTAGGAGAAATAAATTCATCTTCAGGATTATCTAGGATTCCTATTTGATCTCCAAAATCAGAAACCTTATTTTAATTTTCATTTGATAGTATGTAATTGAATTCTACAAGATACTCTGGCAAGACAAGATTGTTATCTATCACAAACCACAATTTATGCTTTGGATCATTTTCTTTTACTCTATAAATTGTATTTTCTTCAGAGAAAAGTTTAGAATCAATAGGAGCGCTTTTAAAAATATCGCTTGGAGCAACATCTGGATCAAAAAATGGAGTTTTATTATCAGAAACACTTTTAATCATTAAAACCTTACAAATCAATAACATTCCTGGAGGATATATGGTAAGACTATCTTAAAAGCGACGTTTAATAAATGCCTTTTTAAATTTCTCATGGTTACGCTTAATCTTAAGGAAGCTCATGAGACGGGCACTATCAGCTCCTAGTATACTATTCACAAGTGGAGTGTAGCCACACAAACCTAGTTATTTACACTCATTGTAAGGGCGAAACCCTTCTTCTAAAACATGGTATATTTCTTAAGGAGTATTGGGATCTACTCCGTAAAATAAATACTCCAAACTCTTTTTATAATTAGAATTGCTAACATCAACTAAACTTTCCATTTTTTCTTCAAACTTATTTCTGAGGAATCTATTATGAATTCTCACAACTCTTTTTATTTGTAAGTCTTAAATCCCATATCCAATCATGTCTTCCTTGTGAAATCTAGATTTAATTAAATCCTCACAACTAATATACCACTTTTCATTACTTTTACCTTCTTCCAATCTTTACGAATAAAAATAATTTTAAAAATTAATTAGCCTTTTCTCAAAAAAATTAAAGTAATTAAGTAAGTAAGTAAATACCTAATATTTCCACCAGTTTCAAGCTCTGTAATAAGTTTATGAATACAAATTGAAGAATTTTCGTATAATTTTTTTTTCATAGACTCGTATACTTCCTCAACATGAGTAATTTCTTCAATTTTATCTGTATACATTGTTTTGTAATCTTAAAATTCAGACCCTTTAGAATTTAAACTTTACATTTAGTTAATCTTAAGTTAAAGGTTTGCAATATCTTCGTTAAGAGAGTCTAACTTAATTTTTCTTGCTTTGCGGATAAGTTTTCCCAAAGTAGAAAAGCTCCTCTGCATTGTTTTTATACGCATATTATAATACATTTTCTTTTTCATGAAAGTTGCTTCAGCAAAGCTCTTTGCTTCATCAGATATAAATAAAGTATCAAGCTTAGTTATGTTTCTAAGATGATAAAGAACATAAGTCTATATAGATTGTTAAAAATAATTTATTTTAGACAGATATGTAAGCAAGCAATCATGATAAATAAAAATACCTAGTAATTGCATAGATTGCATATTGGATTCTCTCCGAAATGAGGGTCGTAAAAGCTTAAAATTTTTAAATTAGGTAATCTGTTTAAATTTAATGCTTCCTTGAAAGAGCATATTTTATTTCCTGATATATTCAAGTCATTCAAATTTTGTAATTTATCTAAAGATATTCTGATTTCTTCAATTTGATTTCCTGCAATCCATAACTGCTTTAGCTTTTCTAGAGATTGTAAATTTTGCAAAGACTAATTTTTTAAAATGAATATGTGATGACCTACATCATTTAAAACCAAATTTGAATTTGCAAATCAGCAAAAAATATTTTATTCTTTTTAACAAAAATTTTCAAATTTATTTTAAAGAATCTAATTGACATAAGTATTTACATCTATTCTATTATTGCAAAGCCACAATATCTCTAAATTCACAAGATTATCTAAACCTTAAATCTATTTTATATTATTGTTAGACAGATGAAGCCTAACCAAATTGACATTATTTTAAAGTCCATCTATTTTTTATATATGATTCTCATCAAGCCACAAATTTTCTAATAATTGCAATTCTTCTAATCCCTAAATGCATAGAAAAAAGAAATTAGAATCATATTTATTAGCATATCACATTCAAATGTTTTTTATAGAAAGAAATCATTTTTACCTCAATTTAATAAATGTTCACATTAATTAAAGTTAAAGTTTTAAGATTTTTGAAATGTGAGACGCAATTCATCCTATCTAATTCTTCCAAAACTAATTCAACTGATTCAACCTTTCCTGGATTATTCATAATCTTATCGCTAAATCCATTCATTGCTTTCTAATATAAATGCAAAAAAGTAAGTCTTAACAATAGTCAGAAATTTAAAAATAATTTTATTCAATTTATTAAAATAAATTAATGCCAAATTAGAAAAATCCATTTAAATATGCTAATTTTTTACTATCAAATCCAGTCTCTTTTGATATTCTGAATTCTACTATTTTTTTTTGAGCGGAGATAGAGGCTCTGAAGGCTATTTATTATCCATTTTTTAAGTTGTATGTTGGCTTAACTAATATATTATTTTATGTTGATGTTCCTTTGCTCTCTAAAACTTTGAATTAGCTATTCCTTTTCACTAAATGTTGAATCGCTATGCTTTCACAGCTTGGTTATATTCTTAATTAGTTAAGAACTAATAAATCTTTTTATAAATTGAATATATTAAAGAAATAATAATACACTTCGTTATTTTTTCTTTACTTTTTAATTTTTTACTATCAATCAAGTGGAAAAATAATTCTGTAAATTAATAAAATATTGAAAATTAAAAATGTTTAATTTTTCAAAATTGATAAACAAAACAATTCAAACATTTCTATGAGTTTAAAATAATCAATTCTAAATTTTTGATACGATTTAAATTAATAAATTATTTTGAAATAGTTAAAATTTTATAAAAATTAAAATATTATAAATTTAAATAAAATCTACTAAATAACTTTTAACTAGAATTAATAATATTATTTAATAATTTATTTTTTTATTTTTCTAAAATGAAAAGATTTTCTTTTTTAAAAAAATTTAGATTTAATATTTTAAATTTATTCCTCAAATTATTTATAATACAAATATAATTTTTAAAATATCACATAAATATTATTTTTAAATTAATTATATGTTTTTTTAAAAAAATGTCAAATAAATAATGAAACTTGTTTGTAAAATAAATTTATATTTTAATTACTTCGATAAATATTATAGTAGTAATAATTTTATAACCTTATAATTAATGCTAAAAATAAAATTAAGAGGTTAAATCAATTCTAAAATGAAGGGTTTAAATTTCTAAAATAATTCGATTTTTCGAATTTAATGAATAACATACCAAATTCCTAACTAGTGATCAATATTTTAAATTTCTCTTAAATAAAAATTGTTTGGTGGATTAAGTTACATTCATATCAAACAGCTTAATTTTTATCAAACTTTTTTCACCAAATATTATTATTTTAAATTTGTAAGTCTTACAAATTAAATATATCTCAATTTATCTGATGATCATCAAAACAAAACTTAAAAATATTTGTAATTTACTCTCAAAATTATTGTATGTAAGAGATTCAAAATAATTATGCTTTTAAAGAAAGCAATTACGATTAAAACAATAAATTTGAGTGTATAAACTTGCTTAGAGAATGTTTATATTTAATGACAGAAATCAGCTTAAAACAATAAAAATTAAGTTTGATTAGGTAGATTTAAAAAACAGATTTAGCTCAAATAATATCAAAATATGCCGTAATTACGAATCTAAATTTAAGCTATTCCAAATTAATTTTTGTTCACTTTTGGGAATAGATTTGAAAATATAATATTCCCAATTACCTAATTTGTTTCGGCTATATGAAAATAATTACTTTTCTATATAAAAAAGCTATTTTTAAATTATGATCTAAATTTATTTTCGAATTGTGAGAATGTAATCTTTTATAAAAAATATATAATAATTTCTCCATAATTTAGGTAAATTTCACATTAAAAAAACATAGATTACGAGACGCTTTAAAATTAATCATTCATTTCATTTGAGTGGTAAAACAAAAAGTTAAAATACTAATTCTCACAATAAATTTGGAGAGTCATTAAAAGCTTTCGTAATAGATAAATAAATATTTTTCTGATCAGCGAAACCAAACAAAATTAGACTACATTGCAGATAAAAAAAGAATTAACCTTGTAATATGAAGTTAAGTATATATTCTAAAAGGGATAAATAAAGAAAATGAATCACTCAAATGAATTGATTGATGAAAGTAAAAAAGTAAATTTGCATATACATAGAAAGATGATATGTTGTGGATAGTTTAAAAGATTAAAGTATTTATAAAATAGTATAGTATAAAGTATATTTAATATATAGATGCACTTGTAAAAGGAAATTATTCATATTTTAACAAAATAACCAACCCTAAAATTGAATCTTCTCAAAATCTTTACACTAACTAACTAACTTAGTAAGATAATCAATCAATCATTCAATCTATATTTACTCTTTTACTTTTTATAATAAAAAATAAATCACATAAAATGAATGAAAGAAAGAAAGTGAAAATAACTAATTGAATTCAAATAATTATTTATGATAATAGCAAAAGATATTGAAAATAAAAATACTATTGAAACAGGGGTTTTTAAATATTAGTTTTATAATTTTAGAATAAGATTTTGTTGAGAAGGAATTTTTTAGAGGAGTTTTTAATTTTAAGATAATTTTATATAATAAGCTGATGGTATTTGCAGACTTAATGAATTTCTAAGTACATCTTTATTTATAGAAGTATTTATTTATTAGAGTTAGAGAGCATTATTCCATTATCATATTTTTTTTATTATCATTATAAATAAATGAAGGGACAATGCACTTACAATTAATTATATGTATAATTTGATGTTATTATACTCGATGATAGATAGATTGATAGAAATAGCTTTCATTATAAAAGTGTTTTATTAGCTTTACTACTTTAAGCTATCATTCGAAGCATAGATTTCAACCCAAAATATTTGATTCTGAGATAGAAGCATCAATTTAGACTGTCATAACAGTAATATTGTCTCTTGAGCGGGAAGATTTAGCAAGATTTCTTAATTCCATAGCAACGTTGCCAGCGTGGTTAAAGTTTTTCTTGACAACAGCTTCAATATCATTCATTTTAGCGAAATCCCAGAGTCCATCGCAGGCAAGGACGATGTTGTAGATGGGACTTTCGTTAGAGCAGCTAAGGACAACGCGTGAAACAGAAGGTTCAGCAATAACTCCCTTCTTTTTTAACTTAAGATCACCAAAAGCACGGAAGACTTCGAGTTTACCATCGATTCTGTCCATGCTGATGAAAGCTCCGTTGGCCTTAACACGCTCCTTTTCTTCATTGTTAGCAGCTCTGTGGGTAATAGTTAACTCAGTAGCAGGGTTAGCAGTGTTTTATTCATAAAGGAAAGCACAGGTATCGCCAATGTTAGCAGTGTAAATAACCTTCTAACCATTTTCATTACGGACAAGGCAAATGGTGCAAGTGCTACCAGTTTCTTATGCCTTTGCGCTCATTTCATTGCTAACTTTTTCATCCATTTCCAAGAAAGCAGACTTTAAAGCTTCTTCAACAAGACCCTTTGATTCCATCTTCTTCAAGTTAGCGAAGATGAGAGCTGGGAGAGACTTAGTTACATATTCAACGACGGCTTAGCCATTGTGACCATCGAGGACACCAAAGACGCATTCACCATTTTCAGATTCTTCATAGAAGTAGGCTATTAATAATTAAAGAAAAATTAGAACACAATTTAAATAATTAATTAAATTATGAGATAGATACTAGGAGTTTTGAATTTTATATATATATATAAATAATAAAATTCTTATTTATATGCACTGATTTGATTGAAATTAAAGTAAATTAGATCTATTACCAACCAAAAATCTTAAAAATTTTATTAATTTATTTTAGATTATTTGAGTGGATTTAATCTTAAAACTATGCAGAAAATTAAAATAATTGGGCTCAATTAATATTGATTATTTATTTGTATCAGACACATAAAAAAATTCATTGAATTAGAATTAAAATCGTTATGGTGCAACTCCTGTTATCTCATTTGAAATGGTTTTAAAAGCCAAGATAGAAAAAATGAATTACCATCTTCCATTTAGTCACGATGAGCTAAGTTGGGGTCATTGTAGATAGAGTACTATTAGACAGTGTGAGTGTTTTCCCAGGATTTGTGTTAAGCGGCTCTCAAGAACATTTTTTTTTGTAATATTTTTTTTTTCTGTGTTTGTGAGTAAAACTATAAAGTGGCAACAATTTATTAAAAGCAAATTTGCTTCTTTGATTTTTTTTTTTTATAAAACAATTATAAGATGAATCAAATTTTTCTTATGCCTTTTTTAAATTCCATAAGACTTTCACTCTTAATTAAATTAATTGCCTAATAATAAAAAGAAATATTAATTTAACGATCTCCCACATATATTGACGCAATTTTTTTAGTATCAAACTAATAAATTCTGTTTGGCAGATTTATTTTGTTCAAAGTAATTTACCTTAAATAGAGAGATTTTAATATTAATAAAAGTAATAGAGCATAATCGATTTTAGGGGTATGTCCATTTTTTAGTTAATTAAAATAGTCCTAGCCCTCAAGTCAGTTATTAGTCGATACATTTGCTCTCAATTGTAATTTAATTGTATCAGATACAAAATTTTTATCTGCGAGTGGAGCATCTGTTTGTTGTTTTTTAATTTGCGTTTCCTAAATTTGATTTTTGAAAATTGTATATTTTTAGCTAATTTACGTCTATCAATAGAATATATGAATCTATATTGTTTTTATTTTAAAATACCCGAATAATTTTCATATATATACGTAGTATCGATCCCCGAATAATTAGATTAATTAATTTAAAAACAAATGAATACAATAATACCAAATAAATATAATTAATATTCGAGGCAAACAATCTTAGATACAAAATTTCGTTTTTGTATGAAGAAAATAGAAATCAGCAGCAATTTATTTATTTATTTGCACTGAAAAAAATATTTAATTTTTCATTCATTTTTCTAATCTAGATTTAAACCAATAATGTACAATATGCAAATTAAATTGCAATTTATATTCAACTCTATACTGTAAATCATTTGAATATTTCATTGTATTTAGAGTCATTTATAATTTTTCATTCTAAATTATTGAAGTATTTTCAGATTAAGCTGTCTATTTTACTAAAAATGTTTTTAGTTTTTTAGAAGTTTTTTTAAAAAATATTTAAAAGATTTAGGAATAAATAGAACATTTTATTTAATTACACTATATATATTTTTAAAGTCTATAAAATTATATCAATTACTATTTTTAAATAGAATAAAAGAGAATAAATCCGTTTCTGTACTATTTTTTTATTTTCATTCTTATTATTTGCATTAAAATAAATAACTTTTTTTTTCTTCATTATTATATCACGCATCATTATAATTAAAATGTGACGATGACATAGATACATATGTAATATATTTTTGAATGAAAATTCAAATTATAATATAGTATTTTACTACACTATTTTTGCTAACTCTTTTTCGAGTGAATGAAATCTATACTAAATTATTGTACTCTTTAGTAATATTTTAATGAAAAATGACCAAACAAAGTTCATTCAATCCCCATAAAATAAAATTAGAAGCGCTGTCTATAATTTAATAGCAGTTCAACTAATTAGCTTTTATAAAGAACTTTTGCAAGTAAATAATTAGATATGAAAAAATGAAATTTATGAAACATGGGGCCAAAGATAATGTTGGATTCAATGCATTTTTACATTATTAACCATGCTTTTATAGTATCACTGTTTAATATCTATCTATTGATCAACTTAGCTTAATTCAAAAAATGTGTTTTACATTTTCCATCAATAAGAGAAATATAAAAATTTGAGAAAAAATCGAGAAAATTAATCAATTTAGAAAATATCAATAAGACTCCAATACTAACTAGTATTACATTATTGTCCATAATTTTATAAAGCTATAAAGTCCAAACTGATTTCAGCTTGTTAAAAATATTGTGGTTTTATTAAATACTTTCTCAATTTTTTATTTAGCATTTAACAAGATGCTGGGTAAAATCTCATGAAACTTATACTTTTCAGTTATTTCAAATTTTAGATTACAAGATATTTATCTTTTTATGTTATAGATTTGTGTTACAAATCTGGACATCGATTAATTAATTATTGCAAAAGAACAATTTCTTTATAAAAAAACTTACGATTCTTTTCTTCAAGCTTGTGCAAAAATTAAAAATTCAAGCTTGATATTAAATCAACTTTATTCTGTAAAATGAAAAACAAGACAGTACACAAAATTTTAAGTTATTTAAGAAATTTAAATGAATTTATTTATTGTCCATAATTGCAAACAAAAAAACAACCTTAAACGAGGAGTAGTAAATTCATGCATCGAAACAAAAATGATATAAGAAATATAGAAATTAGGAGCAGTACACAGCGAAATTTTGACTATTTTGATGTTGAAATGATAAAAAGAATAATAATCAATTTACCACTCAAACAACCTTTTGAATATTTTTACAATTCTTCTTTCATTTTTTTCAAGAGATTTAATTACACTTTTGTATTTTTATAAACAAACTGCATCAGAAAAAATAACATAAATCCGTTTATTTACCTTTGTTTTAAATTGCCTTGAATTGTAAACTGTAATTCAAAACAAAAAAAATACTTGTTTGATTAAGGCTTGAGTTTTCATAAAAGAAACTAAGATTAGAATTGCAATTAATAGTCATCTTAATTATATCTCATCAAGTAAGTTATCTATATTAAGTTGGAAGTAGTTGTCATAAAAATTAATTCATTAACATAAAATTACATACTTATGAGTTTGATTGATTGATGATGACTTGTTTTCTATTGTTAAATTGTCCGAACAATAAATTTTATTCCATTGATATTACTGATAGTTAATTTCTGTATATGATATGCAGTACATACAATAAATAAATGCATTTTGTAAAAAATTGACTATTCATTTGCAACTTACCAATTAACTGGATGAAAAATGTGAAATTTCTTAAAATAATTTAAACAAGAATGATAAAGCATCGACATTAAAAATGCTTGTTTAACTCAAAAAATATATTCTTATTAAGCCATTTTGCTTTACATATTTAAATTTTAAAAGAAAATTGAAGAAAACTTTAATAAAATTGAAAGAAATAAATAATTTCTATCAATAATAAATTCTCGACATAAATTTACAAATAATTTTATTTGATTAAGCACATATCAAAATAAAAAATACTTCCAGTTATACGTATTATCACTAAATATGACTATTTTTTAAAAAAATATAATAAATAACATAATAATATTTATTTTTATAGTATCAAACAGCGAGAATTAATCAAACAAAAAGCCAAAGGCTATTTTAACAGAATCATAGAAATTTCATCATCCTATTTATAACTACTTAAATTTCCTATGAAGTACATTTATAAAAATGCTTAACTGAAGTAAAATTAAAAGTCGGAAAATTTCAACGCAATTATTGATGTCAAAAAATTAACTAATAAACAATATATTAATAAGATTAAAATTAAGAAAATATCTATTATATTTTTATGACTTAGTAGATTTTTTTTTTGCTTAATTTTTTTCTATCTTTATCTTGTAATATAAATATTAGAAACATTATACAAATTTTACTTTTTCAATATGAAAATAGAAATATACTCGATCTTAAGATAAAGTATACCAACACATAGAGTCTACCTAAAAATGTTTACAAATACCTAAATTAAGTATTTCTAATTTTAAAACTACTGGATTAATAAATTTTGCTCTTTTTTCTCTAACTGCTTAATTTACTGGACCAAACCTCATATTACTAAAAGGTAAAAATTTTTAAATTATTTATCCCTTTCACAAAAAATTTTAAAAATATTAAGTAAATAATATTATTTCATAAATATTCACTGAACAAAAGATATTTAACGCTATAAAAATACTGTTATCTTTTCTATTTAAAATTAATTTTATTTCAATTTATTTTTTATTAAAAAATGAAGAATAAATTTATTAATTTCTTTTTAAAAGTTTTTAAAATTCGTTTTTCTTTCATTTAAACAAAAAAAAAATGTATCAACCTAAAACGTAGGATTTTTTTTAAATGTGAAAGTTATTTTATTTATTTAAAATATAAATATATTCTCCATTAATCTAGTTGTTGTAAAATCAAAATAAACTAAATATTTTGAATAATTTTAATTTATTTTAACTATTCTAAATACAAATAAATAACTCGCTTATTTATTAAGATTATTTTTGATTTTCATTTAAGAAATAAATTTAGTACGCTCTTTAACAAAAATAAAATATGTTTTTAAAAAATAATAAAGAAATCAGTAAAATAATAATTTAAAAACGAAATGATAAAACAAAAAATAATTTAGCTCATTAAGTTATAAAAGTATAAAAAGATAAATTTTAATAAAATAAATTAAATTAAAGTCAAATCGTTAATTAAAGTATTCAATAAAAAATACTACTTAAAAAAATGAAATATTCTTTTAATAAAATTAGATGATTTAATAAAATCAATATTTATATTTACACATCAACAAAAAAATCAAATAGTTTTAAAAAATAAATATACTAAAATTTGAAGATCTTTTAAATTATTTATCTTATAAATTTGTATAAAAACATAATTTAAAACTGATTATATTAAGTTATAAATAAATTAAGTTTTCTTTTAAAACTAACTTTAAAAAACTTAAAACTAAATAATTAATTTACTTATAAATAAATTTATATTATTATTTTCTTAAGAACAAACAAATAATAAAATTAATCAAACATAAAAATACATAAAAGTAAATAAAACAAAAATATATTTTAATTAACTCTTTTAAAAACTTCATTTATGTTTTTACAGATAAACATTTTTAATCAAATTTCAATTTTATAACTCAACAATTAAATAAAAAAATATGACCATGAATCAACTAAATATTAAAAATTTTTTAAATTCTTGGTTAAAATTTTTAGTTTGAATCTTAAATATTTTAAGAAGTTTATTTACTTAATTAATACAATTTAATTATCTAACTCTTAAACAAAATCACAGAAAATTGATCATTTATTTATATACTTTATAAAAGTTACTTAATATCAAATGAAACAGGAATTGAGTGAATATTTCTTCTCTGTTATTATTTATTCTTAAAAAACCAAAACTGAGTATTCTCAATTAGCAGTCAGTTTTTTATTTGGTCAGAAATATTAAAATTAAATTAAACTTAGATTTTCTATTAATTCTTTAAATATAAAATATCTTTAATTAATAATTTATAATAAATAAATAAATATTATGAGGTAGAAAAAAAGAAGTCAAATTATATTATTAAAAAAACATGGTCAGATTTATATTATACAGATTTTCTGACATTTTTTAAAACCAAAGATAGTTTTTAAAGATATTTAAACTAATTTAAATATTCTGTTATTATAACTTTATTAAAATAAAAATGATAAAAATATTTTTGATTCAGCTTAAAATATTCTTTATTTAATATATATAAATGGTGTGCTAAAAAAATTATTATTGTGGATAGTAAATTTACTTTTAATTAACTAATAAAATTTGCTTTGAGTTAAGTATCTTCTTTTAACTTATTTCACTGTTATAGTGACTATCTATAAATATAGATAATTATGCTAAATAAAATTATTAGTAGCCAATTTTAGTTATAAAATGACTTAAAAAATAACATTTGCTTATTTAACAAAAAAAATATAAATATACAATTTATAAGAAATATAATTGCAATTAATCAGATTTTTATCAGATACCTAATATGCTTGCTACATTTTTAGCATTAAGGATTATTTAAAAGAATAATTATAATTTAATCTATTAAATTCTTTTTTTGATAAACCAATAAATTTTGGAGGGAAATCTAAAGTATCCACTTTAATGCTTAAAAATATTTCTTTAAATACAAATTTAACCACTTAAATATTTTTTAAAATAAATAAAAAAAAAAAATACAGAAATAAAAATTTTCTTAGTACATCAGAATTAAAAAATAAAAAGCAAATGAGTGATTTTTTAAAAGAAATAATGGCAAAGGTTTTTGAGGATTAAAAAAAGGCTGTTACAGACTAAATTCTGAATATCAAAACAACACCTTACAATAGACTTAATCTTATATTAATTTTACTCAAAATTACCCTTGGAGACTTTGTAGAGGTTCCACCTAAAGAAGAATATCTACGCGATTAAAAGATACTTAAAAGCATACAAGACTACTTCCATGAATGCATTGATTCTATTAGTCTCAACCTAGAAGAAATTGAATTATTTCACAAATTTGTAGATTCCCTAGACACCTAAGAAAACTACATTGATAAAATGATTAAAGATGGAGAAGGTTTCGACTACGAGCACTAACAACTAGGAGATATAATTAAATTTTGTCTTGATAGCTTCAAAAGCGACCTTTACAAAGAAAATATTTGAAAATATCTACAAATAAATTTTTATATAATATTATTTCATTTTTCTGTCCAGTTTTTACTTAATTAATAATTTAATATTTTTATTGATTTACTTATTGAATTGTTATTTTTTCATATTAAAAACATTTTTTTGTATTTTAAATTCAATTATGCTAAAATTTAACTTTTAAAGCAAAATAAATTATATTCTCAAAAATAAATAATTTGAAAATAATTATAAATAAATTTTAAAATAATTTTATTTCATTTTTCTGTTCAGTTTTTTACTTAATAAATGAATATTTTTACTAATTTAATTGTTGAATTTTTATTTTTTCATTATAAGTTAAAATTTGATTTGTTTTTTTTTGATAATTTTTTGTCAAAAATATTCAAAATAATTACTTTTAAAGCAAAGTAAATTATATTCTCATTAATAAATATAAATAATATAATTTTTTTTACATTTATTTATTTTGCTTTAAAAGTTGTTATTTTTTAGATTTTATATTATATTGATTTTTACTTTTAAGACTCGATTGCCTTTTAAAATTTCTTTATTATATTTAAATAAATTGTTTTATTTTAAATAACCTAAGATTATTGCGTTTTAGCAAAAAGTTTTTATTTTTAAATTGATTAGAAAATAATTAAAATCTATATATAATATTGATTCATATACTTAATATAATATTTTGTTGTTGTTTTTTTTTAATAAACATAAATACATCTATTTTAATAATTAATTGGAATTAATATAAAGCAAGCATAGTTTGGTAGTTTTTAAATTGCGTTAGTTATCTCTACAATAAACAATAGAAATAAAATAGAGTTTATAAATTTAAGGTTATGGCGGACTTGAATGATTTAGGTGATCTTAAAGGCCACATGGCTATATTACTTTTATAAAACTTCCTTGAGAGGGGGAAGATTACTAAAGAAGTTCATGATGCTATGAAAGAAAAGTTTGAATTCTTACATAACTCTGTGGTTTCTTCTTTTAAAAATTAAAAGTAGCTTCCCGTAAGGCAAAAGAAACTTTAAGTAGAGCTCAAGGGAAAGAAAGAATTATTAGATGAATAATAAAGACGTTAAGAAGAACTAGAGTTATAAGTGAAAGCAATTCAAGCTGAGTTAAAAAAATATGAAGCTGAAATTGAAATGCATATAAAAGTTATTGATTCAATGTAAAATGAGCAAGATAAAATATAATCAAGCCTCTTTGAAAAGGTATTTCTATTTCGTTTTAATAAAATTTAGATCTAAATTTTTTAATAAGCGTATATGGCTAACATATTAGAATTATTACTATCATATTATTCAAGCAGCATAGAATTAAAAATAAAATATATGATAAATATATAAGCAGTGATGCTTGAATTGCATTAAAGCTAATTTATTTTTTTTGCAAAAACTAAGGAAATGAGCATTCAAGAGGAAGAAAAGTATATAAGGTCTAAAATTCAGGGAGAAGAAGATTCTCTAAAAACTCAAATTGATAGACTAAAGGAGGAATTAAATAAGAGGTAGAATACAATAGAATTTGAAACTAAACATTTGAATGAACAAAAGTTGCGTATAGAAGTTTTAAAGAAAGAGAATGAAGAAATTCTAAATGAAATTTCCAGTAAATAAAATATTATATTGCAGGTAAATCTTTTTTGTAGATTTGAATTCAGTTATCAACTATTTTATAACTTTGTTTATCTTTTTAAAAATAACTAAGTGTAACTTTTATTAAATATATATATTATTAATTTGTTGTAAATAGATAAAAGATGAACCAGACCGATTTTAAAAAAAAGCTGATATGTTACTTTCAGCCTGTAATTTAATGGAACATGATTTAGCTGAAATCATGGAGGAAATAAGCAAGAAGAACAAAGTAATTTATCTACATATTTTTTTATAAATTGATTAATTAATTAACCTTAAATATTTGGTTTTATTTTAATTGATAGACTATATAAGAGTTGTAAGAGAGAATACAAAAATACTAAGAAAAGTATAATGATATAATATAAAAAAATCAAGAAGATCAGTAGAAAATATAAGAGGATAAAAAATCTATTAAGACACTTATGGATTAAGTGAAGGAAAATAGACTAGTATTAGAGGAAAAGCTTTCTGAAAGGTATAAATTATCCATGGAAATTAAGGTTAAGAAGAAAGAAAGATAAAACAGAGAGGATTTGATAGATACTTTAAAAAATTAAATAGAATTATCAAAAAAGCTACTGAAGAAACAAGAACATATTAAAAAGAAATTAAAAGATTCGATTTTCGAGCAAGAAATGTCTATAGATAAATACGTTAAGTAAGCCTAGTTTATTCTCACTGAAATTAAGAATTAAGAATCTATTAATGGAGAGCTCATAGATGAAAATAAACTAACAGAATTCAAAGCTAGGTAGATTATGGGTAAAACTAATGAAAAAGATTCATAAAAAGAGCAAATTGCTAAATAGATTGTAGAGTTAGAATAGTAGTTAACATAGTAATAGTAATTTGAAATGGCAGCAAATAAAAAAATTAAAACTTTAACAAACATGAGAGAATCTATGGCTAGAAAAGCTTCATAAGCCATGTCAGGTATATATTTAGAAATTAAATAACTTATTAAAAAAAATAATATTAATTTAGAAGATAGTAAATGTTTTTTAATTTATTTATATAGAGGTGAGGGAAACAAGAGAAGAACTTAAGATTAAAGAACTAAGTATTTTAGATTTAATTAAAAGACACTAAGAAACAGAATTTAATTTAAATGCTGTTAAAGCACTTTACGAAGAAGCTAAATCAGCAAGAAATAAATATGTTAACATGATTTAAAACAGCTCTTAGGATCTTGCAGAGTTAAAAGAAAAAATAAAAATTTCTTAAAATGAATTAGAAATATTAAAGAACGAAGCATTTGAAAAGAGTTAGAGTCTGATTTAGTATAGTCATACTCTGTAGTTGCAGATCAATTTAAGAGATAGAGAAAACACTCACTTAAATAAACTAGAATTCCAAAGAGTGGTAAGTTATTAAATATTTCATGGCCTATTTTCATGCTGAAATATTCTTCATTAAGTAAAAAAAAAAAATAGTTGATTAAAATGTAAACGAAATAGAAAAGTTAAATGTCACAATTCAGATTTTAGAAAAAGATATGACTTAGTTGAGGAAGAAGTACGAATCTGCTTAAGAGAGTAGAAACTATACAGGAGTATAACTTATAGATAAGAACGACGAGTTATGTGTTTTGTATGAGAAATCTAACATTTAAGAAAAAATTCTTAAATAGGGAGAGTTTGAAATAAAAGATATTGAAGACTAGTAAAGAATGCTTTAAATAGAAATAGATGAGAAAAAGAGATAAATAGAAATATCCTTAAAGCAAATTGATACAGTTCCTAGATTAGCTTCAGATGTGTTATCTCTAAAGCAAGAATTAAATATGTAAAAAGAAAGGTATTATGAGCTATCAGATAAACTTGAAGACCCAACCAACAAAGATAGGTGGAGGTAAAAAACCTAAATTAAATATATTCTATTAATATTTTTCATATTTTCACATTTAAATCAGAAAAATACTTATTTGTTGTTTATATCATACTGTAATGAAGCTTTGGGATAAATTTTATGTTTTAATTAATAAAGAGAATTAGGAGGAGAAGACCCTGATAAAGAATCCTTAGATGCAAGGATTAAAGTGTTTGAAGAGAGATTGAATAAAAAGAAAGAAGAATTACTTGAAAAAGAACTCATACTTGAGGAAATAAATAACTTAAGTGATAAATTACGTTCAGAAGCATTAGATGGACGTTAAGTCACTTTAGAGGTGACAGAAAGATTGAATGAATTTTAGTTTAGATTAAAAAAGATTACTAGGTAGATGATGGCTACTATATCAGAATTATCTATGTATTAAGCCATTGTGATAAAATTGTAGAAAGAAAGAGAAGAGTTGCAAGAATAGCATGAAATTTCTAAATTAAGAGTCTAAGATGGAAAACCTCCTACTTTAGAATCTGAATTGGAATATTAAAAGATGCTTAGAGACAAATTAAGTTACTAAGAAGAGAGAAAGTTAAGATTATAAAGAGAACAATTGGAAAAGAATTTCCCTGCATTTGCTACAAAAACTACAGCAGAGCATAGAGTTAATGCATATGTCCCAGACGAAATAGGTATCCCCAAACCATATGGAGCTCATGCACCATTTAAGCCATCAACGTTAGTTAACTAATTAAGACACTATAAGAAACCTGAAATAAAAGACATCGAAATATGAATTTTTATAATATAATTTAAGTTTATTTATTTTAAGAAATCTACTTAATTTAAAATTAAATAATTTATTTTCCAATTTAAAATTAAATAATTTATTTTCCAATTTAAAATAATTCACAATTTATTGATTGGTCCTCAACTAGTTTCAAATTATAAATAAAATTTTAATTAATTCAATTACAAAAATAAATGTAAAATAAATTTATATTTTATTAATAACTGACTTTTCCATAATTTTATTACTGATTGATAGATAATATTTTTTAATATATGAGGATGATAAATATTTTATTATTATTTTATTTATCATTCTCTTTACTATAATTTAGGAGAATATACAAATAGGTACCAATTAAGAAAAACCTATCAGTTTTCATTTTTTTATCTAAGAAAAATATTTCACGAAAAACTTCAAATTTTAATCATTTGTAAAATGAAAGGTTGTTGTTATCCATTTAACGATGAGTAGAAGCATTAAAAGTTTTATTTAGGGACTTGTTAATTGCATTAAAATTATTAGCAGTTGAGCTTAATTTCTTTCTAATAAAATCTTTATCGTTTCTTAATATATCCATTGTATTACCATTTTAACTTTCTGTTATTTTATTAGAATTCAAACTTTCAATTTTATCTCTAGTTTAACTTCTTTCTTTAAATGATTAGCTTTTTTCTTAGAAGGATTGGCATCTTCCCCTTTTACTTGGCTTAGGCTAAGATAGTCTCATTGTCAAATTCATTTACTCTGTCGCAACAGTTTTTTCGGATGATAATTACCTTGGATTTTTTTAATTTCTGAAACCTTACATAGAATCTCTCCATAAATCTCTATTATAGTTTTGTAAATTAAAATTATTTAGATGTTTACCATAGAATTTGTTTTTAAAAAATCCCAAATTATAAATTTTATACCTTTAAAATGAGTGAGGTATCTTTTCATATTAGCGCAAAGAGGAGTTGAATTTAAAATCTACTTGATTTCTCCAATGATATGAAGTATCCATTCTTCCTCCACTATTTATACATATGTAATGATCTCTTCCACTTCCATCACTATAGTAATTGACTACTTTATTCTCACTTTTAGGAGGTAAAGTTCGATGATATTTTTTTTTTTGAAATTCCATTCTCTCTACTGATGAAACTGGTTTAGGTTTCAGCTCATGTAGCCTATCCTAAGGAAGTAGTCCACCGTTGATAACTTTTATATATGAATCTCTTCCTGTACCATCTGTTTAGTAAAAAAGAGTCTTGCTTGTAACTGGTACAGATTTCTATCTTAAATGCATGATATGTTCTTTTAACACCTTGTTTTATCTTATTAGCTATATATGTTTATATATAAAATATGGTCTATAATAATTAAAATTGGCAGATTTTACTCAAATTAATTAATTTATATTAGTCGTATTTTTTAATTAAATATTTCAGTATGTTTCTTAATAAGCTATAAATAATAATTTTTCAAAAATCATTGTTCCTTTTATTTTTGTGTTGAAAAAAAGATATTGATTAAATTTTATTAATCTGTATTTATAGTTAGGCCTATGAAATTGAATGGTTATGTTTCTTTAATAAGTTTATTATAAATTTTGCTTTCATTTTGTTTTTACCATTAATTATTAAAAAATATTAATATATGTCAAAAGAAATTTGATATAGATGCTTTTATATTTTTAAACCAATCAACCAAATTTTAAATTTAACAAAATAAAATGTAATATATAAAATTTAATTTAACAGATAAAATTAAAAAAATATTTTGAATTCAATTTAATATTTAATAAACCATTCTTATTTCAGAATAAATAAATTAAACAAAATATAAATAATTTTCAAAATAATTATTGTACAGATGAAGAAAAATCTTTTATTTTATTTTTTATTTAAATTATTAAAGAATCAAAACTCCAATTACTATAAAGAAAGATAGATGCATTTTTATCCAGAATAAATATTCTAAAAATATATAAATAATTAACAAAATAATTTGTAGGAAAAATCAAGTTTAATCTTTTATTTTTTTTATGTTATTAAAGAATGAAGTCTCTCTTTACTAAAAAGATTAAGTATTTCAATTAATTTGTGCAAAAGAAATTAAACTGATAAAAATTAAATGTGGTAAAATTAATTAATGACATTAATTTATTAGCTAATAATAAAAAAATGTTATTTATATTTTAATATAATCTATTATTTTAAAATGAAAGACTATCATAGTGAGTAGCAAAATTATGAAATGGAAAAGAAAAAACTTAAAAAATTTTTTTTTAAAATTATTTCATTTATTACAGTTCTTACCTTCAAATATTTTTATCATCAAACATTTTAAAATTGTTATTTGAAGAAAAGGAGTGTAAAATGGTTATCAGATAAAAATTCTACAAGGCAAAAAAGTTAAGAAAAATAAAAAAAATAATTTGTGAATAGCTAGACAATATAATTGATATACAAACTTGATTATTATTTAGTTTAGAGAGTTTTAATTAGATAATATTCTAAAATTTCAAATATTTTTAACTATTTTTTTTAGAATTTAAATTTTTAAATCTATTTTTATTTAGAGAATATATATGGAGATCAATTAATTTTTCTAGAAATATCAAGTTAGAATTAATTTCATAAAGTAAATTTAAACTCTTAAATTGATAAAATAGCTAATATAAAAAGTTTTAAAGTATATACAATCTAACAATAAACAAAAAAATATCTTTAAATTTATTTGATTTTTAATCATAAATATTTTAATGGTTTTAAATTTATTTTTTTTTGGATTTTTTGTTAAAATTAATTGTAAATATTTTTAAGATATTTATAAATAAAATTTATTTTCAGAATAAAAGTGAAATAGCAAGAATAGAAATAAAATAAATTTGTTTTTTAGAATAAGAAAATTGAAATTAGATTGAGATAAAAGATATTTTTTTTATGAACAGCTAAATGTTTTTTCAAATTGTTTAGGAATATAATTTATTAATATAGAAAAATGTAAGTTTTAAAACAAAATTTCTCAAATTTTGATAAAAATAAATAAATTTATCTGTTTTCTATTTCTAAGAAAATTCAACCATTTATGATTTAGGTATTTCCTATTAGAAATAAGAAATAAGGCATATGTTGTTTTTTTCACCATCAATTTAAAAAATAAATTTAAATAAAATATCTCAGATTTTAACAAGCTAAGTTTACTCTAAATTTGGATAATCATTATTAATTAAACATAAATAGTGATTATGTTTACAAATATTTAACTCCTTAAATATATTTATATAGGAAGAGCTAGGTTACTTACCATTTTCAATCCTCAACAAATATAATTGATATTATATTTAAAAATATTTTAAAATATATTTAAGTCATATTTTCTTAGCACTGGTTATCAAGATATTTATAATACTTTCATACCTTTTTTTATTTTAATTAATTTACATACGAGCACCAGAAGAAAGTATATCAATTGCCTAAATATGAAATGACGATACAAAAATGTGTTGAGAGTTGCATATTTTTAAAGCAAATGTTTAATGGTAAATACTCTAAATTTTATTTCTTGTAAAAATTAATCTATGAAATTTGAAAAATACAACAATCTTTCTTCTTATCCACAAAAACAATTAATTTGATTTGATCAAAAAGAATGACCCTCAAAATTTAATGATTAATTAAATTTTTAATAAGATCTTCTTAAATAAAGATAAACTATTAGACTATTAAAAGTAATTTCATTTGATAAGTTTAGAAAGAGAATTTTATAATTAAAAAATTTTGGCAACAAATAATCATATCTTTTTCATAATATAATTTTAGAATTTGCATAGAACAATAATGGTTAGGCTATATAAGCTAAAGTCTATCTAAACATTTAATTTAATTTTTTTTAGCTTTTACTTTATTAAAGTAAAGTAAATGTATATGTACTTTTTCTCTCTTTTTATTTATTTGCTTAATTTTCATGATGGTATGATTATTAAAATGAATACCTATACAAAATTTTTAATACATTTTTAAAGCTTAATAAATAAAATCATGATTGATCCCATAGAATTCTCATTAATTATATTTTTATGACTATTTAACTTAAATTAACTCATTTTAATCTCTATATAAATTATAAATTTTTTATGTTAGTTTTTGACATATAAAAAATAAAAGATACAATCTAAAAATAAGTAAAAATTACTTTTAAGATAAAACCACTATTTTTTAAATATATAAATTCTAGTTTCTGTAAATACATCTGGTTTAATGTTATTTATAGAAATTATTTTAAATATATTTACAATTTGAAATTTATTCTACTTAAAATATGAATATCCATATTCCCTATTAGTTTTGAAAAGAGCATTTGTATAAGATAAATATGTAATCAATAATCAAATTTAATTTAATCATACAAATTTAAAGAAAAAGTGTAACAAAATTTTTAATTTTTTATTTCCATTAAAAATTAAAAGATATTTTATTGTAATCTCTTTCTTATCTTATTCGAATTAAACCATTCAATTTTTATTTGTAAATAAAAGGTCATAAATTAAAAGTAGTATAATTCATACTTAAAAAATTGTAACATAATCCTCATACTTATAAAATACATAAAAACTATATTCACTAGCCCTTTCAATTTGTTTCCTTAAAACTAAATTTGTTTTTTAAAAGCAATTATTCAATAAAAAGTTTTAATTATTGATAATATTATTTTAAAATAATGAATTAAAATAAATATATCAAAACAAATATCAATCAACTATCATAAATATGTATCTACCATATTTAAATTAAGTTAAAGAAGCATCTATTTAAGGATTTGTTAAATAGATGAAATATTCAACCAATAAATTCTGACTTATATTTCCAAATTTGTGTAAAGAAAATTTGTTAGATTTTGATTTGTATTACAAAATTTTAACATTAAAGTGTTGAAAGTTTATGGTTTTAAGTAGTGTTTGGGTTTTAGTAAATTTATAATATTTTTTAATTAAAAAAAAATACTTAAATAAAAAATGAAAACAAATACCTCTTAAAGTTTGCTATTAGGCCTAATCCTAATTGCTACAGTTGTAACTGCTTAATCTCTCCACCCTCATGATGAAGACATCAAGATTATTGATGGAGAATAATATGTCTAAACTCCTTTTGGATTGATGCTCAGAGAATGTGTTCATAATGTTCCCTCAGGTACTCACATCTAAGAATCTGAAGATGGGTCTATATTCCTTACTAACGATGAAAAGAACTTTGCAAAAAGAGTCTAAAAAAGTGAAAAGTGCCAGAAAGCTGATCCAACTAAAAAGCTTGAATAATGGATTGATAATGGTGGTTGGGATCTACCTGCTAATACATCTTTAAGCAAATTTGAAGCTTATTATTATGTACCAAATACCCCTCGTACCACAAACGACTAATGGTTATACTATTTTATTGGGTCATAAAATAATGACGGTAGTGGTCCATCAGTATCTATTATTTAACCAGTTTTATCATATTGGAAAGGATGGTATTTCTAATCATGGAATTGTTGCCCTGATGGATAGGCTTTTAATAGTCCATCCATTTTTAATATTACTCCTCATGATCAAGTTTATGGTTCAGTACAAGTAAATAAAACCTCAGTTAATATTCTTTCTCAAAATAAATTCGGAGAATAATCTTCACTAACTGTTGATAGAAATGGTAGAAATTTCACTTGGATAGATGCTACTTTGGAAGTTTATACAATATCCAATTGCACTGATTATCCTAAAGGAAGAATGACATATTCATAAATGAATGTAACCCTTAATAATGAAATTGAAGCTATACCATAATGGACTGATTCTTTTGGACCTTCAGAATGTCTTGGAAAGATAATAATTGAAGATCCATAAACAATTTCTATTTATCATAACACACTAAGAGAGTGATTTAAATTTATAAATTAACTAAGTTTTTATAATTTATCAGTAAAATAAAAGTTCATATCTCATATATTATAGTTATTTTTTAGAAGCTTAATTTCATCTCATAATATATTTTTACAATAATTACATAAGAAGGTGTAATTATCATAGAATGTTTTAGTTTAATTTTTAAATAATAAAATTTTTCCACATCAAAATAAGTTTTAATATCTTAAAACTAAATTAACATCCCAAATAAAAGAATTATAGTATATGTAAAGAAATAAATAAATAAATAATTTTATTTCTTAATTGAACAAGAATGAGGTAATATTTATAAAACAGTTTAAAATTTTTACATTTTTGATAGAAAAATTAATTAAAATTTTTAAAAACTTTAATATGAATTAAAATCAAAAATTAATTATCAAAATAAATGTGAAGGATAATTTATTAAAATAAAACACATTTCGAATTCGAAATTGAAAATTGATTAATTAAGATATGATAAAATATTTTTTCAATCAACTAAATATATACTGTTTAAACTAATAAGATAAAAAATGTATTTATCAATTAAAATTAGTCTCTAAATAAAATATTTCATCTTTATATTAGAATAAATTAATTAATTTATTTATTTATAAATTTGTAAGAAAACTTAGCCATTTTTTATTTAGTACATCATTAAAAAGAAGTAAGATATTAGGTATGTATTATTTTTATAGCCATTAATTTAATTAGGTAATTGTCTCAGATTTTAACAAGTTAAGTTTACTCAAAATATGGTAAATCTAAATATGAATAGTGGCTATGATTACAAATATTTAATTAATAAAATTTATTAAGAGAAGGATAGCAAATTAATCAATTTTACCATACAAATTTTCAACAAAAATGCATGAAAAATTTTATACCTTTTAAATTATATTTAAAATAATTTATGATCAAATTGTAAAAAAATATACTTTTTTGAATAACATATTATCGAGATGCTTATCTTACTTTCATAGAATTATTTAATTTTAATTAAATTATGCTTACTCTTTCGAGCACTTGAAATAAATTTATTAATTGCCTAAATTTGAAAATTGTGTATTTTTGAAGCTAATTTTTTATGGTATATTTTGTAAAATTTACATTTTTTTAAATTAATCTATGAAGTAAGAAAAAAATAAGCAATCCTCATTCACAAACTAAATCCATAAAAACCATTATTTGGATTTGATTAAAACATACACATCGTTAAAATGTAATGATTAATTAAATTTTTAATTAAAATTTCCTTAAGAAAAATAATCTATTTACTCTAAAAAGTAATTTCGCAGTTTGATTGATTAAAAAGTTTGATTAGAAAGAGAATTTTATTATTAAATCAGCTTTTTAGCTTAAAATAATCATATTTGATATAATAAATATGATTTTAAACAAATAGCGAAACTGAATAATTGAACGCTTATTTACACATTCTTTTTATGTTTTTATAGTTTTTGTTTTACTTAAAAAATGTAAAGAAATATTAAAAATTGCATATATACTTATTATTGACTTATGTTACAAATATTAAATAAAAAGTTTATCTCTATAGAATTTATAATGCATCTTGAGTGCTTAAAAACATAAACTATGATTAGATCCCTAATAATTCTTATCAATTATTGCTTTATGAATATTGAGCTAAAATTAAATCATTTTATTCTCTTAATGATTTATATATTTTTATGTTAGTTTGACAAAGAATTATTGCAATCATAAAATAATGTAAAAAATATTTTTAAAGCTTTACTTGTGTTTTTTAATGAAGAAATATATATTCTTACTTTTGCAAATTTATTTAGTCAATCATACTAAAAAATGATATTTAAAATATGTCATAATTTCAAATTACTCTGCCTAAAATATAAATATTCATATTTCTTATTGATTTTGAAAAAGTATTTATATATGATAAATATGTAATCAGTAAACAAAGTGAATAAAATCAAATAAATTTAAAGAAAATGTGTGGGAGTGTTTTTGCTTATTTATATCCATTAAAATATAGTTTAATATCTTTCTTATTACCTAATTTATATTTATATGTTCAATTAATAAAATGTGGTTAAAAACAAAGTTATTTATCTTGACAAATAAAAGGCCATAAATTAAAAATTGAACATATCAAACAAAAAAATAAAATACTCTTGTCATTTTTTAATAAATCATTTTATAAATTTAACAAACATGATACAATAACCCTAAAAAAATTTATAATTTGAAAGTTTTATTGTTCTAATAACAAGTATTCAATAATAAAATATATTTTAATGATATGGTGCAAAATAGATTAAAAATAACAAAAATATTTCATATTGACCTGCCACAAATATGTAATTATAATTCTAATAATATGTAAAGAAGAAATAATTTATTAAAAAATCAATAAATTCTGACAAATATTTCAAAATAAGTGTAAAAAAAATTTGTTAGATTTTGATTTGTATAAAAAAATGTAAACATTAAAGTATTGAAATTTTATGGTTTTAAGTAGCTTTTGGGTTTTAGTAAATTTATAATAATTTTAAATAAAAAATACTTAAATACTAAATGAAAATAAATTCCTCTTAAAATTTGTTATTAGGCCTAATCCTAATTGCTTCAGTTGTTACTGCTTAGTCTCTTCATCCTCATGATGATGAAATCAAAATTATTGATGGAGAATAGTATGTTTAAACTCCTTTTGGATTGATGCTCAGAGAATGTGTTCATAATGTTCCCTCAGGCACTCATATTTAAGAGTCTGAAGATGGGTCTATATTCCTTACTAACGATGAAAAAAATTTTGCAAAAAGAGTCTAAAAAAGTGAAAAGTGTCAGAAAGCAGATCCAACTAAAAAGCCAGAATAATGGATAGACAACAATGGTTGGGATCTTCCTGCAAATAAATCACTAAGCAAATTCGAAGCTTATTATTATGTACCTAATACTCCTCGTACTACTCATGACTAATGGCTATACTATTTTATTGGATCTTAAAATAATGATGGTAGTGGCCCATAACTATCTATTATTTAACCAGTTTTATCTTATTACAAAGGATGGTATTTCTAATCTTGGAATTGCTGTCCTGATGGTTAAGCTATTAACAGTCCATCCATTTTTAACATTACCCCTCATGATCAAGTCTATGGTTCAGTACAAGTAAATAAAACATCAGTTAATATTCTTTCTCAAAATAAATTCGGAGAATAATCATCACTCACAATTGATAGAAATGGTAGAAATTTCACATGGATCGATGCTACTTTGGAAATTTATGATATTTCAAATTGCACTGATTATCCTAAAGGACGAATGACATTTTCATAAATGAACGTTACTCTTAACAATGAAATGTCTGCTATACCATAATGGAAAGATTACACTGGACCTTCAGAATGTAATGGAAAGATGGTAGTTGAAGATCCACAAACAATTTCTATTTTTCATAATTTACTCTAAGAGTGATTTAAAATTTTAATAAATTAAATTTTCTTAATGATACAAATAGACATTATAACTTATCAGTAAAACAACAAGTTTATATCATCTATATATTTTAACTTAATTTTTTAAAAATTAACTTGGTAAATAAAATTTTTTATTTTTATGAAAATAATATGGAAAACTGAAAATTTCTTTATCAAATAAATATTCTTGAATGTTATTATAAGTCATATGATAAAACCAGAATAATTTCTAATTTAAAAAAATTATAATAGAATAACTGTACCTACAAAATTTTTAAAATCGAAATAGTTTAATATATAATGACATAAAATTTAACATTTTGAAAAATTAATTAATGGAAAGGATAAAAAAAGATTTTGTAGGAATCATTTTTACAGTTCATCTGCTTTAATTTTATTAACACTTTTTATTGATAGAGTTTACTTCTTTTAATTTAGGAAGAACAGCTGATATTTGCTAATAAAAATTTTGTTAGCCAGATATCTAAGAATAATTTATCTTGTTAAAATGGGAGAAAAAAACCATATTATAAAAAAATGCACTTTTATTAATAAAAGTTAGTATCAAAATAAATATCTCATCCAAAATATAAATGAATTATTTTATGAATTTATAGGAAAACTTAACAATTTTTGATTTAGCGCATTTTCTCTAGAAATAAGTGATTAAGTATGTATTAATTTTATAGCCACAAATTTAATAAGGAAATTTGAATTTAATATCTCATATTTTAACAAGTTAAGTTTACTCAATTTTTGATAAATCATAACATA
Organism: Tetrahymena malaccensis 436; assembly: GCA_000231845.2. Taxonomy (NCBI): domain Eukaryota; phylum Ciliophora; class Oligohymenophorea; order Hymenostomatida; family Tetrahymenidae; genus Tetrahymena; species Tetrahymena malaccensis. The sequence continues at coordinate 160,270 of JH720001.1, read as the reverse complement.
AATAAATAGTGATTGTGATTAAAATTTGAATTGTAAAATTTATTTAGAGAAGATTAGTTAAATTACTAATTTTCCATCATTTTAATTTTCAATAAATGTGTTTGGAAACTTTACAAATTTAAAATAATTTTGGAACAAATTGTAAAATATATATTTACATCTTGTCTATCAAGGTGTTAATAACTATTTCATAGAATTTTTTTTGATTTAGGTACTTGCTTTTATAAATAATGAAGCACTATAAATAACATAATTAGTAACCTAAATTTAAAATAATGATAAAAAGATGTAATTAGAATTGTATGTTTTAAAGTTAACATTCTATGGTATATTTTACAACTTTATTTATTTGCTAAACTAATCTATTAAATATGAAAAAAATAAGAATGATTATTCGTAAACTAAATCCATAAAAACCTGATTTGATTAAAAACACATTTATCCATAAAATGTATTTGAATGGTTAAATTTTAATTAAGGCTTTCTTGAAAAATGATAATTTATATACATTAAAAAGTAAATTATCACTTTTAATCTTTGAAATGTATGGTTAAAAAGAGAATTTTATAGTTAAAAGAGATTTTTGGCTAAATGTAATCATATATGTTATCATAAATATAATCTAATAATTCAAGTATAATAAAAATAATTAAATTATATATTTCTTACTGTTTTTTTAGTTGAAGTAGTTATTTTTGATTTTTTCATTTTTAGTTTTATTCAAATATTTATTTTATTCATATTTTTATATATTTTTTTGTTTATTATGCATTAAAATGTTTAAAAGCAAATTCATCGAGTTAATCCCATATAATTCTTATTAATCATACTTTTCCTATCATTAAAATTAAATTAAATAATTTAAAACATTTAATAAATCATTAATTTTTATCTGTTTTGTAAAAAAATATTGTGTATCTTATAAAATGCTTTTTAAGTTATACTACAATTTTTAAATGATTGAATATTCTTTTTTTGTGTTTATGTTTTTGCTTTAATGATATCAGTATTTAATATTTTGACAAATATGTACAATTCAATCTACTTGAAAAAGAATTAAGTATTCATATTCAAAATTTTAGTTATAAAAAATTAATTGTTTCAAATAAATATGAAGTATTTAATCAAAGTAAATTTAATCAATAAATTTAAAGTTATCGTGTAATAAAAATTTTAATTATTTTATTCCATTAAAAGATCTTTTTATTTTAATCTCTTTCTAACCTTGTTCATATTAAACTATCCAATTAATAAAATGTGTTTAACCTAATTTTTGTAGGTAGTAAAAGCGAATAAATTAAAAATATAAAATTTTTACTTCTACTATCGCAAAATAATCTATATTTATTTAGTAAAAAAATCCTACAAAATAAACAAATTATTTAATCTTTCAATTTTTATAATTACAAACTTTTAACTTCACTTTAAGAGTAACTAGTCAATAAAAATATTAAAATTTTGGATACTACTATTTTTTGCCTATAAATTTGATGAAAATAGTAAATTATATTTTATTTTGACTTTCATCAATACGTATATACTATCTTCATACTATTTTTAAAGCAAGAATTCATTTAGTGATTTTTTAAAAAGTAAATAAATTTGTCAATAAATTCTGACTAACATATAAAAATTTGTGTAAAGAAAATTTGTTAGATTTTGATTTGTATTACAAAATTAAAACTTAATATTGAAATTTAATGGCTTTAAATAGTGTCTGAATTGAAGCTAATTGATAAATATTTTTAAATTAAAAAAATACTTAAATATAAAATGAAAATCAATTCCTCTTAAAGCTTGTTTTTAGGCCTAATTCTAATTGCCTCAGTTGTTACAGCTTAATCTCTACATCCTCATGATGATGAAGTCTAAATTATTAATGGGGAAGAATTTGTTTAAACCCCTTATGGATTGATGCTAAGAGAATGTGTTCATAATGTCCCATCAGGCACTCATATCTAAGAGTCTGAAGATGGGTCTGTATTCCTCACCAATGATGAAAAAAATTTTGTAAAAAGAGTCCAAAAAAATGAAAAATGTTTGAAAGCAGCTCCAACTGAAAAATTGGAAGTTTATATAGACAATGGTGGATGGGATCTCCCTGCTAACAAAACATTAAGCAAGTTTGAAGCTTATTATTTTGTACCTAGTACTCCTCGTACCACTCATGACTAATGGCTATATTATTTTATTGGATCTTAAAATAATGATGGTAGTGGCCCAGGAGGCTCCGTTATTTAACCAGTTCTATCTTATTACAAAGGATGGTATTTCTAATCATGGAATTGCTGTCTTCAAGGAATGGCATATAACAGTCCATCTGTTTTTAATATTACTCCTCATGATGAAGTTTATGGTTCAGTGGAAGTTAATGACTCCAAAGCTACAATTATCTCTCAAAATAAATTAGGAGAATAATCATTACTCATAGTTGATAGAAGTGAAAGAAATTTTAATTGGATAGGAGCATCATTAGAAGTTATCGGTATATAAAATTGCACTGATTATCCAAAAGGGAGAATGACATTTTCATAAATGAATGTTACACTTAATAATGAAGTTACTGCTATACCATAATGGGATGATACATTTGGACCTTCAGAATGTCTTGGAAAGATGATAGTCTAAGATCCACAAACAATTTCTATTTATCATAACACACTTAAAGAGTGATTTAAATTTATAAATTAAATAAGTTTTCTTTATTATAGAGAAACAAAGTCATTATAATTTATCAGCAAACTAAAATTTTATATTTACAATATGTTTAATATATTTTTTAGAAATTTAGCAGGATAAAATTTTTTATTTTTATGGCACTAAAATAAGATTTTTATAATTCTAATATAAATTTGCTATTTTTATTTTAAAATATGTTAAGAGAATACTCATAACGCAATTATAAAAATAATTTAAATAGACAAAAACTATTTGTCTATTTTAAATAAATTAAGAAATCCTCTCTTATTCCTTGTCAGATTAATTGGATTTATTTATTTGACTAGCTAGCCTTATCAATTAACAAATTTGGTTTAAATATTTGAGAAATGGAAATAAAAAAATAAATAATAATTAATTCATAGATAAAACTAATAAAAAATAAAAAGTTAAAAATGGGCTTGTCAATTTCAAAGTTACTAGAAAATTTATTTTCTTCAACAAATAAAAAATTAAAAATTCTCATGTTAGGTCTTGATGGAGCTGGAAAAACTTCTCTTCTTTATAAAATGAAACTTAATTAAAATGTAATGACTGTACCTACAATAGGTTTTAATATGGAAACTGTTTAATATAAGAATATTAAATTTAACATATGGGATATTGGTGGATAGGATAAAATAAGAATTCTTTGGAAGCACTACTATCCTTGTGCTTCTGCAATAATTTTTGTAGTAGATTCTTCTGATGTAGAAAGACTCTCAATTGCTAAATATACTCTTTTCTAAGTGTTAAACGAATAAGAAACATTTGGAATACCTGTGCTGATATTTGCGAATAAAATCGATGTTAGTCAAATTGCTTTCAATGAGTTATCTGGTAAATTAGGCTTACACGAATTGTAAAATAGAAAAATTCACTTATAGCAATGCTGTGCTCTTACTGGTGAAGGTATGTTTGAAGGGTTTGAATGGTTGAATCAGCAATTTAAAAATTGATATTTTGAAAATTAATTAAATTATTATTGTAAATAGTTAGAATTATAAAAAAATTAAATATGTCTGTCTAGCTTTTCTATAAAAAATAAGCAAGACATTAAAATAATAAGCTAATAAAATTGATTAATATATTATAATAATTAATGTAATTTATTATTTGATAATTGTTAACGTAATTAATTATTCTTTATAACGTCTTAATATAAAAAATATATTTTTGTATATTTAGGTTTACTTAAAAAAGTGAATATTTATTCAAGATGTACAAGATTTATTAAAAATCTAGATATCTGTATATCTCTTATTTATCATTCATTTTTTAATTTATATATTTTATTTAAGTTTTATTTATAATCTATCAAAAAAATTCTTATTAAAAAATTAGTAATTAATTAAATTATTTTATAATTTATTAAATTTAGATTAATTGTTTCAAACTAAATATCAAAAAAATAAATGATATAATAGAGAGACTTTTTTGAAGATATAAATGATGTACGTAATTATTTTTTAATTAATACATCTTTAATTTTAATTTAAACATTAAAAAAGTTTTTAAACTCTTCCTTTTAAACTCATATTCATCTCCATATTTATCTCAGGTAAATTATAAATTTTACACTTAATTTACGGTAGAACAGCTTATTTGTTTTGGATTGTGATATTTTTTAATATCAAAAATCAATTAAAAGAAAAACAATATTTTTACTGATTTACTTACTTTTTGGCTCTAACTATGTTTTTTTAATTTAAGTCATTTTTCGTTTTTAGCCTTTGCTTATATTATTTACTTGTTTCTTTATTATTATTTCATTTTTCCTTCTAAATAAATAATATTTTCTTGAAAATTTAAATAGTGGAAGTTAAATTGGGGCAAATGGTGCCTCAGGCTTAGGTTCTGGATTAGCAAACTGCACTAATCTCTCAAATTTGACACTTGATTTAAAGTGAAAATAGTTTATTTCTTTAGGATTGTGATATTTTTTAATAACAAAATCAAGAAAATAACAACAATCTTTCTACTATATTAATCTTAATTCATATTTTTATTCATTTTTCCTTCTAACTAGCTAATATTTTCTTCAATATTTAAAAAGTGAAAATTACATAGGTGACAATGGCGCCTCAGGCTTAGGTTCTGGATTAGCAAA